>CM032447.1:232603466-232617260 GCA_019049505.1 Pachyrhynchus sulphureomaculatus | reverse complement strand
CACTCAGATGAAATACCGATTCCAACATTTCATCAGCTACCACATTATCTCTGATGACGAATATTTTCCCTCTGATCGCTCTTCTGATGCTAATAAAAGTTCTGATGCTAATGAAACTAACAGTGACTATGAGGGGACGTCATCAGTTCCTCAACGCTTCAATCAAAATGAAATTTAAATGGGGACCAGGGATCTCAATTTATCGAAAAAAAGCTTCTGAAGTACTGGCTTCTCAGGTTGAACGACAAAAATTTACTGGAACAAGGAACCAAAATTACCTTTTACCGTACAAGAGAAAAAGATCTGCTACCATTCTTTTCTCAAGAAGACAAATCTTGTATTTTGTCGCGAAATTAGGGGACTCATGAAAGAAATGGGACTTTCTGATATATTCCAGATGATTGGCGCCTATTTATTGACAGTTCAAAGCGAAGTTTAAAATGTGTCTTCTACATAATGGGAATAAATATGGTTCAATACACTAGCTCACTCAACGAAACTGAAAGAAGAATATAATACCATAGCTTTGGTCTTGCAGAAGATAAAGTATTACGAACATCAATGGATGATTTGTGTAGACTTAAAAATGGCAAACTTTCTTCTTGGGCAGCAAAGTGGTTACACGAAATATCCGTGTTTCTTGTGCCTCTGGGATAGTAGGGACAAAACACACCACTGGGTTAGAAAAGATTGGCCTCAGAGAGAAAAACATGGACGTTGGGGAAAAGAATGTCATTAACGACGCTTTGGTTGAAAGACAAAAAATCATACTTCCTCCGTTACATATAAAAGTTGGGCTTAATGAAGCAATTTGTAAAGGCTCTTGATAAGAATGGGTCTTGTTTTGCATATATAGGGGTAAAAATGCATCAGTAGAGCACAGAAAAACTCAAAACAGGGATATTTGACGGCCCACAAATAAGACAATTAATTAAGGATCCTGCCTTCATAAATTCAATGAATCAAGTTGAACGAGAAGCTTGGACATCATTTGTTGCAGTTGTAGAAAATTTTCTAGGCAAACATAAAGCTCAAAAACTATGTTGAAATGGTTAACAAGATGCTTAATAGTTTCAAATCCTTAGGGTGTATTATGAGTATTAAAATACACTATTTACACAGCCACTTAGACCGTTTTCCAGAAAATTAGGAGACATGAGTGAGGAACAAGGTGAAAGATTTCACCAAGATATTAAAGTTATGGAGGACCGCTACCAAGGAAGATGGGACATGCACATGATGGCAGATTACTGCTGGAGTTTAAAAAGGGACTGTTTAAAAAAACATTCAAGAATGTCGCGGAAAAGAAGCTTTCCAAGTGTTGAGTGACTATTTTCATTTCTTCAATGTTTTTTTTTGTTTGTAAGTACGACATAATATTGTATTTTGTATAACTAAAATAAAAAATTTCGTATCTACTTTTGTTTACTACACTTACGGATTTGAGTTACAATAATGTAACTTATATTTCTCTAAAATTGTATATCTTAAAAATTTGAGCTCCTAGGTACAAATGAATACGTTATTTGAATTCAGGACATCAAATCGATATAGAATCAGCTCAAAAAACCTCGACACCAAAACAGCTGTTCACCTGTGTTATTGTAATAAATGTTCAAAAATATGCCCGTCTACTCGAATACACATGTTTAGTCGTTTTACTATATTGTCCTTCACTTGCCTTAACATAAAGGGCGTTATTGTCCTACACTCATCCCGTATCCTATTTTCCATATCTACTGGTGTTGTAGAGGGAAACACGCTGGAAAAGTACTTTGAAAAAAGAATAGTAATACTCAAGTTGTCACTACCCTCAGTGCCATCCAGGATCATATTTCGTGGAAACCCGTTAATCGTACATTTGCCATTAACAAAAGACCAAAACCTGTATAGCCCCATTCAATTTATCAACATTACACGGCATAGCATCCACCAAGAAACACCCTGCATGGCGATCTTAACCTAGTAAAGTCTCGATAGTATTGGTGTTCACCAGTTTGTTTGAATTTTTTATGATCGGTTTTCTTATCAAATATACATTTTTTCAACTCTGGTGAAGTACCAGAAACTAAGCGCTTTCTACTATTATTTTTCTACCATTATTTATATACATTGGTCCGTAAAGGCTTTCTGTTGGAGAATGAAATATAATAAATAAATAAACACTATATATTTGTATATTTATTTTCTTACTCTAAATACATAAAAAGCTATCAGTTTCCTTTTTTCTATCGAAAGGAAAAATCCATATAGGAAAACCTAGAAAAAACTCTCCTGATGTTTGCAGTTGGGCCTCTCATACATATTCATGAGGCTCGACGGTTGGCGTGCAGGGTGCTGCTGCTTTCCCTTTCCTGCTGGTCCTGTTGCCCAGATTGCTTACTGATATTGCAGTTTCGATTGTGTGCTTTTGTGTGTTGCTTATCGTTTAGAAATATGTCCAAACAAAAAGGGCCAAACATGGAACGAACACTATTTATTACTTTAGCTTGTGGCTGATTTTGTTTTATGGGGTTCGATAATAGTTAAAGTTTTATGGAAATTAAACTAATTTTCTATATATTAATTTTACTTTTTATTATTTTCTTTTTAGTTCAGATAAAATTACAATACATATTCCTTAAACCGAGAAGAGAGCTAAATTATACTAATATATTTATGCAAATTAGCAGAAATTAGTAATTAAATTACTAGCACAATAGGTAAGGAAAAAATTAAAGCAATATATTTTTTTTTATTTAAAAGTTTCGTGCCAACTGCTTTCGTGAAAAGAAGTTAAATCCACAATCTAATCTACATACCCCTTGCCCAAAAAGTTACATAAGTCAAATAGGTGACAATTTTAAAATTAGCATTCAAGAATACAATAAGTATTTCATCCACAAACGATTAAATTTCGCGTATTCATCCCACCTTATCGAACATAATCATAATTTTAATAATAAATTTACGATTTTACACGCAGAAAATAAAGGTCATAAACTCTAATTATTGAAATCATTAGAAATTAATACAGTAATACCCCGCTTAGCGCGACCCCGTTACGCGCGGTTTCACTATAACGCGAATTTCAAATTTCGCGCTCATGTAGTCATTAACTTCTCTATGGTCGCGGGGGGATCCCCGCTTTCTCTGAATATTCTCTTTGAAGAATTGGGAATTCCCTGTCCTTCGACTTTGTTCTATGGGGATTTCCTCGTTCGTTTCGTGTGTTCATTTGTTCCGTAATGTTAGTTCGGTCGGCTGGCAGTTTTGTTTTAATATTTATTGGAGATACATACATACATAATTTAAACCTACGTTAAAAATGCCGCCTGTAAAGAAAAAAGAGCGTAAAAGCGTCACTTTGGAATTGAAGATGAAAGTGTTAAGAAGAATGGAAAATGGAGGCAAAGCAACAATTGTTGGGAGAGATTTTGGACTCTCAGAATCGACTGTGAGAACGATTTATAAAAATCGGGAAAAAATTAAAATCTCCAGCGAAGGTTCAACACCTATAAGTGCAACAAAACTTTCTCGTTCGAGATCATCTATCTTAGAAAGAATGGAGAAATTACTGTCAGTCTGGATCGAAGATTTGAATAAGAAGAACACACCACTAAGTCAAGATCTCATATGCACAAAAGCAAAATCTTTGTATGAGATGCTGAAAACAAAAGAAGGAGAAGGGAGTGCCACTCCGACTTTTGCTGCCAGCAGAGGCTGGTTCCATCGGTTCAAGCAGCGTTCTAATCTTCACAATATCCACATAACAGGCGAGGCGGCCAGCGCGGACATTCAAGCTGCAGCTGAGTTTCCAGACAAGTTTCAAGACTTCGTTAGACGAGAGAAAATTCCTGCTTGTCTCATCTTCAATGTTGATGAGACCGCACTTTACTGGAAAAAAATGCCATCTCGAACATTCATTTCTAAGGAAGAACGTCAAGCCAGTGGTTTCAAAGCTGCGAAAGATCGACTAACACTTCTGCTGGGTGGTAATGCCACTGGTGATTTCAAACTGAAACCTTTACTAGTGTACCATTCAGAAACACCCCGTGCAATGCGAGGCACAGACAAGACAAGTCTACCAGTTGTGTGGCGATCAAACAGAAAGGCGTGGGGTTACACGGGAAATTTTTCAAGAATGGTATTCTAATAGTTTTTGCCCATCAGTCAAATCATACTGTGACAGAAATGGGCTTGAACCTAAAGTTATATTACTCTTAGACAATGCCCCAGGACAGGACATCCAACCTCACTTGATACGCCCAGAGACTTAAAAGTGTACGTAAAGTTCCTTCCACCAAACACTACGTCAATATTACAACCTATGGACCAGGGAGCAATAGCAAACTTCAAAGCTTATTACCATCGCCGCACTTTTAGCCAACTAATTCATGAAACTGACGGGGAAGGAAGACAGTCTATGCGAGAGTGGTGGAAGTCATACAACATTATGAAGTCTATTCACAACATAGAAGAGGCTTGGAAGGAAGTTAAAATGAGTTGTATGAATGGGGTGTGGCGTAATCTTTGGCCAGATGTAGTGGAAGCACCTAGAAGAATTGTCCAGATGCAGAGACAAGTGCTTGAAGACATTGCTGCAATGATTGAGGGGTCTGAACTTGAAGATGTCACGGTAGAAGATCTCGTAGAACTTGTAGCAACGCACGACGATCCTATTAGCAATGAAGATCTGATCGAGTTACAGAATAATCCTATCTACGATGAGGAAGAACAAGTAGAAGAGAAAGTTTTATCTTCAGGGGAAATACAAAATGCACTTTCAAAAATTTATTCAGGTTTGGACATATTGCAGAGTATAGACAATAATGATGACCGTGTCTTGACCGTGTGTCAAACAATTAAAAACAGTGTTGGGTGTTATGAACGTATTTTACAAGAACGTAAACAAAACGTTACCCGAAAAGACAATAGATGTATTTTTCCGTAAAAAATAAGAGTATGTATTGCATAAAGTGTTCTTAGAATTAAAGTGATTGATTAAAATGATTTGTATTTTTTTGTATTAAATTTTGACTATGTTTAATCATAAACCTCGATATACGCGAATTTCAGTTAACGCGATTTTTTTCGGAACGTATCCCTCGCGTAAAGCGGGGTATTACTGTAAATACAAAAGATCAGGTAACATACTGAATGATCAATTGGAAATACGTAATAATATTTGAACAAGGAAAGTGAAGATAATAGCCAGAAACTCTTAATAGAAGGTGAAAGAGTCGGAAAGGTAAATTCATATATTTAACACAAAACATCGAAATATCAAAAAATAATTTAAAGGCTGACTTGGATAGAAGAATCTCGTTAGCTTGGTCTGCGTTAGGAAGGTTACAATCTACATTCAAATTTGACATCCCAAATACAATAAAAGCTAGAGTATTCGAACAATATGTACTGCCGGTATTAACATATGACACTGAAACGTGGGCTTTAAATATATATATATATATTGAATGGGGGCCTAGAGAACACAAAAATGCAGAGGTAGACCACAGACAAGATGGACGGACGGCAAAAAAAAGATTAGCGGGACACGATTGGATGCAAAAAGCAAACAACAAAGCTCGTTGGAGACAACTTGTGGAGGCTTACATCCGTCTATGGATGGAATAAGCTAGTGATGATGATGATAAATTTTCTTTTTGATACTTAATCTTCTAATCTCTTGCTAATCGTTAGTCTTTAGGTAAAAAAATTATTATAAATACCTGAGTACTAGTTTAGTAGGTCTCATCTGATAAAGTAGCAGTGCTACGAAATATGTCATGTACTATTCATCAATATAATAATAAGAGAATATTCTATCAATTGAAAATCTAAAAACTTTTTATTTCCACTATCACTATTGAATAAGATGAATTTTCATCAAGTAACAATCAAGTCAATAAATACGACCTCGAATTAAAGCCTAAATATTTGTCATTTCTAAGGATCATGTCCAAAATAGATGACCTCTTGTCAGATATTAGCTTATATTTTAGGGGTAAATAAATTGGTGTCACTGTACTGGGCGGTCCACCTGCAAATCTTAATTGTTACCTGCAGTCTACTTGCAATAAATACATTTCTAAGCAAAGCAATAAAATAATAGGGTAAGTATCGTTATTAATGACAATGACAAGTTGTTAATTGCAAGCTTTTATATTAATATCACTTTTAACGAAGATGCAGCCGTGATTTTTTGTGAACGCATAATCTACTTATGCAGAGTGACGAAAATACCATCTGTGATAGATGTGGTGCGGAAATGCAACAAAAAAGGAAACGTAATCGTGGAGGAGCGTTTCGTTCAGTCTTATGTTGTCCTAGAAAGGCTGCCAAACAACAAAATCGTTTAGAAGCGGAAATGAATTCTCCATTAGACGGGTGTGAACAGCAAGTTACATTGTAATTTAAGTTTATATCATATTTTGGAATTGGTGTTTATGTTCGTGCACGACATTTATTTTCGTGCACGACATTCCGAGTACGACATGTGAAACACTGACTGGAAGGTCGTCACATACCATAAGTGATTGGTATAATATGTACCGCGAAGTGTGCTCCTCAATTGTGTCAGTCGCAGAGGACAACTAATCGGCAGCAACGACGATCCTATATAAATTGATGAAGCACGATTCGCGGGTCGCCGAAAATATAATAGATGGAGGCTCTTACAAGGGGATCAACCACCTGAATCTGAAGATAGCTATACACCGGTACAAACAATCGAAACCATGGTAAACAAATAAACGGATCGTGGGTTTTTGGCTTGAAAACAAAACGAAAAGAACGATATTTTATTGTGGAAAGGAACGACTAAAACACATTAATGCCGATTATAGAAACAGAAGTTCAATTTCAATCTGTTTTTCATTTAGAGGAGTGGCCAGTACATAGGAATCTCGGCAGGCGAGGCTTTGACCATCAAACGGTTAATAACCAGCAGAACTATTCTGATCCGTTCACAGAAGCTGTATTGAACGGTCATGGCTAGATGCCAAAATTTATATCTTAAAGAAAATGAGGGGAGTATCATTAAACCATCTTCAGTCACATCTGGACCATTTATCCTGGAAGATACTAAGGAAAAATGAAGACTGTTTATGGATATTGGTTGTAAATATATTCGTAATAAAATCATTTTTAACAACAAATTGTTCGTCTTATCAATGATTATTGTATAGCAATATTATAGCAGGATAGATCTTAAATTTTTTGGTAGACCGCACGCTACAGCTGCTCCAATAAATTTTCCTATTTGGGATGTACAATAAGTGAAGAGTGAGACCACTCACTGGAAACTAAATCTATAATAGCGAAGGCTAGGACAATTGTTAAAATGAAGCTACTTTTCTGTTCCAGAAACCTCAGTTTACGCCTGAAAATAATAATAATCAGGTGTCATGTTTACTCAACCATCTTGTATGGTTCAAAAGCGCAGACACTTTAAGAGGCCACAAAGAAGTTTGGATCGATAGAATACTAAGAATTTCCTTAACAGATCATATTATAAACGAAGAGATCATCCGCAGCATCGGCTCTGGACCTAAACTCAAGATAACGATCAAAAAAAGGAAATAAGAGTATATCAGACTTATCATGAGGAACGAAAAATATCGGTTATTACAAACCATTATCTAGGAAAAAATCACTAGCAAAATAGGCCCTGGCAGAAGAAGAATATCTTGGCTAGAGAACTTGACCATCGTTTGGAATGACATCGATCCAACTCTTTAGAGTGGCAGCTAACAAAATCAGGATCCTCATGTTGAAGAAGAAATAGTAAGACACCTTGAAAATACAAAAGAATTTACAACTCTCTATTTCCGCAGTTTTTTCGTCTTTATGTGGTAATTTTCTTTCGTCTAAATGATGTTTTAGTTGAAACGTGGTTAGATATTCTTCGAAATGTATTTAAACTAGAGATTCTGTTTTGCTTTCATAAAGTTTTGTATATTACTCTCATAGCGGCTTGTAAAACCACTTAGTTACAAGTGACGTTCTTAACACACACATATGCCATTGCCGATTTGTGTTATTATTAAGTTAGAAAAAGCGATTTTATTCCTTATTTTGCATTCTGGAAACGCCATTATGGTAATGACGTTTCCAGAATTAAGAGCTTTATAGAACTGAAAATATCTTAAGTAGTGTGTACCATTTAAAGTTTGTATCATATGTCAAAAACGCGATGAGCAATTGTTACCGTAAATCGAGAAATTTGCACATGCAAAATGACCAACAAAGATCCCATGAATGCTATATTCCATGCCTTTCCTCCTACGACTATAGTTTCTGAGCCTATACTCTTCATCAGGTAGGCTTAAGGCAACGGTATCGATCGTGAAGATCCGAGTACCGTGGAGAGTCAAGTTGGAATGCCCAACGAGTAGTATCTCGTTTATTTAAGGTACCATAATTGCTATAAGCCAGCGAGAATCATTCCAACTTGACTCTCCACGGTACTCGGATCTTCACGATCGATACCGTTGCCTTAAGCCTACCTGATGAAGAGTATAGGCTCAGAAACTATAGTCGTAGGAGGAAAGGCTTGAAAGATAGCATTCATGGGATTCTTGTTAGTCATTTTGCATGTGCAAATTTCTTGACTTTCTGTTTTTCTTTTATGGGTCTAGCACACGTCCTACAGGGAAGTCCCTAAAGCACTACAGGAGCGACACGGGTGCGGAGAAAGTGATTCACGTTGTTCTTGAATCGCTGTAGATTGTACTCGGTGGGAAACACAGTCCTAGGCAAATTATTTCAAGGGGATGATGTTCTCCATATAAAAGACTGCTTGAAGAGCGTTGTACGAGGAGTAACAAGCTGAACCTCATACGGATGTGAAGAATTAGAGTAAACGTGAACTTCTAACATGCACCGCTCTGGGAGGAATTAAGCGGGCCACATCCTTCGAACACTTTCCATGAAAGTACTTGTAGAATAGGCTCAAGTCGCCAACCGTTCTTCGATGTTCCAGCGAATCAAGGCCGTCGGTCAGTTCTGGGCCTCCAATCAGACGAACAGCTCTTCTCTGAATAGAATCCAACAAATGCAGTGTTTTTTGGGGAGCGGAACTCCAAACATGGGAGCAGTATTCCATAGTTGGTCGAATTTGAGCTTTGTAAAGCATTAACAGTTGTTGTGGAGTGTAAAGCTTTCTGGTTCGAAATAATATTCGCAACTTTTGAGAAGCTCTCCTTGCTATGCCTGCAACATGTTCATGCCAGGACATGTTTGCTCCCAAATTAACGCCCAACAAATTGAGTGAAGATGTTAGAGGGATGGAGTGTCCCGACATAACCATGTCGGGTTCAGCAACGTTAACTTTTTTAGAGAAAACTGCCGCCTGGATTTTTGTAGCGTTAAATTCCACTTAGTTACTGTCACCCCAAGATAGAATTTCTTCCAGGTCTTTGTTAAGTTGAATGACTTCCTGCTGTATGCGGAGATTCGTCTGAGTAGCCGATGTCCGAGCCTTCAAAGTGAATGAAGAAATAAGTGTACTGTCATCTGCAAAGCTGTAGATTGGATTCTCGGTCTTTTCCAGCAAATCGTTAACGTAAATGAGAAAGAGAGTAGGAGACAGTATGCAGCCTTGGGGTACACCGGCGTTGATAGTGAAGGTGTTAGAAAGAAATCCATCGACTGCCACCCGTAAAGAACGCTCTTTGAGGAAACATGAGAGCCACAAACAGAATCTTTCAGACATACCATAAGAACGTAGCTTAGCCAACAGCCCATCGTGCCAAACACGGTCGAATGCCTTGGATATGTCAAGAGCAACCGCTCGAGATTCTCCAAAGTGTTCAATTGCGTTTTATTCCAGACATGTGTTACATAAGTCAGAAGATCTCCTGTTGATCTATTTTTACGAAAGCCATATTGGTGATCGCTAATAATGTTGAATCCTTCAAGATATTTTAGAAGATGCTGATTGATAGCCTTTTCCATGACTTTCGATATTATTGAAAGCAGTGCAATTGGTCGATAGTTATTTGGCAAGGTCTTCTTGCCTTTTTCAGGTATCGGCTGAACTGTAACACATTTCCAGCAGGAAGGAACTATTCTCTTTCTGTAGGATAGGTTGACAAGTCTACAGAAAACTGATGTTAGTTCCCTCGCACAGTTTTTAAGAACTAGTGCAGGTATTCCGTCAGGGCCAGAAGCCTTTTTGGTGTCTAGCTGTTTGTAGTGACTAATCAAGTAACAAACCATATTCCGAAATTTTATTTCGGAATATCGATTTAATTGTTACCGTTTTAACCCAGAAAAACATTCTGTGAAAATGCTACATGCTCTTAAAATGAGCGGATCAGAGAGATGGTCTTTTTAGAGTCACTATCACCCCCTAAAAGTTCAATCACTTGGTCGTTTTTAGTGTCCCGTGCGAAACACGACACTGCCTGTCGATCACACCCGACTTTCTCCGAAACTATTTGACACAGAAAGTTAAAATTTGACACTAATATAGGTATTGGTAGCCTCATCAGAGCCGTGTAGTTTTGAAAGTTAAATTTTAAGTTAAGAAATTAGTTTTGAGGGATGAAATCGAAAGTGAAATTTTTTTTTTTACCAGGTCATCGAGTAGGGTGTGAAATGAAACCTTGTAAAATCACGAGTTTAATAATATATATAATATAATACTTACGCACACTTCTCTTTGTATTATTTTTAAAAAAAGTGCAAAAAATCGCTGCCCCCCTGCATCTCAAAAAATACTGATTAAGAAATTTTGAATTTGAATTCTGGAATATTTTCCACAGGGTGTAGATTGAACGAAAATTATCACCTTTAATAATTTATCTGGTGTATAAAAAAAACAAAAAAAAAATTCAAGGTCATCACTTTTCAGTAAAGATCGGAAAAAAACTTTGTTCAAAACTCATTTGGGGTGTGTTTTGTGAAGCCTTTAAAAGCAATCAACGTACGGAACACTAATTGCGCAAGCCTGACTTATTCAATTTGCCCTAGTAAATACTTTTTTTTAGTTTATTTTTTCATATTTTTTTCTTACGTCTAATCTATGTAAAGTAGAGATATACGAGTTTAACAGTAATATTTGATTATTCGTGCCATAGATGAGGTCCTTTATTGCAATAATTACCCAAATACACTATTACGAGAAAACTAAAGACGACAATTACATATAAAATTTTTCTTTTGCAGACAAAACCCACGTTCAACACAACAAGGAAAAACTCGAACAGCAAGACTGTGTAATTTATATTAGGGCAGGAAAGGGAAAGCGGCGTCCTGCACGGCATCGAACCAGGCTCATGAATATGTATCGCAGCGCGCGTGTGACTCAGCCCCATCTGTGACGCGGGATTCCAGGGATACTATCGATATGATGGATTTGGGGTTGAAAGCACCCCATTATTGTGCCGATATTAGATGATATTAGACCAGACACAACAGAAAGGATTTTTTTTACTAGAGTGACGTGTTTCACCCTAAAATTTTAAAAAGATCTAGAAATTTATTCGCAAAGGCTTTTTTTTGCATTTTTTTAAGCAACAAAGTAAACAAGTCAATTGTTAAAACGTGTGTAAAAGAAATCTCTAATCGAATATAATTTAAATCATTAATGTTAACAAATGACTTAGGAGCTTGGGGTCTAGGAGCAAACTCTCTCTTTTGTAGATATATTTTTTGTTTTATTGTGTATTATATATACATATATATATATATATATATATATATTATATATATATATATATATATATATATATATATATATATATATATATATATATAATATATCTTCTTCTTTTTAGCCCGTTTCCGTCCATAATTGGACGAAGGCCTCCTTCATTGATTTCCACCTTGTTCTGTTTTGAGCTGTCTGTATCCATCCTAGTCCGGCCACCATTTTTATGTCGTTATATCATCTGTTAGGTGGCCTTCCTCTGTTTCTTCTATATTTCCACAGTCGCCACTGGAGTATTGTTTTTGTCCACCTGTTTGTGCCCCTGGCAAGATATCCTGCCCAACTCTATTTTAAACTTGATATTCTTTCAATAACATCTGCCACTTTTATTAAGTTTTTTATCTAGTAATGAGATGCCTAGCATTTTCCGTTCCGTGACTCTTTGTGCGACTTTTAGTTTGTGGAAGTGGGTTTTTGTGAGGGTCCAATTTTCGCTTGCGTAGGTCATTACGGGTAGGATACATTTATCGAAAACTACCGCAAGCTACCCATGCTAATCGACATCTTCGTTTCATTTCAGTTATCTGACTGTCTCGGCCAAGGTTAAGTGTTTGTCCTAAGTATATGTACTCATTCACGTTTTTAACTGTTACATTTCCAACTTGTAATGTTTCGTCTATATCTTGTTGTTCTGGCGTCATAGTCTTTGTTTTATTTAAATATTCATCTTCATACCGATCTTTTCTACTTGTTCTTTTAAATCTTTTACCACATACTTTAGGTCATTTCTGTTCGTAGCTATGATGCATACCTAAGATGGTTTAATTTTTTGCCATTTATGTTCACCCCGTAGTTCTCCCAATGGAATTTTCTAAACATATCTTCCAATACGAGAGTGAAAAGCTTAGATGACAGAGTCGCCTTGTCAAACTCCACGTTTTGACTGTTTCATTTGGTTGGTTTTATTACTGATGTTAATCATGAAATTAATATATCTATGGTCAATTCTGCAGTTTCCAAGTGCCTCCATGATTGCCCAGGTTTCCACAGACTCGAACGCTTTTTCAAAGTCTATGAAAGCTAAGTAAAGAGGAATGATGTATTCATTTGTTTTTTCAACCAATAACTTCATTGTAAATAAATGATCTCTCGTTCCTTAGCCCCTCCTAAATCCAGCCTTTGTCTCCGATTGGTATGTCTCCAGTTTGATGGTGAGTCGATTTGTTAATATTTTTGTCACTAGTTTACACAGTACTGATAACAAGCTATTATTTTCTAGACGTGTGTGATCTCCTTTTTTATCTAGAATGATAACAGTTGAATCGTTCCAGTCTTCTGGTGGAGTTGCTTGAACCAAACATTTATTTAGCATGTTCAGTATTTTATGTGTCAGCCCCTGTCCACCCCATTTTATTAGTTCCATCACAATACCATCCTTCCCAGGTGATTTATTTGTTTTAATCTGTTTAAATGCATTCTCCAATTCATATTTTTTCTATATTGGGTAGCTCTTCTAAGCCAACATTTTGGATTTTGGACGTGTCTCTACGGGTTTCCAGGTTGTTCGTGTTTCTCGTTACTTTTGATTCATATAATTTTTCGTAGAATTCTTCCGCTATTTTTAATATTTCATCTTTGTCCCTTATTACATCTCCATTGCTGTTTCGAAATGCATAAATTTGTTTTTTCCTTAACCTTGGACCCTCATTGCACCGTTGTGTTCAATTATCTTATTTATTTTCTCTTCTTGCTTTTTAATTCTGTTTTCCTTTATTGTTCTCCTAATAGTTTTACATAAGTCAGTGTATTCCATTGTGTTTGTTTTATTTTCACTTATTAATTGTCTTTCTTCATTTAAAAGGTTGTTATAGTTCGTTTTGGATTAAGTTTTCGTTTTTGTTTTTGTCGTTTCTTTTCTTTGTTATTTTGGTCCCATAGGAGATGGCCTTCAAGATTTCCTTGTGCATTATTTCAGTTGTGTTATTGTTATTTATTTATATTTATATATATTTATATTTATATTTATATTTATATTTATATTTATATTTATATTTATATTTATATTTATATTTATATTTATATTTATATTTATATTTATATTTATATTTATATTTATATTTATATTTATATTTATATTTATATTTATATTTATATTT
>CM032447.1:232540966-232600966 GCA_019049505.1 Pachyrhynchus sulphureomaculatus | reverse complement strand
ACTCATCCAAGTTTACAGTTTTATCATGGACTAAAGGAAAGAGCTGAATAAGGGGTATTTCGTCTTCTTCGTCAAAAATAGCATTTCTGGAACAACATCGGAGAATCCGGCCTTGAAAAAACATTTTTTAATTGTAGCTGGAGAAAGATTTTTCCACGCAGTTGTAATTTATATTAGTGCATTCGTTAAATTTATGCTTTTTTTCAGATTTTTCAAAATCGCAATAACTGTCAACAAACGTAAGTAGCCTTTTAATCAAAAATTTTCTATGTATCATCTTAAAAATTTTGAATTATTCCTTGGTTTACATACTGACAATATGAGGTGGTACTGGGTAGTAAAAAAACCTGCGGAACATTTTCTACTGGCACTTTAGAATGGGAGGTAGCATTATTCAAGAAAAGCAGCACTTTTTTATTTTGTGTCTTCATTTTATTATGAAATTTATGGAGTCATCTGGTCATAATTTCTGACGTCATCCAGGCCTTTTTGTTAGATTCTCATTCTAAAGGTAACTTATCAACATGACTACCTTTAAAACAAAGAGGATTTTTACTTTTCCCAAATATTAACGGATTTTCTTTTTCTCCTTCGATATTTGCCAGCAGTAAAATAGTTAATCACTGTTTTGCTACCTTCTTTCTGCACATTTGTCCTTTTTAAAACAAATGTCTTATTTCACAAGGTTTGATAATAAAGGCCTATTTCATCAGTATTGTGTACATCTCGTCGAGAATAATCTTTTAAAATTAGCGATAATGTAGTTTTCCAGGCCTC
Source organism: Pachyrhynchus sulphureomaculatus (assembly GCA_019049505.1). Classification (NCBI taxonomy): domain Eukaryota; kingdom Metazoa; phylum Arthropoda; class Insecta; order Coleoptera; family Curculionidae; genus Pachyrhynchus; species Pachyrhynchus sulphureomaculatus. Next base: position 232,600,189 of record CM032447.1, on the reverse strand, counting down.
TACATCTTTCAAATTTATATCTGCGGACTCACCAGAAATTGACTTAAAAGTAATATTGTGCCGTTTACAAAAACTTTCCAACCACCCATTTAATGCAGCGAAATTATCCACTTTCAAGCTGTTTGTCGCCTCTAGTTATTGTTTGAGTCGTGGTCCAGATATTGGAACTGCTTTTTTCCTGGCCTTGCAAAACCAATTGTAGACAACTTGATCCACTGCTAATCCTGCTGACTTGGGAAATTTCGTTTTTACTATACTACTAACACACTTTTCAAACAACTCTTTTAGTTCACTCTTATTTTTTAATATATCGAGAATTTGCGTTTTTCCAACCTCGAACTTTTCAGCCAGTTTTCGCGAACTTAACCCAAACTTTTCACTTTCAGCGATCATAATAGTGACAAATGTTTTAGTTTTAGCAACATGATTAAGAACGTTTTCAGTACGAAAACAACTTTAAAATAAGGAAATAAACAGAAAACTTCAAATTTAAACCAGATTTTATCAACAATTATGGGTATTTCCTTGAATAAATTGCCCAGTTACAATAGTAGTAAAAGTAAAAGGTTCAAGGCCCATAAAAATAATTAGTATGTCATAAAACCCTTCGGCCAACCCGGTCGTTATTACTAGGTAAATTTCCAAGGAAATATGCCATAAAAATTTCGGTTTAACTGGCCGCGGCCGTTTAATACAACTGGCCCTAATTAAGAGGTTTTTGTATACGGGAATTTATAAGCAGTAGATTTCGGAAAGCTCAGTACTGTCCGTTACTACAGGCGGCCACTTATGACAGGTGGCCATTAACACAGGTTTCACTGTATATATATATATATATATATATATATATATATATATATATATATATATATATATATATATATATATATATATATATATATATATATATCTGTGTACATATGTATGTGTATATATATGTATGTATATATATATATATATATAATATATATATATATATATATATATATATATATATACGAGGCTGGTTTGAAAAGTCCGTGCAAAGTCCGAGAGATGACACCACCGGCGCGTATCGAGGTCATGTTTAGTTAGTAGCATCTCTTGAATGAACGCACACCAAGTTTCAGCCATATTGATCTATTTCTTTGTGTTTGGCATCCGTGTGAATCAAGGAAGTCGAGTGATTTTCAAGAAATGGACGAAAAAGAATTTCGTGTGGTGATTAAACATTACTTTATGAAAGGCAAAACGCCTCAGGAGACTAAAGAGAAGCTTGATAAACATTATGGTGACTCTGCACCTTCGATTAGAACAGTTTATAAGTGGTTTCAAAATTTTCGGACTGGCCATATGGACACAAGTGACGCTGAATGTTCTGGACGGCCTGTAGAGGTTACGACTCCAGAAATCATTGATCAAATCCATGATATGGTGATGGATGACAGAAGAGTTAAGATGCGTGAGATTGCTAGTACTGTGGGCATCTCGACTGAACGGGTACATAATATTTTCCATAAATATTTGGACATGAGAAAGCTATCCGCAAGATGGGTGCCGCATTGCTCACGCTTGACCAAAAACGAAATCGTGTAAAGTGTTGAAAGGATGGTTTGCAGCTGTTCCAGAAGAATCAGGAGGAATTTAAGCGTCGTTTCGTCACTATGGATGAAACATGGATACATTACTATACTCCTGAGACCAAACAACAATCTAAACAATGAGTTACCAAGGGGGAATCTGCACCAAAAAAGACGAAGACCGTTCCTTCGGCCATAAAGGTTATGGCGACTGTCTTTTGGGATTCGCAAGGGATAATCCTCATCGACTATCTGGAAAAGAGTAAAACTATTACAGGTGAATATTATTCATCGTTATTGGACCGTTTGAAAACCGAGCTGCAAGAAAAACGCCCGCGATTGGCCCACAAGAAAGTCCTTTTCCATCACGGCAACGCACCAGCACACACCTCAGCAGTTGTGGTCGCAAAATTAATGGAAATAGGATTCCAACTCGTTTCACATCCCCCCTATTCTCCAGACTTGGCTCCCTCGGACTACTATTTGTTCCCCAATTTGAAGAAATGACTGGCGGGACAAAGATTTTATTCAAACGAGGAGGTGATTGCAGACATTAATAGATATTTTGCAGACTTGAACAAATCCTATTATTCGGAAGGAATCAACAAACTTGAACATCGTTGGACGAAGTGTATAAGCCTAAAAGGAGACTATGTCGAAAAAAAAAGGTTTACCCCAAACACATAAGTAGTTTTTATTTTTGCACGGACTTTTCAAACCAGCCTCGTATATATATATATATATATATATATATATATATATATATATATATATATATATATATATATATATATATATATATATATACATTGAAACCTGTGTTAATGGCCACCTGTCATAAGTGGCCGCATGTAGTAACGGACAGTATTGAGCTACCTAATTAAGAGGTTTTTGTATACGGGAATTTATATGCAGTAGGTCTCGGGAAGCCAATATTGTCCGTTACTACAGGCGGCCACTTATGACAGGTAGCCATTCACACAGGTTTCACTGTATATATATATATATATATATATATATATATATATATATATATATATATATATATATATATATATATATATATATATATATATATATATATATACATATATATATATATACATATACATATATATATATATATTTATATTTATATATATATATATATATATATATATATATTTTTTTTTTTTTTTTTTTTTATTGGTCTAGCACACGTGCTGCAGGGAAGTCCCTAAAGCGCTCCAGGAGCGGCACGAGTGCGGAAATAGCGATTCACGTTGTTCTTGAATCGCTGTAAATTGTACTCGGTGGGAAACACAGCGCTGGGCAAATTATTCCAAAGGGATGACGTTCTCCATATAAAAGATTGCTTGAAAAGCGTCGTACGCGGAGTAACAAGCTGAACCTCATACGGATGCGAAGCACCAGCGCGACGTGTATTTCTAACATGCACCGCTTTGGGAGGAATTAAGCGGGCTAGATCCTTCGAACACTTTCCATGAAAATACTTGTAGAACAGACTCAAGTCGCCAACCGTTCTTCGATGTTCCAGCAAATCAAGGCCGCCGGTCAATTCCGGGTCCCCAATCAGACGGACCGCTCTTCTCTGAACAGAATCCAACAAATGCAGTGTATATTTGGGAGCGGAGCCCCAAACGTGGGAGCAGTATTCCATAGTTGGTCGAATTTGGGCTTTGTAAAGAATTAACAGTTGCTGTGGGGTGTAAAGCTTTCTGGTTCTAAATAATATTCCCAACTTTTGAGAAGCTCTCCTTGCTATGCCTGCAACATGTTCATGCCAAGACATATTTGCTCCCAAACTAACGCCCAACAAATTGAGCGACGATGCTAGGGGAATGAAGTGCCCCGACATAACTATGTCGGGTTCAGCAATGTTAACTTTTTTAGAAAAAACTGCCGCTTGGGTTTTTGTAGCGTTAAATTCCACTTGGTTACTGTCACCCCAAGATAGAATTTCTTCCAGGTCTTTGTTAAGTTGAACGACCTCCTGCTGTCTGCGGATATTCGCCTGAGCAGCCGATGTCCGAGCGTTCAAGGTGAATGAAGAGACAAGCATACTGTCATCTGCAAAGCTATAGATTTGATTCCCGGTCTTTTCCTTCAGATCGTTAATGTAAATGAGAAAGAGAGTAGGAGACAGTATGGAGCCCTGAGGCACACCGGCGTTGATAGTGAGGGTGTTAGAAAGAAATCCGTCGACCGCTACTCGTAAAGAACGCTCTCTGAGGAAACATGAGAGCCACAAACAGAACCTTTCAGACATACCATAAGAGCGCAACTTAGCCAACAGTCCATCGTGCCAAACACGGTCGAATGCCTTGGATATGTCAAGAGCAACCGCTCGAGATTCTCCAAACTGTTCAATTGCGTTGTTCCAAACATGTGTTACATAAGTCAGAAGATCTCCTGTTGATCTATGTTTACGAAAACCATATTGGTGATCGCTAATAATATTGAATCGTTCAAGATATTTTAGAAAATGCTCATTGATAACCTTTCCAAGACTTTCGATATTATTGAAAGCAGTGCAACTGGTCGGTAGTTATTTGGCAAGGTCTTCTTACCTTTTTTAGGTATCGGCTGAACCGTGGCACATTTCCAGCAGGACGGAAATATTCCCTTTCTGTAGGATAGGTTAAAAAGTCTACAGAAAACTGGTGTTAGTTCCCTTGCACAGTTTTTGAGAACTATGGCAGGTATTCCGTCAGCGCCAGAAGCCTTCTTGGTGTCTAGCTTTATGATGCGCTGTCTGAAGGCAACATCGGGCATCCTTGACTGCAATATGGGAATAGTAGGGGGTGTTTTTCCTTGAAAATCGACAATGGAATGTGAAGCAAAGAGTTCAGCCAACAAGTTCGCTCTCTCAACAGGTGTGGTTGCAATGGAATTATCTGGCCGTGTGAGTGGTGGTATGGTGGATTTGGTAAAGTTTTGACTAACTGCCTTAGCGACTGCCCAAAACGACCTAGAATTGTTGGGACAAGCGAGAAGTTTGTTTCTAATTCGTTGATTGTGTGCCTCCTTGGTTTCGTCGATAATTCCCTTGCATCTGTTCCGGGCATGAACAAAGATATTTCGATTTAAGGTGTTAAGGATTTTCACGCCATTGTCGGTAGGCAATATGTTTAGAAGCAACAGCTTCTTTGCATTTTCGGTAGAACCAAGGTTTGCCGTTGGAGGAGCATTTCTTCGAAAAAGGGATGTAAGCTTCCATACCAGCCAAAATAACATCGGAGACCTCCCTGGCGCAGTCAGATGGGTTATCGGATCGAAAACAAACGTCCATCCAAAGGAAAGTTCGAAAGTATTCCATGAGATCTTCCCATTTAGCAGATTTGTATTGCCAAATCTTGCGCGGCCTAGGCGCCTCTCTGTCACTGATTGGCAGGATACTCGATGTCGAAAGCAGTTTATGGTCGGAAGAACCTAACGGCGGATTTACGGTGATCGTGTAAATCTCCGGATTGGTGGTTAAAAACAGATCAAGAAGACTGGCGAACTCCCCGTCTCGATCAGGGATCCGTGTTGGTTCGTCAATAAGCTGAGTTAAGCCATAACTGATTGAGAATGATTCAGCTTCACGACCTTGTTCGTCGGTAGTATTTGAATATTTGAGCCAGTTGATATTGTGGACATTAAAGTCGCCCAGGATGGCAATTTCTGCACTTGGATAGTTACTTTGTAAATAATCGATGGTGTCTGCAAGAGAAGCGAAAAGTGTTCGAAAATTGGTATCACTTGGTGGTCGATACAGGATACAGATGAACCTTGTGGTTTGTTGAGTCGTTATTTTTAACCACATAACATCAAAGTTTGGGGGCTCCAGAGCTTCTTCTCGCTGACAAGAGAGGTCGCTTCTGACAAAAAGACAGATTCCAAAGTTACGCCTAAATCGGGAATAGAAGTCGTACCCAGGATAAAGATAGTTGACCGTGCTGGTCGATGGACTGACCTTGGTTTCACATAGAGCGAGTACATGAGGTTTATCTGATTGCAGGTGTTAATGCACTGAATTTATATTCGAGTTTATACCTCGTATGTTGCAAAAATCTATCTTAAAATTATGATGTCTGCAAGTCGACGCCTCCGAACCAGCCCCTACCCGGGATCCGAACGGGGGGCCATTCTACCTCCGGAACTTCCTGCATCCAGGCGCCTCATCATGCTCTTTGGTCCCACAGTAGTTAATGTGGAATTTTCCTGTTCTGTCACATGTTTATCTTTGCCTTCTTTGGCTTTGATCCAGGGGGTGTTATTATTGGGTAGTTTGGGTTCTGACCAGATACTTTTCCAATGATCTGTGAGTTCTTGTTTGTTTGATGGTTTGGTCACTGCTGTCTGTTTGCTGTGCATAGTTTTTCGGTAGAACTGTGTTTGGCTTCTTCGGAAGAGGTTGTTGGTATCTTTCCTCTCGTTTGGTTCTTTGTATCTACGAAGTCTTGCGGCATATACGGATAATTTTTGTTTCAGAGTATCCAGGATTTCTGGCAGTGTTCTGTTGGGAGACCCGAACTTGATCTTGTTTATACTCTGCGTGACTCGTCTGGACACGTTCCCGTTGATAAACTGGGTGAGGTGTCCTAGATATCTCCTGATGTTGTTGATTTGGTTTTCTATTCTTATTTGCCGTTTGAATTTTGGTTTTGTGCTGTTGGGATTTCTTTGTCGTTGCGGGAGTTTTTGATTAAATACTTCGTCGGTTGCGTTTGGGATTGATGGTGGTGGATCTAGGCGGCGAGTGATTCCCTTCTCAGTGGTTTCTTTGTCAGGACTTGTGCTTTTACCAAAGCAACGCATGGTGTGTTCGTTTGTTCCTGTAGTATAACTCATGCGTTGCCTTGACTTTCCCGCCTTGGTGGGTGTCGGTTTACTCGCCGGCACAACACTTTTGGCAGGTCCATTGTCAGTTGCCCGGTCTTCATCGTTTTGGTCGAGCTGCCATTTCCCGCGACGTCCTCGACCGTTACGTCGCTCACCCCGATGCTTCTTTTATTGGTCTACTGTTGTTTGGGATGTTTTTAGTGTTTTGTGGTGTCAGAAGCTCAAAGTGTCCCGACATTGGGTTGCCTGTTAGTAGTATATATATATATATATATATATATATATATATATATATATATATATATATATATATATATATACAGAGTATTATGAAGATAGTTTCATATATTAAAGAGAATTAAGACTACTTCTTGACTGGGATGGGGAAACGAGGCGATAGATCTTGTGCTGTAGCTTAGTTGGTAAAGTGCCGGGGCCTAAACGCCTGACATCGTAACCGACCGGCACCAAGACTTTTTTTATTCTCTTGTAGTTGGGTCTTCACGTTCGAGTATTTTCCTGAATTTTTATGGTTTCGGTATCCTTAACTGAAAATATTTTTTTCAGTCATCTCCTTTTATTGAAAAGTTTTTTAAGCTCTTTTTCTAATGGCGATCTTACCTCTTTTAGCATTTGCGGCAGGATGGCGTCTTCTTCTGCTGCCTTTCAATTTTTAATTGGGTTAATGTCTTTTTCAATTTCTTCAACGTCAATGTCCGGCAGATATTCCGAACTGATGTTAAATATTCTTCGATTGTTCTCTCTTGATCTTGTCAGAATCACCTCATCGGTTTTTGACCCTTGTAGATCCTCATAGAATATTTCTATCACTTCAAGCATTTTCAAAGCATAAATACGAGTCATTTGTGGTCGTTTTCGATAAAACACGGTCACCACAACGTTTTTGTAGCATTTTCAGTGGATCAGAACGGTTAATTTCATTTCTGAAACAATTTAAGACATATTTGTTGTTTAACAATTACTTCCATATTAAAAAACGAAAAAAAAAGCAAAGGGCGGTGTGATTTTTTTCGAGAGTTTTTTTCTTTTCTAGAAAAAATCCTATATATTAACCCCCATTCTTCTAAAAATATTTAGTCAAAAATCAGCATCATCTTTCTGTAGCTTAAACAATTATTAATGAAAAACAAGCTAATCCCACTGATTAAATTAGGCTGTCAAGCCCTGTTCAGACAAAATTCCTAAATAAGTTCAAGGATTAAAGTTGGTCGATGGACATAATCAGGTAGGACGACGAAGTAATTTACGAGGTACGTCAAACAGGGACATGTACTCGTTGAATCAATCAGTTGTCGGTCTCGTACCTACACCGTTCTGCATTCCACAGGGACTGGTTTAATTAAGATTTGCGTTGTGAATGAGGTGAGTTAGATAAAGCATTATCATGAAAATTTTGTCCGGTATCTAATAATTAAATTTCTAAAGTAATCCGCAAATATCAGTTATTCCTAAAAACATTCAATTAAGTGAGATTGTGTGGGTGAAATCGTTGAATTTTAATATTTTTTTTATATTTTGAATTAAAAATAACAGTAACTGTTCCTCTTTGTAGATATAAGACAAATTTATGGAAGGAAATGGTACTAGTGTTAGAGATTTTTCCACAAAAAACGTACTTGGTGTGCTTACTTATTTTTACGTTAGATTTGAGGCACTAATTTAACATTCTATTCTTTTACATAGTTGTTCGGGAGATGACTGGTGTTGTATAATTATATCTTGTTCATAATCTCGAAGGGAAGGATAACAGTAAGCTGATGATGGTAATAATAATTTTAAGTCCTTCTTCTGAGTTCTTCCCACATGTTCTCGATTGCAATGAGGTCAGAACTCCGCGCAGGTCAGTCTAATGTTGGTATTCCCACTTCCGCCAGGTATTGCCGTACCGATACAGCAGCATGTGGCCTCGCATTGTCGTGCATTAGCACAAAGCTATCGTCAACAAACTCAGCGTAAGGAAAGACGAGTTCCTGCAGAATTTGCTCGATGTAACGGTGAGCAGTTAATCCACCGCTACAACTCTCAGCAGTAACGAAAACCAAATCGGTTTTCTCATCAAGTGAGAAACCTCCCCACCCCATGACAGAACCTCCTCCATAGGCCACCATTTCAGTGATGCAGCACATTGTGCTCCCCTGGCCTCCCATAGACTCATCTTCTTCCATCATTTCCATGTAGGCACATTCGAAACTCGTCAGAGAATAAAACGAAGCGCCATTGCTCTAAGATTCAGTCGATATGTTCCCGGACAAACCTGAGTCGCGCCTGTCGATGGGCTGCTGTCAATTTGGGTCTCTTCGGAGTTAAGTTAGCTTCTTTAAGTCTTCTTCTGGCTATCCAATGACTGACAGTCCGAGCTCTTGCTGGACTTCAACGCCGGTCAAGTGACGATTTCTTAGAGTTGTGCTGACAATGCTGTGCGAGCAAAAACGGTTCTATTGAGTAAATCCGTTTTAATCCGTAAAACTTTTTGGAAATCCAAATGTTTTTGGTATTATTAGAAAGAGTAAAAAATCAACATTCTAATGATACCAAAAATAACAGCACTTTTAAAAATTAAATTCAGGGATCTGTGTTAAATGAAGCAAGATCGTTTTTTGAATCGATTTTTGTGCTCAGCACTGTACTTTAGAAATCTGATATGATTTACTCACATAAAAAATGTATTTAGAAAATAATTATTCACACCAAATTAACTTCATAACTATAATCAGAAAGTATGATTCTTGGGATTAGAATAGAGAATATCGAATAGTAAAGGTCCCTAAAGATGTCTTGAAATTATCTGGAAGTTATTTTAATTTAATACAGTCTAATTCCAAGAACTATGATTTTTGGCGAACCAAATCTGTAAAACCTTCCATTCCATGATGACCATAATGTTCTAACCTGATTTTACCTAATAAAATATTCTAATAATGATTTTTTTGTTTAATTCATACCCAAAAGAAAACACAATATAAACAAGATAATATTTAATACTTTTCTGCGGTAAAAGAGACTTTAGCAAAACTCAAAACAAAAAATACCAAATAATAATAGCAGGAGTAATAGCAGCAGCCGAGGTAGTTACAAGAAGTCAGTTATATAATTAATTCCTGTAATTTATTGACAATATATCTGGTAATTATTTCACTGCTGTTTTACTGAAATGTAATAACTTATAAACGTCAAATATAACAGATGAAAAAAGCAGAGTTGATGTTATAATAGTCCGATGTTGTCAATTATACTAATTCTACTTTAAGAAAGGAAAATACTAATGCTACTGTTCTAAAGAATTTAGGTCTGCCAAAAAAATATGATAAAGTATATCTTTTCAATAATTATAGATTTTGTAGTAAGAAAGGTCCTTGAATACATCAGATACAGGTTACCAATTAGATATCATACATAAAACGTAAAAAAGTTGCTGAAGTGATTTATCTAGTACTTGTTTTGCAACTCCAAACCTCTTCACACTATATATATATATATATATATATATATATATATATATATATATATATATATATATATATATATATATATATATATGTGTGTGTGTGTGTGTGTGTGTGTGTGTGTATGTATGTATATATATATATATATATATATATATATATATATATATATATATATATATATATATATATATATATATATATATTTATATATATATATATATATATATATATATATATATATATATATAGGGTGGTCCAAACTGGATACTTTTAAAGGTAAACCCCCTTATCTAAAAGAGATAGACGAAAATTGATGTCGGTCTCTGAGGCTCAATTTTTATGATAAACTCAATGGTGAAAACCGCATATCGATATCTAGTACCGTTTTAGATATACAGGGTGTGTTTCAAAAATTTGCATTTCGGAACAATGTTTGTAATTCTTTTCCTATTGAAAATTTTTGGTTTCTGTAAAAACATTCTCGAAGCACTTTTTCACGTAGATTTCAACAGTTTAAGTTACATTTTTTTTACAACTAATATTTTAATAGTTATTAACGCAAAAATATATTTTTTAAATGGGATACCCTATATATTTTTCCCTATCCAAATAGAGCTTTAAATTACCATTCTAAAAATATAGCACACTTTATATTTTGCTTAAATCTACTTCAAAATATAAGGGTTTTCAGTTTTTACCCGATTTTTAAATCCACATTTTGTGAAGTAGGCTTTGGACGGAGCGGCCATATGGTTTAATTCAATTGTCTACTCGTAGTTGTCAAATTTTACTTCAGGATCAGTTATTGAATTGTCAAATAAACTGCAATGAAGTTTGAAAATTACGAAAAATGGGATATAATAGTGTGTTTCATACAAATTCGGAAGCGGCAAGTAATTTGTACCACGAACGGTATCCAAAGAGGCGTCTACCCCTCAAGGATATATTCGCTCGATTGCGACATAACCTAGTTAATAGTGGCCAGTTCGAAAAGGAACGACGCAAAAATTATACATCAAACAGGGATAGGGAGTTAGAAGAAATAGTAGTTTTAAGAACTATCGGAAATAATCCCAAAACTTTATCCCGACAGTTAAAATAATTCACTGGACTACCAAGAACTAACGTAAGTCGTAAGAAACACTCACCTCTCAGAGATATTTAGACATTTTAAGGCAGCAAATAGAGCCTACTGTTGATGTTGTGAATTTTTCAACACGACGGGGCACCCCCCTCCCATAACGCTGCAGTTATCAGTAATTTTTTATCGGCCAATTTCGACAAGAACTGGATAGCCAACCAAGGTACGAACCGTTGGCCGGTAAGGTCACCGGATTTAACACCCATGGACTTCTACCTCTGGGAAAGATTGAAAGACCTAATTTTTAAATTTCCGATAAACATCAGGCAAGAGTTAGGAGTCGCAATGATACAAAATTTTGCAGCTCTCACTCTTCTTGAACTAATCAACTCGGTAAGAAGTATCCAGAAAAGGTGCCGCCTATGTGTAAATGAAACTGGTCGACATTTCGAACATCTCTTATAGAAAATTGTTTTATTTTTTGTTAGTTTGCTCTACTCGGAATAAATTGTTTTATTGTTGTTTCGTTTTATTTTCTACTTAGTTTAAAATACTATAGTATTTAGAAAATTTCATTGTAGTTATGACTCTTAGAGTTACTTCTGGGAATTTTTTTTATGATTTGACTGCTATCGGTAAACAATTGATACTGCCGCTCCGTCCAAAGCCTACTTCACAAAATGTGCATTTAAAACTCGCCTAATAACGGAAAACCTTTATATTTTGAAGTGGATTGAACCCAAATATAAAGTGTGCTATATTTTTAGAATGGTAATTTAAAGCTGTATTCGGATAAGAAAAAATATACACGGTATCATATTTAAAAAATATATCTTTTTTGTTAATAACTATTAAAATATTAGTTGTAAAAAAATGTAACTTACACTGTTGAAATACACGTGAAAAAAGTGCTTTAAACATGTTTTTACAAAAATCAAAATTTTTCAATAGGAAAAGAATTGCAAACATTTTTCCAAAATGCAGATTTTTGAAAAACACCCTGTTTATCTGAAACGGTACTAGATATCGATATGTGTTTTTCACCATTGAGTTTATCATAAAAATTGAGCCTCAGACACCGACATCAGTTTTCGTCTATCTCCTTTAGATAAAGGGGTTTACCGTTAAAGTGTCCAGTTTGGACTACCCTGTACATATACTTTACTGTGGTACGTTGTATTGTACCCTATTCCGTTTTCTTTATTTTTCTTCTACCTAAGTCTAACAATAAATTTACTAAATTATATTTCACAATATTTTTAGTCTGCTAAGCCGAGGCAATTATTAAAGGTATAATTTTGACATACCATAATATAATTACTATGTTTCTTTTAACGATACTATACTTAGGAAATTGTATTAGCTACCTGATAAAAGTAGCGTACTATGTTACTAAATTATGAGATAACAAGTTTCTCAACCATTTTAAACGTAAGAAAGTACTAACCGTTTATCGCCAATCATCTGCTTGTTCGATTATTATTATCTGTAGACTCGTATAATTGGCTATATTACATGAAGATTGACATCTACCTACTAGCTTATCTTCTGCAATATTTTAGATGTTATCTTTAATTACTTCCGTAAACAATAATTATCAAGGTACGCACGTTGGTGACTTCAGGAGAGTATATAAAATCAAAAGTTATTACTCTAATTTCCGGGTTTCAGGCCTGTTCAAAGAGCATACTTTTTACAGCCCTTACACAACCTTTGTCCACAAAAAAAAAAGAAATTTTATGGCGAAATAAACAACGGGCTTATTGTTATGATGGTAATTATTTATTTCAAATAATGTCACTCCTACCACTATAGCTTGGCAACTATTAGATAAATATCCGATTATGATAAAACAACTAACATCATACTAATGAAACTTGCAGCTTTCGACAACAAAAAAGATACAACAGCTCGCCATACGATTTTCAAAAGTAGCAAAGTAAAAGGGAACACTGCTATAAACGTGTTTATGTACAGTCAAGGTGTGTGATTAATTTATTTATCATCTCTTAAGTTTAAGGTAATAAAAAACCCTACTAAAGAGATGTTTTTCTCTATAAATATCACTTTAATGACATTTTTATGTTCTATTTTGAGTGTTCCGTACAGAACACTTATAAGATCACTTCGGTGTTTATCTATCCGTCTGTCACATCCGATTTTCTTCGAAACTAATTGACATACAATGTTGAAATTTGGCACTTATACAGGAATTGAGGGCCTCATCAGAGCCGTGTAGTTTTAAAAGTTGAATTTTAATTTAGGGGGTTAGTTTTGGCAGGTGAAATTCCAAATAAAAAAAATTACCAAGTCGTCGAGTGTGGCGTCAAATGAAATCTTGTAAAAACACGAGTTCAAAAATATATTTAATGTAATACTTGCGCACACTTTTCTTTATACTAAAGAGTTGATTGATTGGTCAGTACATTGTGATAGTACATTTTAAAAATAAAACTACTTAATTACTTTGTTTATTTAACTCAATCAAAAAAACTTAAAAAACTAATAGAGAATAAAAAATATATCGAAACTTCAGACAATATTCAACAAAAAACCTTCTATGATAGATTTATCAATATCTCTAATACAAATTTCACAAAAACCAAAATATAACCCAAACTTTAATATAAATAATAACCGATCAAGTGCAAGTTGAACTTGCACAATTAGTGTTCCGTACGTTGATTGCTTTTAAAATAAAAAATGTTGTTACAGTGGTATAAAATGATCAGTGACTTCATAAAACACACCCCAAATGAATTTTCAACAAAGTTTATTTCCAATCTTTACTGAAAACTGATGGCCTTGGAATTTTTGTTTTTTTTTATATACCAGATAAATTATTAAAGATAATGCACTTGTGATAATTTTCATTCAATCTACACCCCGTGGACAATATTCCGGAGTTTTTTCAAAATCTTTTAATCACTACTTTTCGTGATAAGATGGGGGGACAGCGATTTTTCGCGATTTTTTAAAAATAATACAAAGAAAAGTGTGCGCAAGTATTACATTATATATATACTTTTTACTCGTGTTTTCACAAGCTTTCTTTGACACCACATTCGATGATTTTTGTAATGGAAGTCTGATTTTGTCAAATTTCCACTTTATTTAGTTTCACTGAAACTATATGACGCGTTTTGCTATACTATAGCTTCTTCTGATACAAAATGATATTTGAATATTAGCGTTGTTACATTTGACAAAATCAGTTTTTCATTACATTCGTTATGAATTTCCATCAAGTAACAGTCACAACAATTCAAAGTAAAATTTTTTTTTTCACTTCCGATTTCACCCCCCAAAACTAACCGCTTATGTCAAAATTTGACTTTCAAAACTACACGGCTTTGATGAGGCCATCAATTCCTATATTATTACCAAATTTCAACTTTCTACTACAAACAGTTTCGGTGAAAATCAGGTGTGACAGACAGACAGACAGACAGACACCGAAGTAATCTTATAAGTGTTCCGTACGGAACACTAAAAATTCTACCGAAACACCAATATTCGAAATTGAATCAGCGACAAAAAACATAGGTGACCCAAATATTAAAAAAGAAAAAAATAAAACATATAATGATAAACACAAAAAACACTACTTGCAGTAACAAAGAACAACTTAAGATAGCGTCCATTCAGTCTAAAATAAAAGAGAATAACTTAATAATAACAAAAGCAGACAAAGGCAACTCCATCATAGCTCTTGATAAAAACCAGTACATGCAAAAGTAAATGACTTTTTGGAAAAAGAAAATCCAATAAAACTAAAAAAAGATGCACCTGATAAAATTCAAAAACAACTCAAGATCCTGTTAAATGAAATCCTGAGCATTGTGAATGAAAGAGAAAAGTTTAAAATAATAAACCAAAATCCTACGTCACCAAAATTTTACGGCCTGATAAAAATACATAAAAAAAATTCGCAACAACACCCCCTTAAAAAATCTAGCTACACATCTCAACACAATCTTTAAAGAAATGACACAATTCAATCCAAAATACAACACGAAAAACTCTATTGACCTCACAAATAAACTTATAAATATCTCCATCCCAAATAACGCCCTTCTAGTTTCATTCGATGTAACAAATATGTTCTCCAATATCCCAAATAAAGATTGGTTAGAAATTATTAAAACTATGCTACAAAAAAACAACATCAATATAACAATACAACAAGACATATTGAAACTGTTCGAATTTTGTATAACTGGAAATTATTTTCAGTTCCATAATCAATTATTGAAGAGATGGTCTGGCCATGGGGTCTCCACTTAGTCCTTTGCTAGCGGAAATTTGGAAAATAGTTTTCTCTAAAAACTCAAGACGCAAAAAATATTCTCTTTGGTTTAGGTAAGTGGACGATATGTTTCCATGGAAATGACTGAACTAAATTTCACTTTAAATTATCTAAATAATTTACACCCCAACATAAAGTTCACACTGGAAAAGGAAACAGATAATAAAATAAATTTCTTAGATGTTACAATTTCAAAGAAGGGAAATAGACTAGAATTCGATATCTTCCGCAAACCAACCATTTCAGATGTCACCATCCCAGCTGACTCAATACACCCTGACTCCCATATACTGGCAGCCTATAGATCTATGATCCATAGAGCCGTTAATATCCCTCTTAGCAAAAAGAACTGGACACAATCAAAAATATAGCACTCAATAACGGCTTCCAACTTAAAATAATTAATACCTTAATAAGCCGTAAACGAAAACAAATCACTTTCAGCTTAATCTACCCCGTAAAAGAATACCGAGAAAAGAAAACATTCATACCTCTAACATATTTTGATCTCATATTGGATAAAATATCCCAAATTCTCAGGGCCGAAAAAAAACAAGAATAGCTTTAAAACCCACTCAAAAATTATCCAATAATGCCAAAGATAAAACTAATAAAGGCAATAAATCAGGAGTTTATAAACTTAATTGTCAAGAGTGCAATAGCTGTTACGTAGGCCAAACGGGACGGAATTTCAAAACAAGATTCGCAAAACACAATGCCTCTTATTGCGTAAAAAATGAAAAATCATACTTTGCTAAACATTTCTTAGAAAGAGGCCATACTTTTCCAATATCAATAGTTTACAAATACTCCATATGGCACCTAAAGGGTCAAAACTCAATTTCTTTGAATCCATAGAAATTTACAGACATTCAAAGGACCATAATATAAATTTACTAAATAGTCAATTAATAGTAAAGTACATAATAGACTCACATATGTTCATCATATAATAATAATAATATAAAATACCAAATATCTGTTTTAGTCTTAGTTAAGCGTTTGACAATGTAGTTGTACTGCGAAATCGCGGTAACGCAATTGTAAAATCTTTACAAATATATTTAGTGACAGTTAACAAAGTAATTAAGTAGTTTTATTGTTTCTTTGTACTATTTTTTAAAAAACTGCGAAAAATCGCTGCCTTCCCTTATCTCGAAAAGTACTGATAAAAAGTTTTGAAAAAATTTTGAAATATTCTCCACAGAGTGTAGATTGAACGAACATTATCACGAGTGCATTACCTTTAATAATTTATCTGCTATATAAAAAAAACATTTCAAGATCATCAGTTTTCAGTAAAGATCACAAAAAAACTTTGTTGAAAACTCATTTGGGGTGTATTTTTTGAAGTCATTATTCATTTTATTCCTCCGGAACACTAATTGCGCAAGTCCGACTTGCACTTGGCAGATTATTTTTAGTTACGGAATTAGATTTTTATTCTAGTTTCTTAATTCTCTCACTAACGCGAAGTTCAAGATCTTTACATTTCTTTACGTTTTAGAGTCCTTAGTTTCATCGGTACGTCTGTCTATCTGTCTCTAGAGAGATGAGATATCAATGTTAAATTTGATACACATATAACATCTGAAGTAGGAACGGAACCTATAGTTTTTGAACAATAACCCTATAAAGAAAGAGAGTAACAGGGATCCAGAAATGTTATTTTTTTAAATTATTATGTTAATAATTTCTGGTTGCTGGATATGAGAGTCAACAAATTTTAGATATAATTAATCGTAGTAATTGTGTTATTTTCCATTATTTTCTTTTTACGTAGAGTATCAGACAAGGTTGCTGTCTGTCTCCTACAATATTCGAAAGTTACGTGAATGAAGCATTAAAAAGATGGCGAAGCGCATGTAAAGGAATGGAAATACAGCTGAACGACGAGACAACGTTGTACATTCTACATTTTGCAGCCGATCAGGTGATTATTGCTCAGGACAAGAAAAATCTTGAATTTATGACAGGAAAACTGATTGAAGATTATAAGACTGGGGTTTAACAGTTAACTGCAAGAAAACTAAATATTTGTGTATAGGAGGAAAACAGGGAAGCCTTAGTCTAAATAACGGTGAGGTCATTGATGCTTGTGAAGAGTGTATACAGTCAGTCCAAAAAGTCTCCATATACCACTTGCTTTCTATATTATTTTTGTGTTATGTTTAACTAATTACTTGGAACTATGAGAAAACATGTTTAAATTAATATTTAAAACTTAACCAAAGAGGATTAGTATTAAAAACAACTACGTAACATTTTATTTAGAAGTTACATCATTGTTATAAAAATATAAACAAAATTAATGTCAAAAAAGTTTCCATACACTCAAGAACGGAATTGAAAAAAACACGTTATAATCAGCTGCATTTTATCAAGCTATCTATTGCTCGCTAAGCTGAAAAAAAATGAATAATTTTCGGCCATACTTTCTAATCTGTCACTTGTTGCTAGTAATTTTGCAGTGAGTTTTCAAAGTATTATTAAAAATGAGCGAGAGAAATTGTGAAATTTCGATTTCAAGTTCGAAAGATCATAATTGATTTGTCGAAAGATGGAAAATCGTAGAGAAATATAGGAAAAATTGTTAAAAACTCGCATGCTACTGTTCAATACATTGTAAATCAACGGGTTCCTATACTCAGCTTATTGACGAACCAACACGGATCCCTGATCGAGACGGGAAGTTCGACAGTCTTCTTGATCTGTTTTTAACCACCAATCCGGAGGTTTACAAGGTCACCGTAAATCCGCCGTTGGGTTCTTCCGACCATAAACTGCTTTCGACATCGAGTGTCCTACCAGTCAGTGACAGAGAGGCGCCTAAATCGCGCAAGATTTGGCATTACAAATCTGCTAAATGGGAAGATCTCACGGAATATTTTCGAACTTTCTCTTGGTTAGACGTTTGTTTTCGATCCGACGATCCATCTGACTGCGCCAGGTAGGTTTCCGATGTTATCTTAGCTGATATGGAAGCTTACATTCCATTTTCGAAGAAATGTCCTTCTAACGTCAAGCCTTGGTTTGACCGAAAATGCAAAGAAGCTGTTGCTTCTAAACATCTTGCCTACCAAGAATGGCATGAAAATCCTAACACCATAAATCGTAACACGTTTGTTCGTGCCTGGAACAGATGCAAAGAAATTATCGACCAAACCAAGGAGGCACACAATCAGCGAATTAGAAACAAACTTCTCGCTTGTCCCAACAATTCCAGGTCCTTTTAGTCAGTCGCTAAGGCAGTTAGTCAAAATTTCACCAAATCCACCACTCACAGGGCTAGATCTATTGCAACGACACCTGCTGAGAAGGCACCACACCACCTATAATTCCCATAGTGAAGTCAAGGATGCCCGATGTTGTCTTCAGACGGCGTATCATAAAACGTATTTTAATGAAGCTAGACACCAAAAAAGCTTTTGGCGCTGACGGAATACCTGCCATAGTTCTCAAAAACTGTGCAAGGGAACTAACACCAGTTTTCTGTAGACTTTTCAACCTATCCTACAGAAAGGGACTATTTCCTTCCTGCTGGAAATGTGCCACAGTTCAGCCGATACCTAAAAAAGGCAAGAAGACCTTGCCAAACAACTACCGACTAGTTCAATAATATCGAAAGTCATGGAAAAGACTGTCAATCAGCATCTTCTAAAATACCTTGAAGGATTCAACATTATTAGCGATCACCAATATGGCTGTCGTAAACATAGATCAACAGGAGATCTTCTGACTTATGTAACACATGTTAGAACAACGCAATTGAACACTTTGGAGAATCTCGAGCGGTTGCTCTTGATATATCCAAGACATTCGATCGTGTTTGGCACGATGGATTGTCGGCTAAGCTACGTTCTTATAGTATGTCTGAAAAGTTCTGTTTGTGGCTCTCATGTTTCCTCAGAGAGCGTTCTTTACAAGTCGCAGTCGACGGATTTCTTTCTAACACCTTTACTGTTAACGCCGGTGTGCCCCAAGGCTCCATACTGTCTCCTACTTTCTTTCTCGTTTACATTAACGATCTACTAGAAAAGACCGGGAACAACTATTAATTCTTGACAAAGCTCAAATTCGACCAACTATGGAATACTGCTCCCATGTTTGGGGCTCCGCTCCCAAACATACACTGCATTTGTTGGATTCTGTTCAGTGAAGGACTGTTCGTCTGATTGGAGACCCAGAACTGACCGGCGGCCTTGATTCGTTTGAACATCGAAGAACGGTTGGTGACTTGAGTCTATTCTATAAGTATTTTCATGGAGAGTGTTCGAAGGATGTAGCCCGCTTAATTCCTTCCAGAGCGGTGCATGTTAGAAGTACACGTCGCGCTGATACTTCACATCCGTATGAGGTTAGGCTTGTTACTCCTCGTACAACGCTTTTCAAGCAGTCTTTTATATGGAGAGCATCATCCCATTGGAATGGCTTACCCAGGACTGTGTTTCCCACCGAGTACAATTTACAGCGATTCAATAACAACGTGAATCGCTTTTTCCGCACACGTGTCGCTCCTGTAGCGCTTTAGGGACTTCCCTGCAGCACGTGTGCTAGACCCATAAAAAAACAACTATTTTCGAAAAATATTTGTTCACAAACAGTGAGACATTGTTTACACAGGGCAGGCTATAAGGAGTGTGCAGCCAGGAAGAAGCCGTTAATTTCGGAAGCTAATCTCAAAAAGCGGTTAGCTTTTGCTAGGGAATACGTTACTAAACCTCCTGAATTTTGGGAATCAGTAATCCTTAGTGATGAAACTAAAATTAACCTTTTTGGGTATGATGGCAGAACTAGAGTTTGGAGAAGGAAGAATACCGCATTCGATATTAAAAACATTTGTTCCACGGTGAGACAAGGGGGGTGGCAGTGTTCTGCTTTGGAGATGCATGTCCGGTGGAGAGGTTAGAAATATACATTTTATTAATGATACCATGTTTATCCGAACATTTCGAGAGACAATTTAAGAGAGAGTGTCCAAAAATTAACACTCGAAAAAAGATACATTTTCCAACAGGAAAATGATCTGAAACATAGCGCAAACTTGGTACGAGAATAGATGATACATAATGTGCGACAGCATCTTCATACACCTCCGCAATCACCCGATGTTAACCCCATCGAGCATTTATGGGAGGAACTTAAAACGGCGCGTTCGCAAAACATGTTTCAAATAGAGAGTAATTAAAAAACAGAATATTGAACGAATGGGGGAACATACCAGCAGAAGTTACTAGAAAGCTGGTTGCAAGCATTACAAAAAGGTTACAGGAGGTCCCACTAGATACTCGTATTTGTTTAAACGAAGTGGTTATTTTCTGTTAAACTTCGTCAAACTATTATTGATAATTGTGAAGTGTATGGAGACTTTTTTTACATTAATTTTGTTTACATTTCCAAAATAATGATGTAACTTCTAAATAAAATGTTCCGTACTTGTTTTTAATACTAATCCTCGTTGGTTAAGTTTTAAATTATAAGTTAAACATGTTTTCTCATAGTTCCAATTAATTAGTTAAACATAACGGAAAATAGTATAGAAAGTAGGGGCTGTATGAAGATTTTTTGGATGTATATCTTGGAACTAACCTAAGTAAAGACGGTAGAACGGAAAAGGAAATGGAAAATAGAATAAGTAAAGGTGGTGGTGGTTCTTCAACCGGAGTGGCTGGCGTACCCACTAAACCTCCTCGTGAGCTAGGTCTGCGATCCTTTACTCTTCTTACAATATGACGATTATTCTTTATATAGGGGGTATGAGTTTTAAAAATTCGTGGGTTAGTTTCTAATATGTAGATCTATGGTACCTTAACCCAACTAAGTCTAATTAAAAACTAAAGGCTAAGTTCCCGGCTATTTCGGGAATTTTATGTTACACTAGTGTTAGTGGTGTGTGATGTTTGCATGTTTAGCTTATTTTTTGAAGAGGAGTAACTCCACTACACTACGACCTTATCCCTATATAAAGGGTCTTCCATTTGGGACTTGACAACTTTGAAATTTCACTGTGAACGCACCCTTAAACAAATCACCGAACTGTCAACGTCAAAACATTCAGTAAAGTCAGCATTTTCATCATGGTGAAGTACATGAACGAACAACGTTTACAAATAATTAAAATTTACTACCAAAATTTGGAGTCGGTGACTGCAACTTTAAGAGCGTTAACGCCAATTTTTGGTCGTAATTCTCGTCCCAGTAGACAAGCAATTCATAGTCTAGTGAAAAAAATTTGAGTTAACATATTCGCTGCTGGATGTTCCCGTGCCAGTGAGACAACGGGTTGGTCGAAGTGGCCAGAATATTGCCGCCGTTCAAGCGTCCATCTCAAACGAACCAAAACAGTCAATTTCACGGCGTTCTCAAGAATTGGGCATCGCTCAGACCACACTATGGCGAATTTTGCGAAAGGATCTTGGCCTGCACCCTTATAAGTTAAAGTTAACTCAAGAACTAAAGCCACTCGATCATATGAAGCGACGTACGTTCTCGAATTGGGCTCTAGAAATGTTGGAAGAAGATGGCCAATTTCATCGCAAAATCATCTTTAGTGATGAAGCGCATTTTTGGATAAACGGCTTCGTCAACAAACAGAATATGCGTTATTGGTCAGGTGAAAACCCTCATGTGCTTGAAGAAACATTACTTCATCCACAAAAAATTACTGTTTGGTGCGGTTTTCATGCCGGTGGTGTCATTGGGCCGTTCTTTTTCGTTGATGAAAATAACCGTCACGTTACAGTCAATGGAGATCGCTACAGAGGCATGTTGCAACGTTATTTCTTTGATCAATTGCATGGGCTAGACATTAATGATATGTGGTTTCAACAAGACGCGCCACAAGCCACACAGCGGGTGTAACAATCGACTTACTGCAACCTAAATTCGGTGAACGTGTTATATCGAGAAATGGTCCCGTCGAATGGCCGCCTAGATCGTATGATTTAACACCTCTAGACTTCTTTTATGGGGGTACGTTAAATCATTGGTCTATGCTAACAAGCCTGCGCCGTTAGAGGAGCTCAGAGCCAATATTGAAAGAGAGATAGCGGCCGTTTCCGTCGAAATGTGTGGCCGAGTCATCGAAAATTGGGTTCAACGAATCGACCGCTGCAAACGTGCCCGTGGTGGACATATGAATGAAGTCGAATTCCATACATAAATGTTTTAATTGTACTTCAAGCCGATAGTAAAATTTTCGAAATGTCTCAAATGGGTTGCGTTTTATTTCAAAAAAAAGTTGTCAAGTCCTTAATGGAAGACCCGATACCAAGTACGTAGGCTTGGTAGTCGCATTTTAGTCATGTCTATTTGTTGTTTGTTTATTTGTAGTATGTCTGAGAGTCGTAAGTAGTGTTTGCGTTGTGTCTGAAGACGTTAGCTATCTCAGAATTAGGGTGAGCTGTCGCTTTCTCAAGAAAGTGAAGCTGGATATTTGAGGAGAATTCTTTTATTGGGGCATTTGAAAGTGATGCATGTGCATCTGATTGTTGAGGACAAACTAGAGAGCTTCTGCTATGATACGTAGAGTTTTGTTTTGAACTCTCTAAACTTTGGCTCGATGCTTTCCAGACAACTGAAACCATGTCTGGCAGCTGTACGTAAGACTGGCCCTGATAATCGTTTTGTAGATTAGTAACTTGTTATGAGTTTATAATTTAGTTCGATGATTCAGAACCAGGTACAGCTTCCCTACGAGCTGATTTGCCGTACGCTCGGCCGCTATCACTTGGTCATTCCATACGAACCGCCAGTCAAGAACGTAGGCTCATACATCAAGCATCAAACGATGTACACAGTGAAGCAGCTGTCACGGCAAATTCAAGCGATTTAAAGATCTTTGCCCCAAGGCTACGCGGAAAATGTCGTCGAAAGTATGCCCCGAAGATGCCAGGTGATCATCGACTCTAAGAGTCCGTGACGAACTACTGAATCATTAGCATTTTATTGGCAATTTTTTACTGACAAATGACTTAAAAACTTTTAAATAAATACATTTTTTAATGAACAATGTAAATTTTATATAAATTATTGTAATATATATATATATATATATATATATATATATATATATATATATATATATATATATATATATATATATATATATATATATACAGTACAATCCCGATTATCCGAATCGCGATTATCTGAAATCCGGCTTATCAGAAACAAACTGTTAACAAGCAAATTGTATTCCCATTAAACGAAAAAATCCCCATTATTCGAAACAGACGATGAGTGGTTTCCTTAACGCGTCGGGGACTCCCTGACGACTAGAATTTCACCGCTGTCTATGTTTTGGTTAGTTGACGAGTGTTATAAGTTACTCATTACGTCTATTATTATCGCAGAGATAATAGTTTCGTTTTAATAGATATTTTACAAAATGGAGCGTCGTAATAATAAGCGTAAACGTGTATTATTACCTTAAAAGAGAAACTTGAAGCAATTCAACGTTTAGATAATGGTGAACTTCTTAAAAATATAGCGAAGGATTTAGGTGTAGTAGCCGTGAGTACTGTTTCAGAGTGGAGGGAAAATCGCGAAAAACTTGAAAAAATGGTGTAGTGTTTTGTCATCGCCCACACAGGCACGAAAAAGTATGAAAAGTGGTGAATACCAAAAAGTAAATGAATCTTTATTTTTATGGTTTACACAGAATCGAGAACGTGGAATACCAATTTCAGGAAAAATTTTAAAACATAAGGCAATGAGTTTAAGCGAAAAGTTGCCGGTTATTGAAGCGCCTGTAAATATTTCTGCAAGTAATGGATGGCTAGACAGGTGGATAAAAAGACATGGTGTACGTCAACTGAAAGTTTGTGGAGAAAGATTGTCGGCTGATGTATCTGCTGCAAAAAAATTTGCAAAGAATTTTGAACAGCTTATGAAAGAACATGGTTTACAGCCAGACCAAATCTATAATTGTGATGAAACAGGCTTGAACTACAAAATGTTGCCGTCAAATACCGGAAGCTGGAGCACCTGGTTACAAACGTAACAAAGAACGTATTACTGTTCTTGCAGGCAGTAATGCTTCTGAAAGACACAAACTCCCATTATTATGTATTGGTAAGTCAGCAAATCCACGAACCTTTAAAAATATTTGTCGCAATGCTTTTCCTATTGTATAAAAATCAAAACAATGCCTGGATAAACGCGACTCTATTTAAAGACTGGTTTTTTGGAAATTTTGTTCCCAAAGTGAAACTTTTTTTAAAAGATCACGCCCCCACTCGCCCAAGTGCGGAGCAACTTGAAAGTGGGGAAATAAAAGAAATGTTTTTGTCTCCTGCTGTAACTTTTCTCATTCAACCTATGGATCAGGGTGTACTGGAAAATTTAAAACGCAATTACAGGCGTTTGTTATTGGAGCATATTTTAGAAGAAGTAGATGAAGGTGGCAATGTTACTGATAAATTTGAAAAATGTTATATATTGGATAGTTTCAGCCTAGAATCAAGTAAAGACTAGTACTCTGGAAAAATCTTGGTCAAAATTGATTCCACAAGAGGAGAGACATTACTCAAAGGCAGAACCAGAAGATAGTGAAAGTTTACATCAAATTATTACAAGAATATCAGGATGTGAAAGTGTTACGGAAACCGATGTTTGTGAATGGTTGAAGAGTGATAGTGTGAAAGATGAAATGACTGACCAAGAATTAATTAAAAATGGATGCAAAAATGCTAATAAAGTAGACAGTGATGACGATAATGATAACGAAGTAGAAGCCACTGACAATATTCCAGTAAAAATGTCACATTCAGAAGGACTAGGGGCCCTAGAAAAAGGGTTAACTTATGTAAAACAACAAGAAAATGCAACCGCCGCGGACGTTCTGCTTATCAAATGTTGAAGAGACATTGCAGCCAAAAACAGAACTAACGCAAAAGGAGTGCAGTTAAAAATTACCTCATTTTTAAGACGTTAAAAGAATAAAACTGTTTTATTTACGATTTTCCGTACATATACATAAAATAAGTAAACTAATTGTTCTATTCTTTGTTTTAATAAATACCTATGTAGGTAATAGTATATCGTACAAATGCTTTTAAGTCAATCTACATTGTTGTATTCATTCTAAACTTCTATTTTATAAAAAAATTCGGATTAACCGAAATTTCGATTATTTGAAATCACTTTGGTCCATATTATTTCGGATATCGAGATTCTATTTTATATGTATATATATATATATATATATATATATATATATATATATATAACTTAAACAATTTTTTAATGAAATTTACTGTTTAACCAATAATTTCTTGTACTGTTTAATGTCAGTCATATAAGTCATCAAAGAGTTTATTTCAGTTAAATTCATAACTTATTTCTGAATGTGATCCGTAGTGCCCCCAGACTATCTTCTGTCTCTTTTACTAATTCAGATAGCCGTAAACTTAAATCGTTTATCCGATTTGTTCCTGTAAGTCACTGTAAATAAATGACAGGACGATAAGCATTAATATAAAGAGTTTACCAACGAACAGGCTTTTAAAAATCAAACTTGAAGAAATATAAAACTTATTTTTGATTTTTTGATTGCGCACAAATTACGACCAAGAAAAAAATTTAAAATATTATTTTGCAAAATAGTTTTGAATACCATGAATAATATGAAACTTTTTTTCTTACTTTCTAGAAATTTATCTATATTTATGTATGTACTACTCAGTATATTCCACCATTACACCAAACACTCTATTCTTGCACTCAACGCACGTTTCGCTAACAATGTTAGCTTCATCAGGAGAGATGATTGATGATGATGAAGCTAACACGGTCAGCGAAACTCACGTCGAGTGCAAAAATAATGTGTTTAATGTAGTGGTGATATATACTACTCATTTCATATTCCCAACTTAATTTATGTTTCTGGTTAAGGGTTTAAAGTATAAAAAATATTTTTCGAAACTAAGGAAACGAAAGTTGCAGACAAAGAAATTCACGGTGGTTTTAAATCACTGCAAATTGTACACGACTAGAAATCACACCTGAACAATTCATTCCTTCATTCCATCCTTCGAACACTTTCCATGTTAAGGTGCAATGAAAATAAAATTATTTAAAAAATGTCCTTGTGATTTTTTAATATTAAAACGGTACTTTAAAAATTAGCCTCGTATATATATATATATATATATATATATATATTATATATATATATATATATATATATATATATATATATATATATATATATATATGTATATATATATACAGTAGAACCCCGATTAACCGAGTCGCGATTATCCGAGCTCCGGATTTACCGAGCCAATCTAAGAACCTGAATAGGTACGCGCGTCTATGCTGCGTATTAACCGAGCTTCTAAAATATGTATGTACATATTTCCATTTAAAATCGTCGGGGCCTTCGGGAAATCCCCCGGCCCGTGTGAGGGGTTCCCCTATTTATGTTTTTGGACTGTTTCAGCATGTAAATTTGCGTGAATGCAGTGCGTTATAGCGTTTACTACGGAGAAGTACGAGTATACTCACATAATTTATATGGTTGGAGTTCTGGTAGTTAAGTGTAATTAATACGAACTGCTTTGTTTGAATTTTTGTTTGTCGTATTATAAGGGAGCAAAACAAGCGTAAAAGAATCGTCGTTCCTATTAAAGAAAAATTAAAAGCCATCAGAAGAATTGAAGCAGGAGAGACAATTAAAGTTGTTGCACGAGATTATGGAGTAGGTGAGGTAACAGTTGGAGATTGGAAAAGAAACCGCACAAAAATAGAAGAGTGGTGTATAAATCAAACCTCCTCGTTCTCAGGACAAAAAATCAATGAAAACCGGCGACTATCAAAAGGTTAACGAAGCTTTATTCATGTGGTTTAACCAACAGAGATCAAAAGGTGTGCCTCTGTCAGGTCCAATTTTACAACAGAAAGCAATAATGATTAGTAGGCAATTCCCAGAGAGGAAAAAAGGTACGGTGTACGACAACTGATGAAAAACTTTCTGTTGATGTGTCATCAATTGAGAAGTTTAAGCCAAACTTTAAAAAGCAAATCGAAGATTGTGGATACACATGTGATCAAATTTACAACTGTGACGAAACTGGTCTGAATTATAAAATGCTTCCATCAAAAACATTGGCATCTCGACAGGAAAAATCAGCTCCTGGGCACAAACGAAGTAAGAAAAGATTAACTATAATGGAATGTTCCAATGCATCTGGCAAGCACAAAATCCCACTGATGGTGATTGGCAAGTCTGCACATCCAAGAGCTTTAAAAGACATCTCACCCAAAGCCCTATCAGTCTATTACAAAAGTCAGAAGAGCGCATGGATAGATGCGGCCTTATTTACTAACTGGTTTGAAGAAGAGTTCGTGCCATCTGTGACTAAATTTTTGAATAGAAACCGTCTTCCTATTAAAGCAATTTTGTTAATGGATAATGCCCCCTCTCACCCTGGAGAATGACTTCATGTGGGCGAAATTATTGTAAAATTTTTTCCTCCAAATGTAACCAGCATAATGCAACCAATGGATCAAGGCATCCTCGAAACCATTTAAAAAAATTATTGGCATTTATATCTTGAACATCTGTTAGAATACACAGAAAAGGAGGATATTATCAATGGGATGAGAAAGGTTACACTGAAAAATGTTATTTACTGGGTAAGTCAAGCTTGGCATTCTGTGCGTATTACCACTATCTTGGTCAAAAGTTATTGATTTTGAGGACTATAATGACAGTGAAGATGATACTCCATTAAATTAATTAGCTTTGAAATTGAGAAGCCATGCAGAAATGTCCTGTTCAAATTTTGACAGCGAGATAGAAGAAAAAGAAAAAAGTTTATTTGAATTAATGCAAAAATTAAAAGGTTGCGAAAATGTGACAAGAGAAGATGTTGTTGAATGGATTACAGCAGATGATTTAGAAGAAGAAATGAGTATTGAAGAAATAACGAATGGCTTTCAGGAAACCGAAAAATCAGATGACAATGACGATGACGAAGCGGAGATGGATGAACAGTCTCCCAATAAGATCTCTCATCAAGAAGGTTTTGCTTCTTTGGAAAAAGCTTTGAGGTATATCGGACAACAACCAGAGGCAACCCCCAGCGGATTTGCTTCTTCTTAATAGATGGAGAAACATGGCAGCGAGAAAAAGAGGATGCAATATGAAACAGAAGCGCATAGATACCTATTTCACTGTTTTATAATGTATGTACCTATTTATATGTTAAAAACGTTAATACATCGGTTTAAAAATATTGGTGTTTATTTTTTGAATGAATAAAAAACAAATTCGGACGATCCAAGTTTTCGGTTATCCGAGGGAGGTGCCCCCCACGTTACCTCGGATAACCGGGGTTCTACTGTATATATATATATATATATATATATATATATATATATATATATATATATATATATATATATATATATAATTTGCCGTTTCGTCCCTGGGATTGGGTATTTTCAAAAATTTTTCTTTGATCTAATTTTCATTTCTCGACAATAAGCGAACCAGACACCAGTAAATGTACAGGGTGGTCCAAATTGGACACTTTTAAAGGTAAACCCCTTTATCTAAAGGAGATAGACGAAAACTGATGTCGGTGTCTGGAGCTCAATTTTTATGATAATCTCAATGGTGAAAACCGCATATCGATATCTAGTACCGTTGCAGATATAGAGGATGTTTTTCAAAAATCTGCATTTTGGTAATTCTGTTCCTATTGAAAATTTTTGATTTCTGTAAAAACAATCTCAAAGCACTTTTTCACGTGAATTTTAACAGTGTAAGTTACACTTTTTTACAACTAATGTTTTAATGGTTATTAAGGCAAAAATATATTTTTTAAATGGGATACGCTGTGTATTTTTCTTTATCCGAATAGAGCTTTAAATTACCATTCTAAAAATATAGCACACTTTATATTTTGCTTAAATCTACCTCAAAATATAAAGGTTTTCAGTTTTTACGCTAGTTTTAAATGCGCATTTTGTGAAGCAGCAAAATCATAGTATCGAGTAGTAGCAGCAACGGGAGCACTTGAAAATGCCAAATGAGATTTTGACGAAACGTCGTGCAAATTCATTGTTAGACGAACGGATTGAAACCCGGAATTTTAACCGTCAGATCCCTAGAGGGAATTTGGAAACTATGTTTTTCGTAACCTCTCATAGGGTAATGTTTTCCTAAATACAGTCCTTCGTTTAGTAAATGAAGTAAGAATACTGGTGATATAAGTGAAATATATATAAAAGTTACTCTGACGGTTTAACTTATTACACTCTTACACTTGAAAATTATTGTCCTTTGTAAATGGAAGTCCAGTCAATGAAATTACATAAATTATTGTCCACAGTCACTTTGTAATCATACCCAGATGAAAAACGGCCTGTCTTGCAGATTGGCTGTGTAATTGAAAGGGTATGTTACTACTGTGCTTACAGCTACCTCGAAATGAGTTATTTATTTTCGGAAATGCTTGTATTTAAACAACACAAGGAGAGTTTCTACTGGGAAATCAGGGTTTTTGAAATTAGATAGAGTTAAATTGGAATTTCAGCTACGATTACACGAAGCATCTTCAGAGCTCTATACTCTTCGAGGTCAAACAATTAAATTAGCAGGGGAATACACAAAAATAATATTTATACTCTATAGATGGTTGCCCGACTATAACCTAGTATAATAATTAATTTTCACGTATGATACAGATCATGAAGAAAAAACCGGTCAAGTGCAAGTCGGACTTGCGCAATTAGTATTCCTTACGTTGATTGCCTTTAAATTAAAAAAAATTTGTTACGGAAGTATAAAATGATCAGTGACTTCACAAAACACATCCCAAATGAGTTTTCAACAAAGTTTTTTCCGATCTTTACTAAAAACTAATGACCTTGAAATTTTTGTTTTTTTTTATGTATCAGACAAATTATTAAAGATAATTCACCTGAGTTATATTCTAACAATATGCTGAAATGCATAAAAAAGCACTTAATACAGATTTCCTTTATCTAACACCGTTCTGCATGGTAATCATAAAATAGTTTATAAATATATGTAACCGAGCCAGTAGAGGACGAGTGTGTTGACAAATCTTGTCTAATAAAGTTTCCTGTTCAGAACCAACAAAAACAAAAAGTTTTTAAATTCAATCAAAGGTTGTTTTTAAAAACGTTATAATCGGCCCGACGATTATAACTCCTGTGATAATTTTCGTTCAATCTACAGGGTGAATCAACGATAGAATGACGAAAAAATGTTAAATACTTCAGTTTTAGGGAATGTTAAGGTGCACAGTTTAAATTTATTTTTGAGTATACAGGGTACTACAAAAAAGTGTAGCCGATATAACATATGGTTTTTTAAATGGTACATCCTATTTTCTAATTTATTTTTAAATTCTGCGTAAAATTTTATAACTTTTTTACTAATAATGTTATATACCTAAACCTAGTAGTTCTTCTAATATTTTAATTTATTAAAAAAATACTAGTTTTCAGTTTTGTAAAAAATTGCCAGTAGCGCTATTGTTTCTAAAGGTGAAATACTCATAATTGGTACGAGCATTCCGTAGACATGAAAAAAAAAGATGTATGTAAAGAAATTTGAGTTAGATGCTACAGGATGTTCAAAATAAATTTATACATTTCGACTATTTTAAATCTCAAATTTTTTAAATGATTTTACAAAACTCTCCAACTTTTATTAAGTATGTCATATACCTATTTCTAATAGTTTTCGATTTATTTTGAATTTTTCAAATTTTAACATCATAGTTGCCAAAAACAAAACAAAAATGTAGGCATTGTCAAATTTTGACATGTCTATTAAGCAAGTAAAAATAGTTTAATTTGTTGTAGTAAGTGACGTATAAAGGTCATAGTTATGGATTTTCCTAAAAATGAATTAATTGATATGGTTTATATACTGGGCGAGGCGAGGAAAAATTGTGTTTTGGCAGTAAGGCTTTACAGAACAAAGTATCCTAATAAACGTATACCGTCTAGAAAATCTTTTCAGTGCTTAATGGAAGGGTTTGATGGTAGTGGTAGCGTTGAGTATACGAAACGAAATGTAGTAAACCAGAATACTAACAATGAGAAAAAAGAAATGGAGATTTTACTTCAAGTTGAAGATAATCCTCAGGTCAACAGCCGTCAAATAGCTCACTTATCTGACGCATCCCAATTTACGGCTAATCGCACTACATACAAGTGTCATCCCTTTCATATAGAACGACACCAATACCATGAATGAAGCAATAGAGGGCGATCAAAATAATGTTTTCTGATGAAGCTACTTTTCGCAGTAATGGAGCAGTTAACATTCATAACATGCATTACTATTCAACAGTTAATCCATTTTAGGTCTGGGAAGTTCAAAACCAAAACTACTGGTCGCTTAATGTATGGTGTGGAATATTAAATTTTCGAATTATTGGTCTATATTTTTTTCCGCGAACAGCTTAACGGGCCTAGATATCTAAATTTTTTGCAAAACAAATCCCCCCAGCTTCTTAAAGAAGTTGAACCTTGAAAGGGAACAAATATGAATTCATCAAGACGAAGCTCCTGCTCATTACCACCGGAAAGTTCAGGGATTTTTAAACGATCGTTACCCACAAAAATGGATAGGTAGGAATGGATTCATTCTGTGGCCCCCTCGATTATGTGACTTAACACCTTTAGACTTCTTTTTGTGGGGCTACAGAACTGAAAAGTAGTATTTAAAAAAAAATGAAATATTAGTTTACGCAGAAATTAAAACTAAATTAGAAAATAGGATGTTCCATCTAAAAAAACATATGTTATATCGGAGAGACTTTTTTGGAGTACCCTATATGCTCAAAAATAATTTTAAACTGTGCACCTTAACATTCCCTAAAACTATTGTCATTCCCGAAACAAATGAAATAATGAACTTTACTCTATCGTTAACTCACCCTGTACACCCTGTGGAGAATATTTCAGGATTTTTTTCAAATTTTTTTGATCAGTACTTTTCGAGATAAGGGAGGGACAGCGATTTTTTCGCAATTTAAAAAAAAAAAATAAAAAAAAAATGTGCGCAAGTATTACATTATTTATTTCTGAATTCATGTTTTTACAAGGTTTCATTTGGCAGCCCCCTCGATGACCTGGTAAAAATTTTTTATTTCACTTCCGATTTCACCCCCCAACTCTTTAAGTCAAAATTTTACTTTCAAAACTACATGGCTCTGATGAGATCATCAATTCCTATATTAGTGGCAAATTTCAAACTTTCTTTGTCAAATAGTTTCGGAGAAAATCGAGTGTGATAGACAGACAGACGGACACCGAGGTGATCTTATAAGTGTTCCATACGGAACACTAAAAACAGTGTCCTACCGGTGAATTATTAACGTCAACGCAAGCCTATAAAGCGACTAGACCGCACTTAACCCTCAGCAGTCGGTATTCTGACCGCTGGCAGCCTAGACCAAACCAAGGACTAAATCAGATACTAAACCAAAAATCCAACCTTAACACGGCCAGGGAATATACCAAGAGAGGAGCCGCCTTAGCCAATATTCCCATGTTCGTTATGAGGAACACATAAATCGAATGATTATGATTCGGAGTTCGGTTGGAAATGAACCAAATTTTCTCCACTGTTCATCCTTCAGAGTTTCCTACTTATGTCAAAGCAGTATAGCGTTACCGTTAGCCATGTTCAATTTAAGTAATTAAGAACCCCCAATAGCGCCATCAGTGAGTGGAATCATCTGTTGTCACTAGCTAGCCCTACGTTGACAATCATTAGTTAGCGTCACTGTTCACTGTCATAAGTTACCGTTTACCGTTTTACCATTGGCCATTACCATTACCATCTACCGTACCGCTTATTTTAATTACCGGAATCATTTATGGTTTTTAGTGTTCCGAGCGGAACACTTACAAGACACTTCGGTGTCTGTCCGTCTGTCACACCCGATTTTCTCTGAAACCATTTGACATAGAAAGTTGAAATTCGGCTCTAATATAGGAATTGATGACTCCATCAGAGCCATGGAGTTTTGAAAGTTAAATTTTGACTTAAGGGGGTGAAATCGATAGTGAAATTTTTTTTTTAACAGATCATCAAGTGGAGTGACAAATGAAAGCTTGTAAAAATCCGAGTTCAAAAATATATATTATGTAATCTTCCCTTTGTATTATTTTTAAAAAATTGCCAAAATTCGTGAAGATCGGAAAAAAACTTTTTTGGAAACTCATTTGGGGTGTGTTTTGTGAAATCATTGATCTTTTTATACTTCCGTAACAAAAACAATCAACGTACGGAACACTAATTGCGCAAGGTGGACTTGCACTTGGCCAGTTATTTTTTTTTATTCATTTCAACATGTATCTCCCGAATACTCGACTCTATAGGTTTTTTTGGATTATATTACTGTAATATATGACACTGGCAGTTTTACTTCCTTGGCTTTTGAATCATTTATGTTATTTCTTGCTCCTGTCCGATTTACTTTTAAGACCCTATCCAGGATAGGCAGCCAGCAGGCGACATATGATTTGACCTCTGGTTATCATTCTGCACTGTAACGAAAGACTTATGAGTCCTTTACCCTAATTTAAAAGGTGGTACAGATGATTTAATCGTTGAATAACTTACAATAAATTAAGCGACCGATGGAAGACCGATGTTAAATGCATTCCATTAGGAACAAAAGTATCGACAATTTTAAGAAATATCAAAAAATAAATTATATTTTTATGAAAAAAAAAAGCTAATATTTTACTTTGTAGCCACCGTGCTTTCAGTGTGCCCTTCATTCGGACGCACATTATCACTAAAGTAAAATTTAATATAAAACATACTCATACAAATTCCTTAAATCCTTATATACCTTGGTTGTAGAAAACGTCGCCGGCAGCGTCTGTCGGCGCCGCCGCCATGCTGATTTGCATGCGACGCCATACCGGCCGTCCGCTACGGTGGGGATAAAGGGGGGAAAAGTAATCGATATGTTTAAGCCCGCCAAAGATGCCCCCATAACAGCACAGGACGATGTTGTTTGTTTTGTTGTTGTTGTTTAGTCGTTTTTGTCCGCTGTTGATAGCCCGCTTTTACTGCTTTATGAGTTTTTTGATCTTTTGTTTTTTTTTAGAAAAACTGGGTGTTTAAGCAATTTAATTTATTTATGTACTAACTATCTTTTTTTTGTTCAATAATGCAAAATAATATCAATTTCTACAGAATTCTAGTCTGAAAAGTGCAAGTAGGGCTGTGCACAAGGAAATAATATTCTTCAGAATCTGAAGTGTATTTGTTTGGAGTTGATAGCAGAATTCTCTCATTGTAGATGCAAATACATGTTGGGGTGCGCCCAAAAAAAAAGATATTTCTTATGTATTTTACTGGATTTTGCTACCTGCCTTGAATTATTTTTAAGGGTTCACACTATTTTAGGCAGAAAACGTCTGCTATACAATAGAGTCATAAAATGTAAATGAGGGTTCATCGGTAGCATAGCCGTCCGAGCGTAACCTGCTTTTAGTTTTTAATGAATGAAATTATCTTAAAAAGATTTGTTACCAAAAATATAGATCTATTTCAAATTCACAATATATAAGTACTTTAATTACAATCAAAAACAAGCATCATCTTCAAAATCTAAAGACTCGACTCCTCTTAAATTGTTAATTAAGGTACTACTCAGTATATAGCACCACTACACCAAACACTTTATTTTTGCACTCGACGCGCATTTCGCTAACCATGTTAGCTTCATCAGGAGCGATGATTGACTAAAGCTAAACTACAAATCTACCCTATTTATACTTAGCCTAACCCTTTAATTACTCAAGCGGAACTAATGACATAGGCAAGGCCGTCAGTTCCGGTCAAGTAACCAGTAGAAGGGACTATAAGGAATAGGCCCTCTGTCTTTATTTAAACTACTTTTACATTTTATGATTTCCATACTTTCGTATGCGTTCAACAATCTCCTATCAGATACATTTTTTATTAATTTTAGATTATCTAATGTTACAGTATGATCAGCTTCAAGGGCATGTTCGACAATGCTAGACTTTTCTATTCTACTGTATTTTAAGTGTGCTAAATGTTCTTTAAATCGTGTTTTAATTGACCTTCTAGTTTGCCCAACATACTTTTTGTCACAATCATTACAACTAATTTCATAAATTCCACTTTTCTCACAATTAGGAATCTTATCTTTGGGATTTCCTAAGATATTCCTCAGATTGTCTGATGACTTATAGACTAAGGTGAGGCCTACCTTATTAAATACCTTATTGAGTCCCTTGCTATATTTCGGGTTATATGGTATGGAGACATACTTGGTGTTATTTTCTTCGCGTGTAAAAAAGGTGGAATTCTGAATATTAAACCTAAACTTATGTCTATTTATTAGCTTATTTACTAAGTCATCGTCATAACCATTAGTTATATTTCTAATACGATTCCTTAAAATATCTAGAAAGGGCAATTGTCCTTTGTTCTCAACTTCGTAAGTGAATTTAATGGAATCATACCGGCTATTTAATTCATCAATATTTGCTTTCTTTGTATCAAAAATCGCGAAAATATCATCCACATACCTATACCATACCCTTGGGAAATATTCGAATTTTTGACTGGCTTCGATTTCAAACTTACTCATGAATAAATTGGCTATGAAAGGTGATAAGCAATTACCCATAGCTGTTCCTTCTTTCTGAACATAAAATTGCCTATAATTAGCCTGCTCTTAATATTAGTGTCGATCCAGAATTTTTTCACTGTGTGTCCCTCATTAATCCAACTCTCATCTAAATAAAAAATATTTCTTTCTTCGGATCGAAATTTTCTGATTGCTCGTAGGTATTCTCTTCTTCAACAAACTCTTGTTTTATCGATAAGAACAAGGTTTCTGTTTTTCCTAACGAAAATTCAGGTTATGAAGGATATTCCATAATTTCCATTTTTTACCATAAATCTGGTAAGTCTTCTCTGAACTTTATAAAAACTTTTCTTCTTATTGCATTTTCAAAGTCTTTATCGACCTCTAAGGGCTCCTTTTCTTTGTGATTCTGAGGTTCTCCTGAAGGACCGCATTTTCTTTTTTTAGAAATCTATAAATATTTGGTGATCAAACTCCCGTCATATTGGCACAGGTTTCCACAATTTCACCGACTCGACTTGTTTTTTCTCGCAGGGAAAATGCAAATCTACAGAGTCCACGAAATTTGACCAGGACAAAACTGAAAGTTGAAACCATCGCTGTTCTGATTTGAACTAAGCATAGGTTTTTACGTTATTTTTATACTTACACAGAATATTTTTATTGCATACTTAGGTACTTAGGCACCTGGGCGCAGGTAATTTCCACACCACTAATCCGTTTATGACTTAGACATATTTAAGGGATTGTAATTGCAGAAGTAAATTCCACACCGAGTACTTTCAGGTAGAGGATGGGGGTTGATAAATGGGTGGTGGTACGCACCGGCCTGTTCAATTAAATCATTATTAAACCCTTCTACATATCAGTTTAGTACTTATTATTAATTTGTGATTATTACTTGGTTGTGCGTATGTTTTTTAAGTGTTGCTAATATGGAAGCAAAGTTAATAAAAAGTAATCGAGGAAAGGACATGTTATGTGTGAATTACTACACTTACTTTCGACAAAAGGTGCTAAAATGTGGAGAAACATTTTGGAGATGTTCAAAAAAAGATTGCAAATCAAAAGTCTTCACCGTTGGGCCCGATAATTTAGTTACCAGAAGTGAAGGACTCCATACACACGAAGCTGACACCAAGAAGCTGAATCGACAAATAATTAGTAATTCCTGCAAAAGAAAAGCCGGAGAGCATATGAGTGAAGGGCCATCTAAAATTATCCGACAAGAACTACAAAACACGCTGCTTGAAACAGTAACAGAAAAAGATGTCGAATATATTAGAAAAAACATTTATAACTATAGACGAAAATTTTTTGCCAGGACGTAATCCAAGAAGTGCTGAGGAGGTGCATAGTGTTTTAGAGACATTTGAAATCAAAACTAGCAAGGGTGAGAATTTTCTATATATCAATGAACTCGAAAGTGGTATTATTGTTTTTTCTGGCACTACAAACGTCAATATGTTGTGTAAAATATCCAATATATATATGGACGGCACCTTTTCATACTGCACTAAATATTTTACACAGTTATTTACAGTGCATGGTTTTGCAAACGGTCATTACATTCCATTATTATTTTGCTTATTACGTGATAAGAGAGCTGAAACATACAAAAACCTCTTCACATTATTAAAATGTAAGATTTATTCAACAGATACACTGTATTTCAATCCAGAGAAAATTACTATTGACTTCGAAAAATCTTTTCATAAGGCAGTACCTGAAGTTTGGCCAAATGCTAAAGTGTTAGGATGTAGATTTCATTGACACCAATCTTGGTTTCGCAAGATATAGAATCTAGGTCTAGCTAAACAATATTGCGACAAAAATTCTGAAATTGATCGTTGGTTAAAGTATTGTTTCGGCTTGTCCTATTTAGCACCCGAAGAATTGGGTGACAGTTTTGCATACGATTTATATTCTACAAAACCTGAGGATGAACGTTTAAATAAATTTTGTGATTACCTACTAGAAACGTATATAGAGGAAGGAGCCGATTTTCCAGTTGAAATATGGGCAGAATCGAGTCCATCTTTAATTCGAACGACTAACTGTTGTGAGTCCTTCCATTCCCATCTAAATAATTCTTTTTATTCTACATATCCGTCTCTGTATACTTTTATCGATAGGCTGAAAGAATTTCAGATTAACGTATATATAAAAATACAAAGTGTCGACGAGTCTAAAATAAGTAATAATCATAATAATCAAAAATTAAAACATTTAAAAAATCTTTATGAACAAAGACAATTAGGAAATATTAATCATTTCCATTTTTTAAAATGTGTCTCCTATTTTTCTCAACCTGTTTTGTAAATATATATAAATAGATATGTATAGGTTTGTAGCATTATCTAGTATATGTAAGGAAATTTGTCCAATTGTATTTTATGTATTTAGCAAAAACTTCATGTTTTATCAATATTATTCTACTATGAAATAAAAACATATTTTTGCAAATATGTAAAATTTTCAATAAAAACTGATTTAAAAGAAATCCGTCCAATTTTATTTAGTTGAATAAAGCATAATTATATTTGCTTGGTGTGGAAATTACCTGTAAGATTTAAGCACCCTTATAAGGTTAGTGTGGAATTTACCTGTTGTATTAAGGGCGCAGATAGTCTTGGTGTGAAATTTACTAACGCCGAGGCACCTACCTACCGATAAGTACTTTGGGTAATTATATTCCAATAACTGCTAAAATCCCAAATAATTTTATTGTACCTATTACACAGTCCCACAAAAAAAAAGTGGGGTATACTTTTGATGCGATATATCAGATCCGTAGTATTTTTGCCCGCTGATCACGAATCTG
Organism: Pachyrhynchus sulphureomaculatus; assembly: GCA_019049505.1. Taxonomy (NCBI): domain Eukaryota; kingdom Metazoa; phylum Arthropoda; class Insecta; order Coleoptera; family Curculionidae; genus Pachyrhynchus; species Pachyrhynchus sulphureomaculatus. Next base: position 232,561,483 of record CM032447.1, on the reverse strand, counting down.
ACGTCAGAATATCGCCATCACATCTCAATTTTTTTCTAACCTCAAAAAAATAGGTAAAAATTAGTAAAAATTAAGAAAAATATACTCCTAAAAAATTGATTCAAGCTTTTTCATGAATCCAAAGATGTATTAATATGTATTCGGACACGCTAAGCTAATACTCATCGGTTGGATTGAGCCATACAGTTCTGTTTTCTTTCTAACCTCAATAAATCAGACAGATATAGTGCTTCTCGAATGCAAAAACGAATTCAAATTAAAATTCAACCGATCCTTACCAAATTTGGTACACGGGGATTTTTTAGGTCGCTGATCACGAATCTGAGGTTGGATTTGCAAAATTCAAGATGGCAGATGTTTTCGCGCCATTTTGAACGCCGAGAAAATTCATCGGTCGATTTTTATTCTTCTACCTGCATCCAGGGCACCTCCACGTGGTGACGGTGGGCAACGGTGTTACTCCACTAGCCGGCAGAGTCCCTGGATAACGGCTTAGATGTCGTCATGGCAGGTAGAAGAAAGAGAATTACGATGCAGGGACTCGGAAACCCAGTATCGGCGGTTGGTCAGGGTGGGGTAAGCGGGCCCGCAGCCGTCGTCATCCAGCGACCGTAGCTCTTCATGTGTGGGTGACTTGGCTCATGTAGAGTATAATGCTACAAGAAAACGGTCTCACGGTACAAGGACTTTTCATAAGTGCGATAAAAACAGTGATTCATTTTGTTATATTTGCTGTCAACACGTATTGAGTAAAATGGGGTCACCGATAACGGATAAGATTAAAAACCTTATATAAGGATTGTTTTAACATTGAAATACAGCACCAGGATACAGATTGGGTTCCCCACATCATTTGCAGTTCTTGCAAAATAATGTTGTACATCAATAAGAAGGCGATTAAATATTCCAGACCAGCAATATGGAATAGACCATACAGTGAAAATGATTGCTACTTTTGTATGAATGTTGTATCTAGGCATAACCGAAAAAAAATAAAAGCACTATTACTTATAACGATGTTTCGACAGTAACAAGACCAACTAAACTAATTCCGCCTCCTGAACCACTTGATGCTGATGTTATGGAAACAAATGATTTCACCTTATCAGTTCATGCCGAAAACATTGAGACTGTCGAAAAAGATTCAAACACTGTTACTAATGAATGTTCTAGTGACAACCTATCATATACTAGTGACACAGATAAAGAATTTCTACCATACAACCGTAAACCAGAACCAATACTCGTATCACAGTCAGAACTTAGTGATCTAGTCAGAGATTTAGGCTTATCCAAAGATGGTTCAGAGCATCTTGCTTCCTTTTTAAAGAAAAGACATTTACTTAAGCCAGAAGCTACGATTTCTTATTATAGAAACAGAGATGAAGAATTTCGAAAATATTTCACAATGGACGAGGAATTGTCACTTTCATATTGTACCGATGTAAAAGGTCTAATGGATGAATTTCAAAATAACTCATACGATCCTGAAGAATGGAGACTATTCATTGATTCTGCTAAACGGAGCATTAAGGCAGTTTTGCTGCATAATACCAACGTTTACGCTCCCATTCCGATTGCTCATTCCACAGTCATGGAAGAGCAATATGAAAAAATGATGAAGCAGCTTTTGATAAAAATAAAATATGCAGATCATAACTGGAAAATTTGTGGAGATCTGAAAATTGTAACAATATTGATTGGCCAACAGTCAGGGTTTACACTTTATCCCTGTTATAAATGTCTGTGGAATAGCAGAGACAGGGAACGTCATTATAAGAAAAAAATTTGGCCAACAAGAGAATCGTTCACTCCTGGTGAAAATAATGTATTGTTTCCACCATTGGTAGATCCAGGAAAAGTTCTTATTCCCCCGCTTCACATTAAGATTGGACTTATGAAGCAATTCACGAGAGCATTAGATACAAACGGCCCATGTTTCAAATATTTGCGTAAAAAATTTCCGAAATTTTCTGAAGCTAAAATTAAGGCAGGCGTATTTGACGGGCCACAAATAAGAAAATTGTTTCAAGATTCATTATTTGTTACTAAAATGAATAAAGTTGAAAAAGCTGCTTGGCTTAGTTTTAAAGAAGTCGCAACAAACTTTTTGGGAAATAATAAATGTCCTAAGTACAAAGAAATAGTCGAGAAAATGGTAAAAAATTTTCAAACATTAGGTTGCTTAATGAATCTAAAATTACATTTCCTGGACTCCCACATCAATGATTTCCCAGATAATCTTGGTGACTACAGTGAGGAGCAAGGGGAACGTTTTCACCAAGATCTGAAAATCATAGAAAATCGGTATCAAGGACGATGGGATGACCATATGCTAGCGGACTATTGCTGGTCGCTAAAAAGAGAAACAAGTCCTCAAAAGCGTTTGGGCAGAAAGCCTTTGAATAGGTCATTCGCGGAAAAAAGAACAAGATACAGCCAAAAAAAGGAAAGTTAGGCGCGGGTCTAACCTTCGCAATTCTAGGGCTTAAGGTCTACTATTTGAGAGTATATGGTTTAAAAGTCCTGGTCTTGAGTTTATTGGGTCTCATTTTTAAAGTTAGAGGGTTATTGAGGTCTATTTTTTGAGGTTACAGGGTGTGGGAGTCTAAGGTTTCAGGGTTTAGGGTTTAAGAGTATCAAGGTTGAGGATTCCCCAACTGTATACCAAATTTGGTAGGAATCGGTTGGTTTTCAAAAATTTTGTCCGCCATCTTGGATCCGCCATTTTGAATTTTGCAAATCCGACCTCAGATTCATGATCAGCAACCCAAAAAACCCCCGTGTACCAAATTTGGTAAGAATCGGTTGAATTTTAATTTGAATTCGTTTTTGCATTCGAGAAGCACTATATCTGTCTGATTTATTGAGGTTAGAAAGAAAACAGAACTGTATGGCTTAATCCAACCGATGAATATTAGCTTAGCGTGTCCGAATACATATTAATACATCTTTGGATTCATGAAAAAGCTTGAATCAATTTTTTTTAGGAGTATTTTTCTTAATTTTTACTAATTTTTACCTATTTTTTGAGGTTAAAAAAAATTGAGATGTGATGGCGATATTCTGACCTCAGATTCGTGATCAGCGGGCAAAAATACTACGGATCTGATATATCGCATCAAAAGTATACCACATTTTTTTTTTTTGTGGGGCTGTGTTTTCATTAAGCTTTACAATGCTGTAGATTTCTAATTCTTAAGAATTGTTAATTGTACTCGTTTAGGTCCTTATTCTACAAATAAGATTTTTAATTTCATGATTTACTCATTAAATTAAATTTTGAAATGCGTTGATTTATATAGCTTATTGTAAAGTTTAGAAGGCATGTAATAAAATATTTTTTAGAAAAAGGATGCACTGTTGTATAGAAATAGAAAATAAAGGTAATTGAAACTAAAAATGTAAATAATTCGTAGAGAAATTTCGGACGCTTATGGTTTATGACATTTTTATGTTCATAACCCATGTTGTGTGCTATCAGTTCCAAACAAACAGACTATAGGTACCCTGATACCCGAAGAAATGTTACCTTTTTCACAAACACAAAACTTCCCTCATCGAAGCCATTAAAATTAAATGAATGTATGGCAGAATCATTCATCAATCAGCATAATAACAAGATTATCAATTCACATTGCTATCGTTTACTATACGATACACTTAAATGATTCCCATAAAAATCATAACCATAAAGACATCCCTTTCTTACAAATAGCGTTTCCTTCAAGCGGTATAATGATTCTTACCTTCATTTAGACATCATTTATCATCCCCAAATGAGCACAGGCATAATAATACGAATAGACGGTCCTATAATTCGTAGCATCTGAGTGAGTCGTCGATCGGTATGCAACCGAAATGGGACCCCGCAAATAACTCAACCCTGTTGATGGCGTGAAAGGGTTACCGACTGGTATTAAATGATTATCACTGTGATATACGGAGCATTTGTCATGCTGTCAACTGACTTCGGGATTCGGATCTCGAGTCATTAGCTTATCAGCGAAGGTTTTGGTAATTGGCGTAATGTGAAGGTCGTAAAAAAATTAAACGGAAATAATATGTTTAGTAAAAATAATTTAAAAGAGGTTACACCACCTGAAATTTTGAAAAAATCGATTTTTTTTTCGGCTATATAGATTGTTTATACTTTTAAGAATATTTTAAACGTTTAACCATTTCAAAATTCAAATTATTTCCGAACTTACAGCAATTAGAAGTGAGCGCGGCGTAGAGTCGACCCGAAACTCAGGTAGCGATTGGACCGGCACGAGCGTTCAAAGCCTTGACAAAGGATATTGTCCTTTTAGTCAGTACTTTATAACAATAATTCGTTTTTGAGAAATTTTGGAAGCTAAAAGTAACTCAGGTACACCAAATTGGAACTAGTTTAGACTCGCTGAACATTCAACGTCACCGAATCAGTTTGCTTTGTGACGCAAGTAGTGTACATGTCGCCACGTGTATTACAAAAATTATATGTTTTTATTATTTTTTAATAGAAAACTATTATTGAAATGTCGAAACAAGTATATGTTGATAAAAAAGGTAGCCGACAAGCAATTGGATGTCCTTGTCGGAGCAGGAAGCAGTAGGAATTTAATGGAAAGAGAGGAAGCTAGCACCAGTACATCAGCTAAAAAATTAAAGAGCAGTGAAATCGATGATTTTGATGTGGATGCATGGTACCGATTAATTAATTTTGTATCTGTTTTTTCTACTATAAGTGAATTGGTAAAGTGTAAAGAGTGCGGAGGTGATATAAAATTTACCGAAACTTCTCTCCGTGGTCTTGGTTTTAAACTAAAAGTGAATTGTCCTGAATGTGAACCAGTTCTAATAAACTCATGCCCTCTTATCAGTGGTAGAGCATAGGATGTGAATAGATGATTAGTTTTTGAGTTCAGACATCTTGGTATTGGTTTAGTAGGAATAGAAAAATTCTGTGGAATCATGGACTTACCTAAACCAATTTTCCAATCGTTTTACGATAAATTTATGAATGACATTAACACTGCTACAAAAACTATTTGTGAATTGTCCATGAAAACTGCTGTTCAAGAAGCAAAAGAATTGAATAACGCAATAGAACTCACCGTTTCAGGGCATGAAACTTGGATGAAACGTGGTTCTTATCCCTTTTAGACGTTTCTACTCTTATATCACTTTTCTCAGGAAAAGTTCATACTGTAAAGCTTGTGAATTTTGGAAATTTTGAAGGTACTAAGGAGTATGAGGAGTGGAGCAATCAACACTCAGGTAAATGTTCTGCTAAATCATGAAGAGTCAGCTGGAAAAATGGAAGTGGATAGTATTGTAGAAATGTTCAAAAGATCCGAAACACTTGACACGTACGATATGGTAATTACGTAGACGATGGAGACAGTAAGACTTATAAAGGAATTGTTGACTCAAACCCACGCCATCTGTGTTTTATTCGGCTCAATTTGAAAGAACGTTATATAATATATATATATATATATATATATATATATATATATATATATATATATATATATATATATATATATATATATATATATATATATAAAAGTATTGTTAAAATAAGAAAGCACATTATCCCTAATGGATCCCTATCCTGGTGTTTACAAACACAGCGTAATCAGCTGTAAGCGTCTCCCGCGCCCTGAATTAATGTTGCATAGATTTAAATATATTTACGAGACAATGCACGCGGTGGCACTATCTGCCGCTCTCGAAAAAGTCGATATTGACCTAGCTCTTAATTTTTTTACTTTGCATATTTTTATGTTATCTGATTAAGATACGGGTCAAATAAATAGAGATATAAACCATTATGCATAATATACAAGGAGAAATAAAATTTACTCGTATCTAAGCTAGCTAATAGAAATACATGATGTTCTATAAATAAGTTCATATTTGTTGTTTATGTCATATAAACAAGTTCCAGTTTGATTTGGTGCTAAAACCCTCTATTGCCAGGCTAGTACTTCTATTTATGTCACAATTTACTGTAAACAGTTTCCAAAATCGCAGTATATATACTAGTAGTATCCAAAATACTATATAAACTACATATGTCATTATTTATGATTTTCCCGCTCTCACGTCTACAAATTTTGGGTTGTCTTTCCGGTTCTCTTGTACGGGATGGAAGCAGGGACGCTAACTTAAGCAATGCTTAAACGTCTAGAGGCATTCGAGTTAAACAACGCAATTGAACGCTCTGGAGAATCTCGAGCGGTTGCTTTTGATATATCCAAGACATTCGACCGTGTCTGGCACGACGAATTGTTGGCTAAGCTGCGCTCTTCTGGTATGTCTGAAAGGTTCTGTTTGTGGCTCTCATGTTTCCTCAGAGAGCGTTCTTTACGAGTGACAGTCGACAGATTTCTTTCTAACATCTTCATCATCAACGCCGGTGTGCTCCAAGGCACCATACTGTCTCCTACTCTCTTTCTCATTTACATCAACGTTCTGCTGGGAAAAGACCGAGAATCCAATCTACAGCTCTGCAGATGAGCAGAGATAAGCGATCTCTTCATTCGCTTTGAACACTCGGACATCGGCTACTCCGACGAATATCCGCAGACAGTAGGAAGTCATTCAACTTAACAAAGACCTAGAAGAAATTCTATCTTGGAGTAACAATAACCAAGTAGAATTTAATGTTACCAGAACCTAGGCGGCAGTTTTTTCTAAAAAAATGAACGTTGCTGAACCCGACATAGTTATGTCGGGCCACTCCATTCCTCTAACATCGTCACTCAATTTGGTAGGCGTTAATTTGAGAGCAAATATGTCCCGGCATGAACATCTTGCAGGCATAGCAAGGAGAGCTTTTTAAAAGTTGGGAATATTATTTCGAACCAGAAAGCTTTACACTCCACAACAACTGCTAGTTCTTTACAAAGCTCAAATTAGACCAACTATGGAATACTGTTCCCAGGTTTGAGGCGCCGCTCCCAAACATACACTGCATTTGTTAGATTCTATTCAGAGAAGAGCTGTTCGTCTGATTGGAGACCCGAAACTAACCGGCGGCCTTGATTCGTTGGAACATCGAAGAACGGTTGGCGACTTGAATCTATTCTACAACGCTTTTTAAGCAGTCTTTTATATGGAGAACATCATACCTTGCCCAGGGCTGTGTTTCCCACCGAGTAAAATTTACAGCAATTCAAGAACAAAGTTAATCACTTTCTCCGCACACATGTCGCTCCTGTAGCGCTTTAGGGATTTTCCTATAGCACGTATGCCAGACCCATAAAAAAAGAGAGATGTGGATATATCGACGATTGCTGAAAATCAGTTGGATGGACAGAATTTCACTTTTCACTTACATGGACAAGGACTTGGTGGTGGTCACGACCATCTAGTAACGCAAATTAAAATATTTTGGCCACATTGTGAGACATCCAGAAAAATACGAAATCTTGCGTCTGATTATAGAAGAAAAGATTCTAGGCAGACTTGGTTCAGGGAGAAGGAGAACATCGTGGATGAAAAATTTGAGGCAGTGGTACGGAAAGTCTATGATTCAACTCTTCCGAGCGGCTGTCAATAAAATGATCATCATCAACATGATAGCCAACATGATAACTAATGATCGTTGAACGGTCATGGTACCCGAAGAAGAAGAAAATGTGAAGCAGGCCATTAGACAAAAACGCTGAACCACAACTTTGGCTGTTGTGCGACAACTGCTGTGTCCCCAAAGTTTCCACAGTTCAAGCCGTTATCAAAGTTCAACTAGTTATAACACCAACCTTGATTTAACGACCTGAGACTTATTACACACAGAAAAATGCAATCGACAATGTAGGACTTTGTCATATGTACCAGTCACTCGATATATTTTTTTACTTCTACCGTTAAGAATTTTCTAGAACTTGTCAGGTTTTATATATTTTTTTATCTGAATATACTACAAAATGTTTGTAACGTTATTCTCCTAGGTTTCCATCATTTTGTGGCAGTTTCTTTTTGCTGAAACTTCCTTGTGCAAGACGGCAACTTATACGAGGCTGGTTTGAAAAGTCCGTGCAAAGTCCGAGAGATGGCACCACTGGCGCGTATCGAGGTCATGTTTGGTTAGTAGCATCTCTTGAATGAACGCACACCAAGTATATATATTGGTCTATTTCTTTGTGTTTGGCATTCGTGTGAATCAAGGAAGTCGAGTGATTTTCAAGAAATGGACGAAAAAGAATTTCGTGTGGTGATTAAACATTACTTTATGAAAGGCAAAACGCCTCAAGCGACTAAAGAGAAGCTTGATAAACATTATGGTGACTCTGCACCTTCGATTAGAACAGTTTTATAAGTGGTTTCAAAATTTTCGGACTGGCCATATGGGCACAAGTGACGCTGAACGTTCTGGACGGCCTGTGGAGGTTACGACTCCAGAAATCATTGATCAAATCCATGATATGGTGATGGATGACAGAAGAGTTAAGGTGCGTGAGATTGCTAGTGCTGTGGACATCTCGACTGAACGGGTACATAATATTTTGCATAAACATTTGGACATGAGAAAGCTATCCGCAAGATGGGTGCCGCGATTGCTCACGCTTGACCAAAAAACGGAATCGTGTGAAGTGTTGCAAGGATGGTTTGCAGCTGTTCCAGAAAAATCCGGAGGACTTTAAGCGTCGTCTCGTCACTGTGGATGAAACATGGATACATTACTATACTCCTGAGACCAAACAACAATCTAAACAATGGGTTACCAAGGGAGAATCTGCACCAAAAAAGGCGAAGACCGTTCCTTCGGCCGGAAAGGTTATGGCGACTGTCTTTTGGAATTCGCAAGGGATAATCCTAATCGACTATCTGGAAAAGGGTAAAACTATTACAAGTGAATATTATTCATCGTTATTGGACCGTTTGAAAACCGAGCTGCAAGAAAAACGCCCGCGATTGGCCCACAAGAAAGTCCTTTTCCATCACGACAACGCACCAGCACACACCTCAGCAGTTGTGGTCGCAAAATTAATGGAAATAGGATTCCAACTCGTTTCACATCCCCCTTATTCTCCAGATTTGGCTAACTCGGACTACTAGTTGTTCCCCAATTTGAAGAAATGGCTGGCGGGACAAAGATTTTATTCAAACGAGGAGGTGATTGCAGACACTAATGGATATTTTGCAGACTTGGACAAATCCTATTATTCGGAAGGGATCAACAAACTAGAACATTGTTGGACGAAGTGTATAAGCCTAAAAGGAGACTATGTCGAAAAATAAAAAAGGTTTACCCCCCACATAAGTAATTTTTATTTTTGCACGGACTTTTCAAACCAGCCTCGTACATCGTAGAGAATGAAGCCGAAAAGTTTTCTTCAAATTCTAAATTGAAACCGCTGTAGCGTCATTTGTTGAGGCGCAAACAAACGAAATATTTTCAACCGAATGAAACAATTCGAGAAATGCTGCATTAAATATATTAGTGCAGATAATAATTATGCACAAGAAACGTTTAAGATATGCAGGTTTTTCTTTATAGCTAGGTAGATACCTTAAAAAAAATCCCGGATATTTATCAAACACATAAATTACAGGAAGGAATAATAGTAAAATTGTGAAAGCTAGTTGATGGCTAGAAATCAACTATGAGATTTAACTAAACAAGAAATGTTTTCGAGGCAATTTAACAAGGATGTTTGACCACAGAATGTTTGTGTATAATTCTAGGTAATGAGGTAAATAATTTAGATATTTTAAAAATAGTTATACAACAACGATATAGCATTATGTAAACTCTGCATATTATAAAAAATAAACGCTACAGAATTTCTAACCATAAGAGCGGAAAAATTAAAAATAATGACATGTGTAGTTGTACAGAATGTATCTTCTTTGGGTGCTAGATCTATTGCGATCTTAAAAATTGTCTAAGATGCAAAAATATAAATAGGGAAAGTTTTTGAAAATGGCATGTCTATTACAGTATTTGTGGCTTAGGTGTAAGTACTAGACTACTATTAATAAATTTAAAATCAAATTAAACTTACACACCTATTTATAGGACACAAGCTTGTAGCGGCCCTAGCCCTACGGTCATCGTACCGGCATACTGTGTCAAGAATCCCTGGTACCAATTCCGGCAAGTGAGAGTAATTATTTGTTAATTTATTTAAGTATATTTAACTTTGCTACATCTATAGGTAGTAGTTGTCCCAAATACGCATATGAAAACAGGCCAAGCAGTCTCGCAAACTGCGCCGCTTGCCTTTAGTGTTGCTGTGTCAACCACCATGTCGGCTTGTGGCTGCTGTGTCAGCTTCCGATTGAGTACTAGGTATGCGTATTTGGTACAATTCGTTCTATCTTACCATTGTGTTCCGTAAGCACCAGAATAAGTAGAGTATTTTTCAAGATCTAAGAAAGTGATTTGGCAAATTGATGTAATAAAAACGTTAAACGACCGTTAGAATCTTCGCACGTACCTGGTCGTAACAGGATATATATATATATATATATATATATATATATATATATATATATATATATATATATATATATATATATATACTTCCCTTTCAATCTAACTTTTTATTGGCTACTTCTTCATTTTATCTGCAGTATTATACTGAAATAGTGTTATAAAGTTATTAATTATAAAGTTCAATAGTGTCCTTAAAACTGTCCGAAGGCTTTTCCATCAGAAGCTGCAAATGTTGAGGCAAAAGTGATAGTTAAAAGTATTTATTTAAAGTTAGTGGAGCGAGGCCACGAAAAGTACTTTTCATTGATCGAGACATCAACTTTAACAAGCATCAGCTCAAGTTTGGAAAATTGTAAATAATTCGATAGCGCCTAAAAAAACACGAAAAGACAAAGGTGTGTCGAAATGTATTGATTTCTGTCAAGAAGACTTAATCTGCCGCAAAATTTATGAAATGTATGCAGAACAAAAAGTTCCTACGTTTTATTGTCACTTTCACGGAGGCTGTCCGAGGATAGTTGTGACATAAAATGTTCCACTATAACTTTATGGCGTATTCTACGTCGTTTGGGTTTTTGTTCAAAAAAATAGACAAAAGGCAAGTTATAATGGAATCTCGGCCCTTACAACAACTCAGAATCTACCTAGATGAGACTAGTATATCACCCACGCCACACCCAGTAAAGGATGGATTGATAAATCCAAAAAATACCACACCAAAGCTCCATCAAATAAAGGTAAAATAACTATTTTACATGCAGGGTCAGAAGAAGGCTGGATACCAGAATGTCTATTTCTAGCAGCCAAGAATATTTCAGATTCCATCTTCGATTATCATTGTAATACAACCACTGATGTTTTTGAAAATTGGCTTCAAAGCAAATTAATGCCGAATATACCACCGAATAGCTGTATTGTGATGGATAATTCATCCTATCATAGTCGCCAAATGAATAAGGTACCAATTTCCACCAGTAGAAAAAAGGAAATACAAGCCTTTTTGTACTAACGTGACATATATTTCCATGAAAGTTATACAGTTAAACAATTGTAAGAAGTTTTAAAAAGTTATAATTTTTCAAAGAAATCTGTTTGTGATAAAATTTCAAAGGAAACAGGACACGAAATAATTCGGCTTCCACCGTATTATTGTATCTTTAATGCGATCGAGTTGATATGGCCTAAAATAAAGTCTAATATACGTGCTCACAATAATACATCCACTTTAAACAGTAGTGTGATTGAGCTGATAAAGACAGAAGTCAAAAATGTAACCGTTGAAAACTGGAGAGACTATATTCAACACGTCAAAAAAATTGAAAACTCATATAGATGTATCTACATAAATATAAATAGTTTAGAACCTGTAAAAAAACCTATTATTGATTTGCAAGATAGGAGCGATAGAGAAATTGAACTAGAGATTAATTAATAACTAAAATTGTAGCAAATGTACGCCAGGACACTGTACACTGTTTTAATATATTTGTGTAATTACTATATTGTGTAATATTCAGTACAAAAAACATTAAAGTTCAACTGTTTTATCACAATAAAATTTCAAACTCAACAATTATACAATCAGGTATAGTGCGGCCCTGCACGATGCCTTCTTTAAACAGCCATAAATTTTACGAATCTTGTTGAATTTCGAATGGGTATAGGTAGTTAAGTTAGTTTCGTAGAACGTGAAAAATACTATACTAAGAAATGCTGTTCTCTTGTTTGTCGATCCTAACCGACCGATGAGCCGTGATAAGGCGAAAAAAGCCTCGAGACGAATAAGCGAACAGTGGATAAACTGCTGAAATATGAGCTTTGCCTGGTTATTTTACAATAAAACATAGGTGGTAGTTGTTGCAGAAATGCAATAACGTCCGTAGCAGCACTACCACGTTGTCTAAAATATGCCGAAAATACAAATATACGTTTCGAAACTTGGGCAACATTGACGGATATTACGACATCCTCGCCGATATACATTCAAAAAGGGTAATGCCCAACCAGGCGGGGAGGTGACCGTTAAAAAATAATTTGAACATATTTATCGAACTACTCATTATATACACCACTACACCAAACAAACACTTTATTTTTGCGCTCGACGCGCGTTTCCCTAACCATGTTAGCTTCATCAGGAGCAATGATGGGATGAAGCGAAATGGTGAGCAAAACGCGCGTCGAGTTCAAAAATAAAGTGTTTGGTGTAGTGGTGATATATACTGAGTAAAGTCATTGTGCCAAAGATTCCACATTCCCAACTTAGTATATTTATCGAATACCATGTATTTTTTAAGTTATCTTGAATATATTTCTGGTTCTTCTTGTATATAACGTATAATGGCTTGACCCGTATTCTCTTAATCAGATAACACAAAAATATGCAAAATAAAAAAATTAGGAGCTAGGTCAATATCGACTTTTCTGAGCGCTGCCGATAGTGCCACCGCGTGCATTGTCTCGTAAATATATTTAAATCTATGCAACATTAATTCAGGGCGCGGTAGACGCTTACAGCTGATTACGTTGTGTTTGTAAACACCAGGATAGCAAACCGTCAGGGATCTTGTGCTCAGTTACTTTGCCAATACAGACATTTGAAATTATTGTAATGTGGTAAGCGATAATTAAACTAAAATTAGTGTCCAGCTGTATTTTGATCCATTTGGATATTGAAGAATTCTGGAATGGAGGCCGATATCAAAGAAAGTAAGTGTTGTAGCTATTGTCAGATTTTCGACAATTCGTGAAAATTGTAAGTCATCATATTTTTCTCGGTAAAAATTAATTTAATTTAAAAAATATGTCAAATAATTTCTAAAAATTGGCAGAAAGAGCTCAAGGTTTGTAAGATATACGATAAGAAGCACTGTTTTTGGGGTCTTTATTAGTTGAAAATAAACAATTCCTTGGTAACCATAGGCAGTAGTTGTTTGCAGAAATGCAAAAATAACGTCCGTGGCAGCACTACCGAGTTGTCTAAAAGGTGCCGTGAAATACAAAAATGTATGTTTCAGCACTTGGACAACGTTGATGGGTATTACGACATCCTCGCCGCTATCCTTGGGATATGGAAAAAGGGTAAAATCTCTACTGAGGCGGGGAGGTGAGCGATAAAAAAGAAACAAAAAAACACGTGAGAACAACTGGATCATTGCCCCTTAACAGCTGATTTTGATTTTTATGTTAACAGCAGTTTGGGTTTGGGCAAAATAAATGCAGAATTTCAAATAGGTTTTCATTTTAACTTTTTCAAGATTAATACCGAAATGGTAAACGATTTTCTTGTAAATATAATATTGTTTTAGTACTAAAGTGAAAAAAAACAAATTAAATTCGGAAACTTATTTATTTATTATTTTTATGTACCTTAAATATGCAATTGATCTCCATAAAAATATATATGTTGTGCATGATTGATTTATAACTATACCATCTATACCGAAGGACACGAAGTATTACACTTGCTGCTATATTCTACACTTTTTACAAATTTCTTAATTAACATCACTATATTAGTCTATGGATATCTTTAAAAAACACACACACACAACATATTGTTATGGTTCAAATTGACTACTTCTATACAATTGTCACTAAAAATTTTGAGACACTCATTTTTTCTATTAAAACGGTTATACTGTTTGTTAATCAATTTCACAAAATTGACAAAAGTCTGATAAAGATAAATGGTCATTTAATTAAGGTTAAATATACTTATTTCTGAAATTAATAAATGTCTATTGCATTCAGATGCTTCCTCAGCCAATTTAGTGCCAGCGTACAATTTGTCGCATTCATACCATTAAAGGTGGGTATGAAATGGAGTTAAACCCTCGAGTTATTTTTCTTATCTTGTAATTTTAAGTCGCAAGCTAGCTTTCGAAATTTAGTAATTTTTGCTTATTAGTTTTAAAGGTGCACATACTTTTGTCTCCGGGAAGCGGAAATAAACTTCCGTAGTGGGGCAATTGTAATTTAAGGGGAAAAACAACGTTAGTTGTTTAAAATATATATATATATATTATTTGCTTATATATATATATATATATATATATATATATATATATATATATATATACATATATATATATATATATATATATATATATATATATATATATATATATATACATATATAAACTTAACAGGGAAATAAAAGCCCAAACCTTAAACCTGAGATAGTGCTAGCATTTTAGGCCGTAAGCATTTGACTAAGTTAAGCTACCGAACCTAACGGAGTGCCTGGCATTGGTTCGTGCCGATAGTTCTTGTATTTTGGACAATTTTCTAAATTGGGGTTTTGGACTAGTTACTAGCTCCGCGAAGGGTTGCTGACAGGGAGATCGTGTGCCCAGTGAGGGGTTGATTTCTATCCTGATAGTAATTGGTTATAACCAATACCTGTAGCAATCTTCTGACAGGCCACTAGCGAGGAATTTTAGGTAAACTAGCCAAATGTTGTTAGTAAGGGAAAATTGTATTTGAGAGTTTAGGACTTTCAGTTTTATTAGAAGCTCTTTGACACGGACAGTTGAGTAATTTTATTTAGTTTGGTGGTTATATAATAAAATTACCAATAAAGAATTATTGTTAGAAATTGACGCTCAACTGGATTATATATTTATATATCGCTAAAGAATTAATTACAATTTGCGCAAATAAGAAAAAATTCTTGAACAATATTAGAAAATTTTCAAAGTTCGCTGTATCGCTGTAAATAAACAAACCTGACAATGCCCTCTATGAAATTGACGTTTTCATAGAGGGCATTGTGACTTTGCCGCTGCCAAGCAGAAAGAGGGCAATTAAAAAGCTACCGACGACGCCGACAACAAGTCAAATCCTTTGTTGTGGGCTTCAAACTCCGATAAGAAATCTTTGTCCGTTTTTTTAATAAAGTAAAGCACAATATTATGAAGTTTTATGGTTGACCAGCGGCGGCAAGAATGTCACATTTCTTTTATGGTTGATTACTGAGATCCGCATCCGAACGTCAATTTTCTGCAATCGGTCTTACTCCAAGGAGATGCCAGTTCCAATATATATAGTGAATTCCATAACACCCTATACATATATATATATGTATATATATATATATATATATATATATATATATATATATATATATATATATATATATATATATACATATATATACTCCAACTCCAAATATCTTTCTCCATTGAACGCACCATCAAATATAATAGGACCAATAATTCTTGTGTCAAGAATACTCAACCACACGTTAAAACCGAATCTTTCTTGACATAATTCTAGGACCTTCTTAGGCCAAATATAGAATATTGTTACGATTAAATAGACCCACATTGGTAAATCTAGATTCATCCGAAAATAGAATGTTGTAATGAAACTGGTTATCAAGGTGGTATCTTTGCAAAAACCAATTACAATAATCCATTCTTCTTTGGTAATCTATTTGAAATAAAAGTTGAATTATTTGATATTTGTAGGACCTGAATTTATATTTTCTTAATACGCGGCGAGCGGTTTCGTGATTTACACCAATTTGTTCTTCAACATGTCTTATAGAAATTATAGGATCTACCTGAACAATGGTCAATACATTGATTTTTAACTCTTCGTCACCAATAAATACATCAGCGGGTTGCCTTGTAAACTGCTGCTCTACCCTTAAAAAATAATTGTTGGGTGTTGTGGGGATATCTTCCCATGTACAACTCGGCGGCTCGTCGACTATTCTTTCTGCGCTCTCCATAAATTAATAACATATCTACTTTTTCATCCTTTGAATACATTTTTGTTAACGAAAAATTATTTTTGCCGTAAAGTAAACAATAATAATGGCCATTTTCGTAACACGCAGCAACCATGACTATCGGTTCGTCTGTTTTATGACAGCCTACTAAGTCCGTAATGGAACTTGTTGATATCACATTATTGAGTAATAAAACGGTTTATTTTCTGAAAATAATATTAAATCCAATTGGCGTTAGATAGTTCTGATAGATATATGTTGGCAAAAAACCTGTAATGTGTAACTAGGTTAAATAAAAAATATGTGTTAATATCTTAATTTCAGTGATATTACTCAGTATATATCACCACTACACCAAACACTTTATTTTTGTACTCGACGCGCGTTTCGCTAACCATGTTAGCTTCATCAGGAGCGATGATTGACTAAAGCTAAACTACAAATCTACCCTATTTATACTTAGCCTAACACTTGAATTACTCAAGCGGAACTAATGACATAGGCAAGGCCATCAGTTCCGGTCAAGTAACCAGTAGAGAGGACTATAAGGAATAGGCCCTCTGTCTTTGTTTAAACTACTTTTACATTTTATGATTTCCATACTTTCGTATGCGTTCAACAATCTCCTATCAGATACATTTTTTATTAATCTTAGATTATCTAATGTTACAGTATGATCAGCTTCAAGGGCATGTTCGGCAATGCTAGATTTTTCTGTTCTATTGTATTTTAAGTGTGCTAAGTGTTCTTTAAATCTTGTTTTAATTGACCTTTTAGTTTGCCCAACATACTTTTTGTCACAATCATTACAACTAATTTCATAAATTCCACTTTTCTCACAATTAGGAATTTTATCTTTGGGATTTCCTAAGATATTCCTCAGATTGTCTGATGACTTATAGACTAAGGTGAGGCCTACCTTATTAAATACCTTATTGAGTCCCTTGCTATATTTCGGATTATATGGTATGGAGACATACTTGGTGTTATTTTCTTCGCGTGTAAAAAAGGTGGAATTCTGAATATTAAACATAAACTTATGTCTATTTATTAGCTTATTTACCAAGTCATCTTCATAACCATTAACTCTAGTTATATTTCTAATACGATTCCTTTCTTTATTAAAGTTTACTTTATTCAGAGGGAAAGTGACCAAACGATGAACTAAAAAATGTAATGAGGCTAATTTATGTTGTTTGCAATGAAATGAATCATTAGGAATATATCTATCTGTTACTGTGTCCTTCCTATAGATATCAAATTCTAATCTATTATTATTTTTAATAATTAAAATATCTAGAAAAGGCAATTGTCCTTTGTTCTCAACTTCGTAAGTAAATTTAATGGAACTATACCGGCTATTTAATTTAGAAACAAAATCATCAATATTTGCTTTCTTTGTATCAAAAATCGCGAAAAATATCATCCACATACCTATACCATACCCTTGGGAAATATTCGAATTCTTGACTGGCTTCGATTTCAAACTTACTCATGAATAAATTGGCTATGAAAGGTGATAAGCAATTACCCATAGCTGTTCCTTCTTTCTGAACATAAAATTGATTGTTATATTGGAAATAATTTTGTTCTATACAAATTTTAGATAATGTTAAGTATTCACGAATAATTTCGTCTTCAAAGTCATTCATTCTAGATATTGTAAAGTTTGTGGAATTGGCACACTTGGGAACAAAGAACTAACATCAAAAGAAATTAAGACTTCACCTTCATTAAGAACTAGATTTTTTGTTTTATTAATGAATTCTAACGAATTCTTCACTGCGAAAGTATTTAACGGTAACTTCTCAAGTTCTTTTGATAACCATTTCATCGGTCGGATCACCCACATATTTAATATCCAAATGTCTCCATAACATATAATCCGAAATATAGCAAGGGACTCAATAAGGTATTTAATAAGGTAGGCCTCACCTTAGTCTATAAGTCATCAGACAATCTGAGGAATATCTTAGGAAATCCCAAAGATAAAATTCCTAATTGTGAGAAAAGTGGAATTTATGAAATTAGTTGTAATGATTGTGACAAAGAGTATGTTGGGCAACTAAAAGGTCAATTAAAACAAGATTTAAAGAACACTTAGCACACTTAACATACAATAGAACAGAAAAGTCTAGCATTGCCGAACATGCCCTTGAAGCTGATCATACTGTAACATTAGATAATCTAAGATTAATAATAAATATATCTGATAGGAGATTGTTGAACGCATACGAAAGTATGGAAATCATAAAATGTAAAAGTAGTTTAATCAAAGACAGAGCGCCTATTCCTTATAGTCCTCTCTACTGGTTACTTGACCGGAACTGATGGCCTTGCCTATGTCATTAGTTCCGCTTGAGTAATTCAAGGGTTAGGCTAAGTATAAATAGGGTAGATTTGTAGTTTAGCTTTAGTCAATCATCGCTCCTGATGAAGCTAATATGGTTAGCGAAACGCGCGTCGAGTGCAAAAATAAAGTGTTTGGTGTAGTGGTGATATATCCTGAGTAGTATCATTGTGCCAAAAATTCCACATTCCCAACTCAGTGATATTGATCATTATTTAAAGAGAAAATTCTGTAACTGAATGTAAAGCATAAAATTTTATAGGAGCCACTTAGACTAGAGAAAATGGCACGATAAATTAATAGTCTTAAATTCTTTCCAAAGTAAGAACAAAAACAATTGCTAGTATATCCACCATGGCCGCCTAAGTCTAAAAGTTTAAATCAGTTTTTGCCGGTCACCTGTCAAACAAATGTCAACTTGTGATACATCGTTGGAAAGAGAATTTCAAAGCGAATTGAAATTGATAAAAAAATATACAGGGTTCCGTTAAAAATAAGAAAGTTGCGGTAACTTTGGGTCAAACCGGAAGTAGTTATAAATATTTCTTAAGCGATAAAAAAGCCTAATAATTCTGATATCTAAAACTGCAAATATGTAACTTTCAAAATAAAAAAATTACAGTTGTTGGCTGTGTCATATATATATATATATATATATATATATATATATATATATATATATATATATATATATATATATATATATACATATATATATATATATATATATATATATATATATATATATATATATATATATATATATATATATATATATATATATATATATATATATATATATATATATATATATATATATATATTATATATACATACATATATATATATATATATATATATATATATATATATATATATATACATATATATATATATATATATATATATAATATATATATATATATATATTATATCTATATGTGCACGTGTGTGTGTTCTAATATGACCTTCAATAACTATTTGGATTGTTCCTAATCACCAAAAACTTCCCCTACCTACCTACCCTTAATTTGCCCGTTTTACAAAGAAAAAAAACACTAAAAGTCTTTTAGCAAACCTATTCCATGATTAAACATACTTTTATTACATTTTTCATCACATCATTTACCTTTTCTCCAATAAATTTCTACCAAAACATCCTAAATTTCCGTGCAAATACTCCCCTGACAGCATCGGATTTCGCTTATATCGTGATAATCATGAATCGGTGCTTGCTGATTGGCAGAGTAATGATGGGCGCTGAACAAAAGCCCGTTTTCAGACAACTAACAGTCAGGGTAGGCCGTGTGTTTCAAACAATTGATTAACTGTTTCCGAAACAGAAAGGCATCCATCACTCTGGAAGACTGATACTCTGCGTGGAGGTTACGGTTGACGAGTCGTATTTTGTAAAATGTATAAAACGAAGTGAAATTGGTATTGGAATTTATTCTTATAAAATTTATATTTAAAAAGATATTATTTTCATTGTAGAAATTATTGTTTTTGAAAAGTCAAACATAGATCTTCCTTTAATCAATGTTTTGCAATTATTGCAATTAGTACAAATTTTCCTAGTGCCCATTACTATTTACAACTCAATATTTCAAACCATCCTCTACTCTATTTCTGTTGTTTATAAATAATTTATCCTCTATTTTTGCTATAAATTATCCTACTATTTCATTTTCCTGGGGTTAATACCCTTCTTCCACATTATCAACGTTACAAGTGGCTAAAGTTACAATATTAGAAACTAACTGGCAATCGTTATTTTTTATAAACTATATCACCTTCCCAGGTTTGGACTGCAACAAGCCTTTATCTATCGTTTTGCCAGCTTCAACTGCGCCTTGCTAAATATCTACTATCTTAACCTGATGCAAGGTCATCGTTCGCATTGATTTTTGAATAGAATTTAATTGTTTATTTTCTCTAGCATTTCATATTTTTATTACAAATAAATAATAATTAATAAAGTCGTCTTTT
>CM032447.1:232498298-232540866 GCA_019049505.1 Pachyrhynchus sulphureomaculatus | reverse complement strand
CCGTACCTCATTAACATCTTACATGTTTGACCCTGTGAATAGCTTTGAGTCCTTGATCAAAAAATTCTGTTATCGCAAAACTTAGAAATGCAAACGAGGAAAAACAGATCTCCCAAGAAAATCTCCAAAAAATGTCTCTCTGTTAAAAAAAAAAATTCCAGCTTCTCAAGGATTTAGTTATAAAGAAGTAAAAAACTGCCAAATACAAGTCGGACTTGCGTAATTAGTGTTCAGTACCGTCACTGTTTTTATATACCCAATAAATAATCAGAGGTAATGCATGCGTGATAATTTTCATTCAATCTACACCCTGTGGAGAATATTCGAGAATTTTTTCGAAATTTTTTGAACAGTATTCTTAGGGGTAGGGTGGGGAGACAACGATTTTTGGAAATTGTTTTAAAGTAACATGAAGAAAAGTTTGCGCGAATATTATATTAAATATATTTCTGAACTGCCATTAGATTTCATTTGACACCCCACTCGGTGACTTTGAAAAGATTCTTTTTCACTTCCCTCTACAACTAACCCCTTAAATCAAAATTTTTACAAAAAATCAATCCCTCACTTACACCAAAATATTACCAACCACTTCTACAACCGCCAATCCACTACGCTACCGAGGCCGACATTTGTGAGTCATATTAAACCGATGGTCGCTGGTCCGATTCCCGCAATCGGCTGTGTTATGTATGTATTTTTAGGTAGTTGATAATATAGAAATGCAATAACACCCGTGGTAGCACTACCACGTTGTTTAAAAGTGCCATGAAATACAAATGAAGGATTTTAGTTCAAAACTGGACATGTCCGAAAAATTCAAGAACGAGTTTTAACTGCCATCGTTTGGTATACATGAATGGACAGACAATTCATTTCTGTTCAAACCAAGAAAACTATGAAAATATTTAACAAAATTCCCACAACGTCAGGAAAGTCAAAAAGTAAGTAATAGTTTGTCTTATTGATTTTAATTTTTTTTTAAAATTACTTTTGAAGTTAAATAATTTACAGAAAAGTGGTAATGGTTCTGAAAAATGTTGTTTTATAATGGACATAACTTGTTTTGAACTATTTAAGACTGGATAAATCTTGTTTTGAACAGAAAAATTTTGATATTTTTTTTTATTTTAGTAATTTAAAAACAGTTTTACATTTACTTTTAAACAAAAAGAATGTACATTTTTTAATTATATATATTTGTTGAAACAAACATTACTTTTTGGTTTATTAATAACCCGTTTTCCCTCAGTTTTGGATTTGCAAAGTTTAAATATTGATTTCCAGTTTTGAACTAAAGCCCTTCAAATATACTACATGTTCGGCACGGGGGCAACCACATACATAGCGGATGGACTGAGTGTTCCGTATCCCGCTGTGAAGTAAATATGAACGCAAAAGTGTGAGAGATACAAAGCGAGTGAGTGGCCAGTAGCTGTCTCTTTTTAGAATGCCGCTAAAATACGGCGCTCTTAAAAATAATATTTCTAAGTGTCCTATTTGAACTAAAATCAGGTATGGGGCTTTTCTCGCCTAGAATTCCGTCTCGGGGTACAGTCTTGTTTATTACAGGCCTACAGAAAAGAGAACAGGTATTGGCCGCACAATCGCTTTGTCTCTTTCTAGAGAGTGGTCAATTTTTTGAAGTTAATGCTCAGTCCATCCTCTATGTTTATGGGGGCAACGTTGACAGATATTATGACATCCCCGACAAGATATCTCATTAGAGATATAGTAAAAGAAAGGACAGAAATTCCTATAGTGGCTAGGAGACTATAAAAAAAACAATAACTAGATTTTACTACTCTTAGGAACGCCGGCTCTTCCTAGATAGGCGGTGGGCACCCCTAGAAAAGCGAGGCCCGGGGAAAATCACCCGCTCTTGTCGTTCTTGTAAACGTATACCAAATGTATGATTATTTCTTTACGAATTATTAAATTACCTTTATGGTAAAAACAGGAACTTTTTCAAATTTCTGTTTTCAAAATTATAAAAAGAAAATGGAAAAGAAGTCACAGTGTTGGATACGAATCCAACCTAAATTCGACCGGTATTATTTATTTGGAAGCCAATTAAAACGTGACACGTAGGTAGGTTAAACAAAAAATAGCGTGTCCGTCATTCGAACAGAATGCTAATTCAGGGAAACAAGTTAAACAAACCTATTCAGCTAATACAAATAAAAATAAAGGACATTTTGGCGTGCTGTATTACAGCGAAAAGCTGCTTGTTTTTCCCAGTTGCGATCGTCCGACGTTTTCGTGCAAAATCGAGCGACAGTAGAAACAAAAGACGGCGCGGCGGCGGCATCGATTGTTTTCCTCAGCTGAGCTATGCAAATCAAGCAGACCGTGCTCTCTATTTTATGCAGTGCAATTCGCCAGCGTGCAGGATTTACATGCTAAAATATGCCATGAAGAGAAAACTGATTCAATTTTTTACTGTAAGTGGAAATGTATAGAAACCTGTGGAGCAAGAAAATAATTGTTATACATTATGAGAATTTTAGAATGAAAATAATACAAGTACTATATTAAACAAAAATTGTGGAGTTATTTACCTAGCACTTCCGTTGTAAATTACCATCATTCTATCCATAGTCGGATGTAAGCCTCCCCAAGTTGCCTCTACTGAGCTCTGTTGCATCCCGCTAATCTTTTATGTCGTTCGTCCATCTTATTCGTGGCCTACATCAGCATCTTTTATGCCCTCTAGGCCTCCATTCAACCATACGGCGTGTCCATCTGTTATCATTCATCTTTGCAATATGCCCATCCCAATTCCAACCTTAATATACATATTCGTTATATTACATCTATCTCTTTTGGTCTTCTTCGTATTTCGATGTTAGAAATACTATTTTGGAGTCTAATATCCATCATTCTCCTCTTCATTGCTCTCTGGGTTATCTGGCGTTTATATATTATACCTTTATTTAAAGCCCACGCCACGTTTCAGTGCCATATGTTAACACCGGCAGCACATACTGATCGAATATTCTGGCTTTTATTTTATTTAAGATGTCCAATTCAAATGTAGATTGTAACCTTCCGGACACAGACCAAGCTAACGAGACTCTTCTATCTAAGTCAGTTTTTAAATTATCTTTTGATATTTCGATTTTTTATCCTAAATATATGCATGTTTGTACCTTTCCTATTCTTTCACCTTCTATTAACAGTTCCTGACTGTTGTCTTCAATTTCGTTGTTCAAATATTTGATTTTGGTGAAGTTTGTTTTTACACCTATTTCTCCAGACTTGTTATTTAATTCTATCAGCATTTCTTGTAACTCTTCTTTTGTGTTAGCGATCAGAGTGACATCATCTGCGAACCTTCTATTAGTATTCCTTTATTTTCCCACTTTAACGATTTGAACACGTCTTCTAGAGTCAACTTGAACAGCTTTGGGGCTATTGAGTCGCCTTGTCTAATTCCTCTATTAATTTTGATTTTATTTGTTTTTTCTTCAAGCATTATTTGTGATGTGGCATTCTTATATGTGTTCAAGAACAGATGTGTATCTTTCGTCGAATCTGGTATTACTTAAGACGTGAAGGACTGCCCTCATCTCTATCGAATCAAGTGCTTTTTTGTAGTCAATCATTATATTCATTTGATTTTTCAACTAGTAGTTGAATTGTTATTGAATAATTGTATTGATAATAATAATAATTGAATTGTTGAATAATTGTTTAAAGATGGTGCTGTATCCCCGTCTAAATTCCTTGTTCGCGTGGTTGATAACTGTCTAATTTGTTCGTCTATAATATATATAAAATGCAACGTCTCTCTGTCTGTCTGTCTGTCTGTCCGTTAGTGCGCTTATCACTGGAGAACCACTTATCCGATTTACGTACTTTTTTTTTTAAACATACATATGTTCTCTGGCCAGGTTATAGGCCATATTTTATTACGATAGGTAGCATAAGGAATGAGTAGTGACGCAAAATAGTGAATGATATCGGAAAAAAAAAAAAAGTTTGCCGCTAGCGCGTTGCCTTGCAATACACCGCCTAAATCATTAAATATGGAACAATATTATGTAGCAGAGAATATCTATAAATCTATGATCTATAATATATATAAAATGCAATGTCTCTCTGTCTGTCTGTCTGTCCATTAGTGCGTTTATTACGCGAAAACCACTTATCCGATTTATGTATCTTTTTTTTTTTTAAATTCATACATATATTCTTTGGCCAGGTTACATAATAATAATAATAATCTATATCTATAATATATATAAAATGCAACGTCTCTCTGTCTGTCTGTCTGTCCATTAGTGCGCTTATCCCTCGAGATCCACTTATCCGATGTACGTGATTTTTTAAATTCATACATATGTTCTCTGACCAGGTTATAGATATATATATTTTATTACATGTATAATATATATAAAATGTAAAGTATATCTGTCTGTTTGTCCGTTTGTGCGCTTTATCACTGGAGAACCACTTATCCGATTTACGTGCTTTTTTTTAAACATGCTAAACCATTAAATATGGAACAATATCATGTAGCAAAGAATATCTATCTATAATGTATATAAAATGCAACGTCTCTCTGACTGTCTGTCTGTCTGTCTGTCCGTTAGGGCGCTTATCACTGGAGAACCACTTATCCGATTTACGTACTTTTTTTTTTTAAAACATAGATATGTTCTCTGGCCAGGTTATAGGCTATATTTTATTACGATAGGTCGCATAAGGAATGAGCAGTGACGATAATAGTAAATGAAGTCGGAAAAAAAAAAGTTTGCCGGTAGCGCGTTTCCTTGCTATACACAGCCTAAATCATTAAATATGGAACAATATTATGTAGCAGAGAATATCTATATTCTATAATATATATAAAATGCAATGTCTCTCTGTCTGTCTATTAGTGCGTTTATCACGCAAGAACCACTTATCCAATTTACGTGTCTTTTTTTAAATTCATACATATATTCTTTGGCCAGGTTATATAATAATAATAATCTATATCTATAATATATATAAAATGCAGCGTCTCTCTTTCTGTCTGTTTGTCTGTCTGTCCGTTAGTGCGCTTATCACTGGAGAACCACTTATCCGATTTACGTACTTTCTTTTTAAAACATACATATGTTCCCTGGTCAGGTTATCTATCTATAATATATATAAAATGCAACGTCTCTCTGTCTGTCTGTCTGTCTGTCCGTTAGTGCGTTACGTACTTTTTTTTTAAACATTCATGTTCTCTGGTCAGGTTATAGGATATATTTTATTGCGTTAGGTAACATAAAGAATAAGCAGTAACGATAATAGTGAATAAAGTCGGAAAAAAGGCTACCGTTAGCGCGTTCTCTTGCAATATACTGCCTAAACCATTAAATATGGAACAATATCATGTTGCAAAGGATATAATATATATAAAATGCAACGCCTCTCATATGATATGTTCAACATAATTCGATAAGCCTAGATAATGGGAGATAAGGTGAGATAAAGGGAGATAGATATAAATAATGGGAGATAGATATAAATAATGGGAGATAAGGAGAAATAATGGGAGATAAGTAGAAATAAGTCTAAATAATTAGAGTTATGGTGAGATAATGGGAGATAAGGAGAAATA
This sequence comes from Pachyrhynchus sulphureomaculatus, assembly GCA_019049505.1. NCBI lineage: Eukaryota > Metazoa > Arthropoda > Insecta > Coleoptera > Curculionidae > Pachyrhynchus > Pachyrhynchus sulphureomaculatus. Next base: position 232,535,267 of record CM032447.1, on the reverse strand, counting down.
ATGGGAGATAAGGCAAAATATTGCGAGATAAGTCGAGATAAGCCTAGATAATGGGAGATAAGGTGAGATAATGGGAGATAAGTATAAATAATGGGAGATAAGCAGAGATAAGTCTAGGTAATGGGAGTTATGGTGTGATAATGGGAGATAAGGAGAAATAATGGGAGATAAGGAGAAATATTGCGAGATAAGTCGAGATAAGCCTAGATAATGGGAAATAAAGTGATATAATGGGAGATATGGAGAAATAATGGGAGATAAAGAAAAATATTTGCGAGATAAGTCGAGATAAGCCTGGATAATGGGAGATTAGGTGAGATAATGGGAGATAGGTATAAATAATGGGAGATAAGGAGAAATAATGGGAGATAAGCAGAGATAAGTCTAGCTAATGGGAGTTATGGTGAGATAATGGAAGATAAGGAGAAATAATGAGAGATAAGGAGAAATATTGCGAGATACGTCGAAATAAGCGTAGATAATGGGAGATAAGGTGAGATAATCGGAGATAAGGAGAAATAATGGGAGATAAGGAGAAATAATGGGAGATGAGCAGAGATAAGCTTAGATAATGGAAATTATTTAGAGATAATGCGAGATTAAGAGAAATAATGGGACATAAGGGGAAATAATGGCAGATATTTTTTTTTACGTTAGGTAACATAAGGAATAAGCAGTGACGATAGTAGTGAATCAAGCCCACGCGAGCGGGGCCGCGGGCACTGCTAGTTAATTTATATGTTACGATTCTAATGAGGATTTAGTCTAGTACGATAACAGGCTGATGGGTTTGTAATTCTCCAGTTTAAATTTGTTCTCCTCTTCAAAAATAAGCGCAATCAAGCCGTTAACCCAATTTAAATTTGTTTTCCTTTTTAAAAATAAGCACCATCAGGGTGTTTGCCTAAGATGTTGGTATTTTACTTTGTATAAAGACCTGTTAAATAGAGCTTGAAGAGATTCTATTATCGATACCTCTCCATACCTTATCATTTCTTTAGTTATTTCGTCGTCCCCTGGTTCTTTGTTTTTGTGCATATGTTGTATGGCGTTCATTATTTCATCCGTTGTTTTATCGGGAATTTCCTCAGACATTTCTTACTAGCACTCTGTTTCCTTATTCTTTCCCAGGAGGCTGGCGATTTTTTCGTGTCATATTGTGTTTGATAATACTTAACTGTAGCTCTCTTTAATTTATGCGATCTCTTGGTTATCGTTATTTATAAGTTTTATTATTTTATGTCTCCCTTCATTCATCTGTTTGTTTAGGTGTTTCAAACTTATTCCATCTTTCAGAGTTTTATCTATTTTCGAGTTTCCATACTGATGTCTTGTCTGATCTTTTTCTTTATTTTTTTGTCTATTTCTGCCAATTCTAATCTACCATTTGTAGGATCATTTCTTAATAGTCTTCTCTGTTTCATTAGATTTTGTGCCTTTATACTTAATTTCTTTGTTTTCCTTTTTTCGATGTTGCTCTTTGTTTTGTAGTCATAAGTAGGCTGTTGGTTATTTACGTGTTTAGTTCATCAAGTTCTGTTTGGTAGTTTATGTCTTCTACTTGTCGATATTCGCCTGTGTTTTGTTTTATTATTTCTGTTGGTGTCTTTATGTTTAGATGGGTTATCAATCGACGTCTCTCCTGCTTCAGATTTATTCTTATTTGCAAAAACAAGTTAAAAAGTTAATACAGTCTGCATAAGTACCGTTTACATTAGTACGCTTAGTCCAGTCTCCCTTTAGGCCCTAATATGTTTGTCCATGTGTGCAAATCATCTATAAAACTTGCAAATTCAATGTTACGGCTTATCTGTGCTTCGTGGATTACAGTAAGGTATACGACTGTGTTAAATGGAACAAACTCTGGTGAGTACTGGAGAAAATCGGAGTCCCGCAACATGTTGTCAATCTGGTTCGAGATCTATACGAAAAACAGCAAGAGAGCAATCAAAATTAGAAGCGAGAGTACGCGAGGGCTGCATCACCTCTCTTGAGCTTTTCAAAATATATATGTCGAATCTATAATGACGGAAGTTTTGGAGGATTGGAACGAAGGTATAACCATGGGTGGTAAACAAATAACAAATTTAAGATACGCGGATGATACTTTTATATTCACATCCACTGAGAACGAAATAAAATCTATCATGCAAAAGCTAAAGCTGGTCAGCGAAAGGTATGGATTGAAACTCAACAAAAAGAAAACCAAAATACTGATCATCGATAGAAACCCCATCAACACCATGGAAATAGCCGGTTTTGAAGTCGTTGACCAGTTTATATACCTTCGCTTCCTAGTCACAAATAAAGAAGAATGTGATGTGGAAATTAAGAGAAGATGATCCATGGTTCGTCACTCGATGATCAAACTTAATAAAATATGAAAAGATACAGCCAGTTCACTGGACAACAAGTCAAAACTCTTATAAGCCCTAATCTTCCCCATGGCCATTTATGCGTCGGAGACTTGGACCCTAAAGTTGGCAATACGATTGAAAATAGACGCCTTCGAAATGTGCTGCGAATCCTGTGCATGGCTCATCGAAGAAATGTTTCAATCATTGAACAACTGAAGGTCAAAACAAGCTTGTCCACCACAATAAACCAGTCCTACCTAAAGTACTTCGGCCATATATCGAGAAACGCTATGGATATACTGATTATTTAAGGAAAAGTGAATGGAAAACTCTCTAGAGGGAGATCTCCATATCGATGAGTGAATCAAATAAAGGCCTTGATAGGCCACAGTTGGCACGAGGCTAACGTAGCTGCTTAAGATAGGGAAACATGGAAAGACATAGTACATGCCATTGTTTCATAATGTCATTAAACTCTTACGGGTAACAGGAATGGGAGGGATAGGGAACTAATGAGAAGAGAGGCGATTGTAGAAGCTGTTTCGTATATATCGTGTTATATCTCCTTTTTGTGTACTTCAAGTCGAGAAATCCGAAAAATGGGTATTTTTTTCATTATTTTCAATTATTTTTTGTTAATATCTTACACAAAGTAGCTATCATTTAAAATGTCGAATTCTAATGCTTGGATCAACTTATTTCTTAGTGTAAATGTGTCTAATTCCGTGTTCATTTAATAAATTTATGCTGGCAAGGAAAGTACTAAGTAAATCACTACTACTACTTATTTTTAGTGTTCCGTAGGGAACACTTATAAGATCACTTCGGTGTCGGTGTCTGTCTGTCTGTCTGTCTGTCTGTCTGTCTCTCTGTCACACCCGATTTTATCCGAAACTGTTTATCATAGAAAGTTGAAATTTGGTAATAATATAGGAATTGATGGTCTCATCAAAGCCTTGTAGTTTTTGAAAGTCAAATTTTGACTGATGGGGGATGAAATCGGAAGTAAAAAAAAATTTTTTTTACTAGGTCATCGAGTGTGGTGTCAAAAAATATATATATAATGTAATACAGTCGACACTGTTTATAGTGAAACTCTATATAGTGAAAAACTCTTTATAGTATAATTTTTTCAAGAACTAGAATATTTATTATACATAGCAATATATACGGATTTTTTCTTTATATAGTGAAAAACTTTCTATAGTGAAATTTAGGTCAACATTTTAGTCTTTCATTATACTTGCGCACACTTTTCTTTGTATTATTTTTAAAAAATTGCGAAAATTCGCTGTCCCCCCACCTTATCTCGAAAAGTACTGATCAAAAAATTTTGAAAAAATTCTGGAATATTCTCCAGGGGGTGTAGATTGAACGAAAATTATCACGGGTGCATTACCTTTAATAGTTTATCTGGTACATAAAAAAACAAAAATTTCAAGGTCATCAATTTTCAGTAAAGATTGGAAACAAACTTTGTTGAAAACTCATTTGGGGTGTGTTTTGTCAAGTCACTGATCATTTTATACCACCGTAACAACATTTTTTATTTTCAAAGCAATCAACTTGCACTTTGACCGGTTATTTAAATTAGGCAAAAACAAAAATATAAATATTACTGGAAAAAGTATCAGAACCGTTTATTTTTTTTGATAACCACTAAACCAGAGGTGTCAAACTCAATTTTACAGAGGGCCATATATTAAATTTAAAATGTGTAGGCGGGCCAAATTCAAATAAAAAAAATGTACTGAATTATTATAACATTTTATTTATTTAATTATCTATAATATATATAAAATGCAACGTCTCTGTCTGTCTGTCTGTCTGTCTGTCCGTTAGTGCGCTTATCACTGGGGAACCACTGATCCGATTTACGTACTTTTTTTTTTTAAAACATATATATGTTCTCTGGCCAGGTTATAGGCTATATTTTATTACGATAAGTAGCATAAGGAATGAGCAGTGACGTAAAATAGTGAATGAAGTCGGAAAAAAGTTTGCCGCTAGCGCGTTCCTTGGCAATATACAGCCTAAACCATTAAATATGGAACAATATTATGTAGCAGAGAATGTCTATGATCTATAATCTATAATATATATAAAATGCAATGTCTCTCTGTCTGTCCGTCTGCCCATTAGTGCGTTTATCACGCGAGAACCACTTATCCGATTTACGTGTCTTTTTTTTAAATTCATACATATATTCTTTGGCCAGGTTATATAATAATAATAATAATAATGTATATCTATAATATATATAAAATGCAACGTCTCTCTGGCTGTCTGTCTGTCCGTTAGTGCGCTTATCCCTAGAGAATTACTTATCCGATTTACATGATTTTTTAAATTCATACATATGTTCTCTGACCAGGTTATAGATATATATTTTATTAGATCTATAATATATATAAAATGCAACGTATCTGTGTCTGTCTGTCCGTTAGTGCGTTTATCACTGGAGAACCACTTATCCGATTTTCGTTCTTTTTTTTTTAAAACATACATATTTTCTCTGGCCAGGTTATAGGCTATATTTTATTACGATAGGTAGCATAAGGAATGAGCAGTGACGATAACAGTGAATGAAGTCGGAAAAAAGTTTGCCGTTAGCGCGTTCTCTTGCAATACACAGTCTAAACCATTAAATATGGAACAATATTATGTAGCAGAGAATAGCTATAATCTATAATATATATATAATGTAAATGTCTTTCTGTCTGTCTGTCTGTCCATTAGTGAGTTTAGCACCGATTTACGTGTCTTTTTTTTAAATTCATACATACATTCTTTGGCCAGGTTATATAATAATAATAATAATAATAATCTATATCTATAATATGTATAAAATGCAACGTTTCTCTGTCTGTCTGTCCGTACATTAGTGCGCTTATCACTGGAGAACCACTTATCCGATTTACGTGATTTTTTTTGAAACATACATATGTTCTCTGGCCAGGTTATAGACTATATTTTATTACGTTATGTAACATGAGGAATAAGCAGTGACGATAATAGTGAATCAAATCGGAAAAAAGTTTGCCGCTAGCGCGTTCTCTTGCAATACACTGCTTAAGCCACTAAATATGGAACAATATCATGTAACAAAAGATATCTATAATATATATAAAATGTAACGTCTCTATCTATTTGTCGGTTAGTGCGCTTATCACTGGAGAACTACTTATCCGATTTTCGTGCTTTTTTTTTAAACATACGTATGTTCTCTGACTAGGTTATAGGATATATTTAATTACGTTAGATGACATAAGGGATAAGCAGTGACGATAATAGTGAATCAAGTCGGAGAAAAGTTTGCCGTTAGCGCGTTCTCTTTCAATACACTGCCTAAAGCCTTAAATATGGAACAATATCGTGTAGCAAAGAATATAATATATATAAAATGCAACGTCTCTCTGTCTGTCTGTTTGTTAGTGCGCTTATTACTCGAGAACTACTTATCCGATTTACGTGTTTTTATAAATTTATACATATGTTCTATATAATTCGATATAAGCCTAGATAATGGGAGATAAAGAGAAATATTGGGAGATAAGTCGAGATAAGCCTCAATAATGGGAGATATGGTGAGATAATGGGAGATAAGTATAAATAATGGTAGATAAGGAGAAATAATGGGAGATAAGCAGAGATAAGTCTAGATAATGGGAGTTATGGTGAGGTAAGGAGAAATAATGGAAGATAAGGAGAAATATTGCGAGATAAGTCGAGATAAGCTTAGATAATGAGAAATAAGGTGAGATAATGGGAGATAAGGAGAAATAATGGGAGATAAGGAGAAATAATGGGAGATGAGCAGAGATAAGCCTAGATAATGGAAATTATGTAGAGATAATGGGAGATAAGGAGAAATATTGGGAGATAAGGGGAACTAATGGGAGATATTTTATTACGTTGGGTAACATAAGGAATAAGCAGTGACGATAGTAGTGAATCAAGTCCACGCGAGCGAAGCCGCGGACCCGGCTAGTATAGTATATAATATACGGTTGTTAAAAATTATGATTCTTCATTGCGATCGCGGGCCTTATTGATACGTCCCGGGGGCCGGATGCGGCCCGCGGGCCGTATCTTTGACATCGCAGCACTAAACCATCTCGGATCTGATACTGGATTGAATCTTAATGTAGTCAACTCGCATTATGATTTTTGCTGGTAGGGAGCGTTTAGTTATTACTCTTTGATTGACGCCTCTGGAAGATTTTCAAAAATCTGCTACATCATCACCATCATCATCATCAGGTGACACTGTCCACTGCTGCACGAAAGCCTCCCTCAAGTCTTGAAACTTTTACTATTCTGAGCCACTTGTACCCAATTTCCAACCACTCGTTTCAAATCATCAATCCACCGATTTGGTGGTCTACCTCTTCTCCGACAGGCTTCAATTCTTGGTCGCCACTCTATAATTCAGTTTGTCCATCATCCATCCATAAACCTAACAACATGCCCAGCCAAGTTCTATTTAAGATGTAGAATGAACCTGACTGCGTCTTATACCCCCTTTCTCTTCCTGATAATGTAATTTGGAATGTGATCTCTAAGAGTAACGCCTAACCTTTCGTTGCATGACACATATTTTATTGATGTTTTTCGTCGTTATTGTGAGAGTATCGGCTCCGTACGTAAAAACGGGGAGTATGCATCTGCCAAGTGCTTTCTTTTTAAACACATAGAAAGGTTAGATTTGAATACATAGGTCAGTTTGCCATATGCAACCCAAGAGAGATCTATTCTCCGCTGAATTTCATATATATATCAAGGATTTTCTACAACTGACGCTGTCTTCCTTCTCTCAGCCTTTGATTTCATCCGTTTCTATCTTCTCAGTCTTCATCTGTTAGACCCCTGTCCTCCATAGCCTCGTCCACATCGTCTCTCCACGATCGTCTGGGTCTTCCTCTTTTTTCTTCTCCCTATAGGGCTCCACTCCGTTATTTTCTTTATTCACCTATTATCTTCGCTCCGTCTTATGTGTCCATACCATTTTAATCGTTTTTCTTCAATGGTGTTCATTGCGTTCTCTTTGATGTTCATTCTGCTTCTTATTTCTTCATTTGTTATTCTCTCCATACGTGTCACTCTACAACATCTTCTCCAATACTCCATCTCTACCGCGTTAATTTTTAGATTTATTTCTTTTGTTGATCCTCCATTATGCTTTGTATTATTGATTTGTATATGCGTGTTTTGTTTCTCTTTGTAATGTGTTTGTCCAACAGGATCGAATTTAATTGTCTTATGCATGTCCGCGTTTGTCCTAATCTAGCTTTAATCTCTTCTTCTTTTTTGAAATGATGGTTCCTAAATATTTAAATCTATCGGTTCCTTTGATTATTGTTTCGTTATCGACTTCTAGATTCTCCACATTTCCCTCCTTTGTTGTTAGATATTCCGTTTTATCAAAGTTTATTGTTAATCTTGCTTTAGTGTATTCTTCTTCTTTCAGTTTTCTTACCATATAACTGAGGTCTTCCTCATCTTGCGCTATGATTACTTGATCGTCTGCGAAACTTAGAGTATATAAGTAATTTGCTCGTATTGGGACTCCCCTTCCACTATATTTTTGCTCCATTTTTTTGATGTTTGTTCGAGGTATATTTTGAATAGTGTTGGGGATGTAGAGCATCCTTGTAATAGGCCTTCTGATGTTTGGAGTCTCTTCCCTATTTTATGTCCTATTTTATGTTCACTGTGTTGTTTTCGTAGAGAGCTTTTACTGCGTATATTAGTTCTTTGTCAATGCCTATTTCTTTCATTGCGTTCCATAATCTTTGTCTTGGTACTGAGTCATAGGCCTTTCTTATGTCTATGAAGGCTAGATGAACTTCTCTATTCGTTGCCACTTTTTTTTTCCATTGTTTATTTTATAGTGTATATGTGGTGTATACATGATTTTCCGGCCGTAAAGCCTGCTTGGTCATCTCCAATTTTTCCTTTTATATTTTCCTCTATGATATTTTTAATAATTTTTCCATACAAACGTCCCAGACTCGATATTATGCTTAGGCCTCTATAGTTTGTGCATTTTCTGCGGTCTCCCTTTTTAAATATAGATACTATATAGGCTTTTAACCATTCCTCTGTTATTTTTTATCCATTTATCGCTCTGTGGAACATGTTTCTCAGCATTCGATGTAATTTATTAGACCCATACTTAATCATTTCACTTACCACACCTCCAAGCCCTGCAGATTTATTATTTTTGAGTATTTTTATTGTCTTCTTTACTTCTTACTTCTGAATTTCATGTGTTTGGTTATCTCGTCCTATGCTGATTTCATGTCCCAGGTATTTATATTGGTGCACTTGCTCGATCTCTACGTTAGTTTTATAGTGTCACTTAATACAAAATTTATCATAAACTGAGTCTTGGATATATTGATTTTTAGATCAACCTTTCCTGAAGTTACCTCAAGCGTGTGTAACATAGTTTGTGCTTCCTGGATTTTGTCTGTTATTAAGACAATCTCGTCGGCGAAACAGAGGTGATTCAACTTTTCACCGTCAATGTTAAGTCCCATTCTTTCCCAGTTCATTGATTGTAGAATACTTTCTAGAAGTGTTACGCAAAGCTTGGGAAAGAGCGTATCACCCTGCCGCACTCATCTTTTGATTCGAAATTTGCTGGTGGATTGATTAGTTTCTGTTTTAACATGAGCGGTAGCATTTTCATATATGTATTTAATTACAGTAAAGACTCGATTAACCGGACTAATTGTTGTCGTTAGGCATTCGGATAATCGAAAATCCGGATAATCGAATGTATGAAGAAAAGCGGTTTTTGTACATATTATTGCATAATACAGAATGCTAGGTAATTATTTAGAACAACAAAAACAAATTAAACTTATTTACAAAAATCAATGTTTATTATGAAATTATTAAGAGATGACATATTTTCTTAAATTACTAAAATACTGTAACCTTAATCATGAAATAATATACATATGTACATATGTATGCACATACTAGTTTAATTTGTTTAAAATATTTGGTAATTGTCATTCGACTTAAGCCAGTTTTTCTCTTCATTGCTGCTACATCACGAATTCGTTTTAGCTGTAGTAAACTCACAGTATCACACTCTGTTTGTTTTTCGAACCATTTGAGAGCTGTTTTCCAGGGCCTGAAGTGCTTCCTCATGAGATGGTCCTGCATCATTTTCCACATCTACGTTTTCTTCTGTTTCATCTTCTTGCATTTCCTGCTCTCCGTTTACCTACAATATGTTTTCAACAATTTCGTCATCCGACATAATCTGAAAACCTTGATCATTACTGTCACAAGACACCCTCTTTCATATCATCAGCATCACATTCCTGGCATATTTGTACGTTTAACATTAGCTCATTTATTTCCTTCAAAATAAAATCATCCGTATTGGTTATTGAATTTTCGTTCTCCCGCATTAGTACTCTGTTCCAAGCTTTGCCCAAAGTCTTTCTTTCAATCAAATCCCACGCATCTACAACCATTTAACAACACCCCTTTAAATTCATTTGCTTGAAAAATGACCAAACGACTTCTACGTCAACTTCATCAACAGATAACAATCTACGTAAAAGTTGTTTTCTATAAAGTTGTTTTAATGTTTCAATAACACTTTGATCCATTGGTTTTAGCAAGGATGTCACATTAGGAGGCAAAAATGTTACTTTAAACTTTCCATTTTCTCTCTCTAACAGTTCAGCCGAAGGATGGGTTGGCGCGTTATCCAGTAAAAGTAGGACATTTTCTTGTTTGTCAATTTCGTTTTGATATTGTTTTACTTCAGGTATGAAAGTGTTGTCATACCAGTCAATGAATATTTCGGAGTTCATCCATGCGCTTTTTTTGGTTTTTGTAAATTAAAGGTACCCTGATATTTTTGAAGCATCTGGGGTTTTTGGATTTTCCGATGAGGAGCAAAGGTATTTTATGGGCCCCAATGGCGTTAGCGCAAACTAATATTGTTACTCGCTCTTTACTAGTTTTATATCTTGGAGCTGAATTCTCTCGCCGAGAAGCTAAAGATTTTGACGGTAATGATTTCCAGTTTAATCCGGTTTCATCAGCATTATAAACAAAAGCCAAGTCGTAGTCATTTTCATTCAATTCCTTCTTAAAACCATCTTTAAAAGAATTTGCTGCATCTACATCAGCTGACATTTTTTCACCTTGTGTTTCCAATTCGCGAATTCCATGACGAGATTTAAATCTTTACAACCATCCGTTACTTGCCATAAACGATTCATCGCCACCTATTTTTTTTTATGTAACTGTAATGCTTTTTCACCGAGCAAATGACCAGTTATCGGTTGTCCAGTTGCTCGTTTTTATAAAAACCAACAATACAAAGCTTCTTCTAAAAGTTCATTTTTCGGTTTCTTCATCACTTTTCGATGTTTACTCCCGTCTTCACTATCTAATTTGCAAGTGTACTTCAAAATTGAATCGGTATTCTTCTTAATATAACTTATCGTGGATGTACCTACACCATACTTATCAGCTAACTTACGACCGGTTTCTCCTTTTTTTAATGAATCAATAATATTTATTTTATCTTTAAGCGATAACACCACTCTCTTACGCTTCGACATTTTTAAGTACAGACGTGATACGACACAGCGAACTAACTAAAACAATAACGAAACTCGTGGGGCAGAGATCGCGCGGTGACACAACACAGCGGAGTACAATAATAATTAATTGGTAACTAACTAAAACAATAACAAAACGCGTGGGGCAGAGATAGCGCGGGGCGCAGGCGGGTAATGCAAGTTTCTACATTCCGTGCATGCATGGATTCGACTTGAAGGTATACAGTTATTTGACCGCGGTTGGTAGTCGGGATAATCGCGAATCGTATAACTGAGGGCCGGATAATCGAGTTTCCATTGTATATTGGAATATCGATGATCAATACAACACTCAAGCATTTCCAAAAGTCTCTGATGATTTACAGAATCAAAAGCCTTTTAGAAGTCCACAAATATGAACACAAGAGGGTTATTTATATTCTACACATGTTTCAATGAGGATTTTAACCGTAAGCAGATGGTCGTTTGTTCAATACCCCGAGCGGAGACCTGCCTGTTCTTTTGAAAGGAAAAACTCGAATTTATTTGCTATACGTTTGGCAAATATTTTCGTGAATAATTTGTATACGAGTCAGGAAGCTAATGGGTTGATAGTTTGTAAGATCTCAAGTACCTCCTTTTTATGCATGATGACAATATTTGCATTATTCCATTGCGATGGAGTTATTCCTTCCAGGAGGCATTTATCAAATAACATTTTTAAAGATTTGATAATTTGTTGTCCTCCTTGTTTAATTGCCTCTACTGCAATATTGTCTTCACCCGGAGCCTTGTCATTTTTTCATGTCCTTCAAGGCTGATGTGATTTCCTCTTCTGTTACGTTTGGAATATCCTCAGACCCCTGATTTAGGACTTTTGGTAAGTTGATTCGTTGATCTCTAAAATATCTCTTTTGTTTGTTATTACATTTAGATGCATGTCCTTAATCTTGCATATGTCTATCCTTCCCATTGTATTCTTTTTTCTGAAAACTATTAAGCTTTTATTCCGTTCTACAATATTTTTAATTTCCTCTGCATTTTTTTGTCGTTTGTCTTTTCTAATTCCGCTCTATCGAAGGAAATTAAATACTACATAGAGATTCTTTAAAAACTCTATGATGCTTGGTTTAAGTTATTTTTTAGCGTGAAAAATCAAATTCACTATACATTTTACAAGTTGTACTGGTAAGGGAATATTGGTTAAATAATTTTACCAATTTTTAAAATAAAATAATATCCTCCACAGTTTTATATCCTAAAATTCACGCTTAAAAAACAATTTACCTCAACTCATCGAGATCAGAAGTAGGACAGATAATATCATTCGCGTAGCGACGCGACCTTTGATGCGTGCCCTCTGTCGGTAAAAGCTCGCACTTAGTTTATAATTAAAGCCCCAGAACGCGTTGTAATTTGCCCTTAATGGACCCATACCTTTCATCTCTGGCACTCAATTTCGAGCGTCGAGGACGTATCCATTTCGCACAAACGATGCTATTAGCTTCAAAATAAGCCCCGACACACACAAAACTTTGTCACTTTGATGCCTATAACAAGTTTGTGTGATAATCCAATTTTATACCCAGTGTTATTAGTTTCGTCGTTTTTTGTTGTTGCCTTTTGGTAATATGCAAAGTTTTTTGCACATATTAACTACCCGGTATAAAAGTAATGGTCGAAAATAACACTAAAGTTAAAAGAACATTAACCGCCTTGAAAAAAAAAAGAAAATCTAATTAGCGGAATAAATCTTTACTCCAGTCCTTCTAAAGACTTCAACCGCTGTAAGCTGTTGAAGTGTTTTACATAAAATTATACTCCCAGTCAGATAGACGACAAAAAAACATGAACATTATGAACGTAGGATCTGAAGAACTCCCAGATATCACAGAGCAGGAAATACAAGCTGCATTAAACCAAATGAAAAACAATAGATGCCCTGGAGAAGATCAAATCACTGTACAAATCCTGAAACTTGGCGGTATATCTCTGAAAGACGCATTGAAAGTCCTACTAAATAAATGACTCTATGACGGACAAATACTAATAAAATAGTGTTATTCGGAGGTTACACTTCTCTTAAAAAAGGCAATAATACTGATACCGAAAATTATCGACCCATATCTCTTCTGTCGCACTTATATTAGCTCTTCACTCAAATCTTAATCAGTCGCCTCAACACCTAAACTAAATTTACAATTTAGTACGATCGACCACCTCTATACAATACGTACGATAATAGAAAAATGCACAGAATATAAGGGGTTATACCAGGTGTACAAGTATGAAATGAGGATTTTTTTTTCTAAAAAAAATGTTAAAAAATTCGGAAGAGTGATAAAAAGTGCTTTAATCAAAGTATGCTCTATCGCTTGTTATACATTTTTCCCATCTTTCGGGCAATTTGTGAATACCACGCCAGTAAAAATCTTCCCAATTTGCTGCGAACCATTCATCGAGCCATTTTTTCACATCTTCGTACAAACCAAAGCGCTGCTCAGCAAGTGCATGACCCATCGATGCAAACAAGTGGTAATCGGAAGGAGCCAAGTCTGGTGAGTAAGCTGCATGGGGTAGAACTTCCCAGCTGAGTGCTTCCAACGTGCCGCGAACTGGTTTTGCCGTATATGATGGAGCATTGTCATGAAGAAAAATGACTTTGTGTTGCCTCTTTCAGTATTCTGGCCTTTTTTTAAGCAACAAACTGTTCAAATCGGTCAATTGTTGTTGGTAACGTTTAGTATTAAACCGTTTCCCCAGGTAACAGCTCATAGTAGACCACGCCCCTCTGGTCCCACCAAACACAGAGCATCGTCTTTCTGCCAAAGCGATTCGGTCTTGCAGTCGATGTGGATGGTGCGCCTAGGTCTACCCATAATTTTTTGCGCTTGAGATTCTCAAAATAAATCCATTTTTTATCCCCTGTAACTATACGATGCAAAAACGACCTCCTTTTGTACCGAGCGAGCAAAATGTCACACGTGTTTTTGCGTTTTTTTTTTTACCTGTCTTTCAACTCATGTGGTACCCATCTACCGGTCTTCGTAGCCGATTGGAAACAGCTTGTTGACTAACGCCCAATTGCTCGGCGAGTTGTTTATGTGTTTGCGAATCATCTTCGTCCAACAATGCTTGCAATTCCACATCTTCGTATTTTTTTGGCGGTTTTCCACGTTCCTTGTCTGCAACATCGAAGTCACCACTTTTGAAGCGCCGAAACCATCGTTAATACATATCTTGCGATGGAGCATGTTCACCGGAAGCTTCTCGAAGTAATCGGTATGATGAAGCTTCTCGAAGTAATCGGTATGCTGTTCGCGAATTATCTTTGTTCGGTATAAATTTCGACATATTGAACACAACAACACAGCACTATGCACACACTTTTCCAATTTACCTCTCGTGCGCGTCTGACACTTGTTGATGACACAACAAAAATGACGTAGGGTCAAGTCTTTATAGCACAAACTGCATTGGTGCACCATCTGTTGTCTGAAATCCGCATTTTCATACTTGTACACCTGGTATCACCTTGGCATTCGGAAAAATAGGTACGAAAATAAAAAGTTTTTTGACGCAGCTATTAAATATATAAAATAATTTTTCTTTTACACGTATACATAGTAGTATTATGAATAATTTGAAATAATAAAGAATAAAAAAAAATTAAAAAATGACGGAGATATGAGGCGTTGCGGATAGTAAGGGCGAACTCAACATTGGGTCAAATTTTTTTTTTATATAATTCTATTTTATAGTACTTTTCCTACATCACATACCGGTCTAATTGTTGAGTTCGCCCTTGCTTCGCCTTCAAATTTCAGTATCAATAAATGAAAAATTTCGAACAGGCGATAGCCGGGCGGGTAGTAAGGGCGAACTCAAGAATTTCGCGCGGAGCAACCGCCGGTATTGCGTCACTAAATGAGGATTACTTGAAATTTTACGCTTTCTGCGTGTTAGTTCAAGTTAATTTTGAAGTTAATACGTTTATGTTTTGTTTGGTTTTGTTGCTTCTTTTTTTAAGAAAAGCATGGCGCAACCTGGACCTTCTAGTAGTGAAGTAAGTGTACAACATTTAGATGGTAGTGCTGTGTCGGGTTATTCGCGAAAGAGACCTGCTAAGATGAATGATTGGCAAAAAAACGAGTGTAAGTTGAAACGAAATTCAGGAAGTGCTTACATTTCAAGAAATAACAAAAGGCACGTTGTTGCCCGCAAAATTGGACCTCCTTGCAAGTGTGGATGTTTTGAGAAAATAGGCGCTGAACTGGTCACCAATATTTTTGACTCTTTTTGGCAAATTGGAAACTATGATCTACAGAATGCTTACTTATCAAAATTGTTGATCTGCAATGATGTAAAAAGATCTTACGTAAAGGGGCGTCCAAGTCGTACCCTGAGACGCATTCAATATAATGTGACTGTTGATCACGCTAATCGTGAAGTTCGTCGTACTGCGTTTTATAACATTCATGGCATCTCTGAAAAGCGCGTTCGAGTCGTACTTGACAAAACCAGCAGAACTGGAACTGTTACAACGGATCAAAGGGGGAGGTGTGAACCCGCGAAGAAAATAGGAAATGACGATCTTTCTAAAGTAAAAGAACACATCATGTCACTACCTACTGTCACCAGTCTTTACAGTCGCGCCAAAAGCCCTCATCGAAAATACTTACCTGTTGGACTTAATATTAAAAAGCTCTATTCTCTTTACAATGAATGGCTTGCGGAAAATTACCCTGGTTACAGCCCGGTAAATCAGCACTATTATCGTGATACGTTTAATATGCAGTTCAATATTGGTTTTGAGCCCCCAAAAAGTGACACCTGTAATTATTGCGATAAAGTAGACATAAAAATTAAAAGTAGTCAAATGCACGGTTCCGAAAATGTTGCTGAAATCGAGAATCTTAAACAAGAAAAGGAGTTACATCTGACCCGTGCAAAAGCGGCTCAGTCTCTTCTTAAGGGATTAAGGAGTAATGCCGATGACTCTTTTCTGGTCATAGCTTTTGATCTGCAGCAGGCTTTGCCAACCCCAAAGCTGACTACTGGGATTCAGTATTACAAAAGGAAGCTATGGACCTATAACTTTTGTATCCATAATGTAAAAACCGGTTCTTCAACGATGTACCTTTGGGATGAAAGTACAGGGAGGCGTGGATCATGTGAGATTGCAAGTTGCTTGTACGATTATTTGTGTAAAGTTGATGTTAATGTTAAAAAAGTTATTATGTTCAGTGATAACTGTTCTGGACAGAACAAGAATTTAAATCTTGTTTTGGCAAATCTATACTTTATACACAAAGACCAGTTCACTGAAATTAAACACTATTTTATGATACCTGGGCACTCATACCTTCCCTGTGATAGGGATTTTGGGAACATTGAGAGGGAAATACGGAATAGCACTGTGTATACCATGGATCACTATAAGTTAATGATTGAAAGCTGTCGCCGAAAAAACCAGTTTTGCGTTGTCCAACTTAGACAGGACATGATTTTCAATTTCTCTAATTTTCAAAAGAAAATTACTAAAATGCAGATGGCTGGTGCTAAGTTTAAAGATGGAAAGATCTTTGAATTTACAAATAACTTTAAGCAAGGTTTCTACATTCATTCTGCTTACAATTTGGATGTTAAAACGGCAGTCAAACTACAAAAAGGCAAGGTGAAAAACTATGATCCTGATCATTTTCATTTGGCCAGTGAAACACTGACGAGACTTTACAGTGCTCCCATTAAAATACCAGCCCCCAAATTAAAGGACATTCAGGACTTGTTACCGTATGTTCCCCTACCTTGGAGTCGGTACTTTACTAACATTATAGCCTCTCAAGACGCAGCAACGAATAAGAGCACCGAAAATGAAGATGTTATGGACGATGACCAAATAGATTACAACTGAACTTGGCTAATTATTTGTTTCTTTTCTTTAGTTTTTTTTATGTTAGTTTCAATACCATATTTCCACTGTTTTGTATGTTGTATCAAGTAACTATTTTGTAATAACAAAACCTTTAATTAAAACAATAACCTTAAAATTAAATAAAATGTGTTCAAAATTTTTAATACCGGTCTAATTTTTTCCCAGGTATTGCCAATTTTAGGTGATAGTGTAGCATCAGAAACGAACAGTAAAATATGAAAAAAAAATACACAAATAAATATTTAAAAAACATTTAAAAATTCACGGAATACACTATTCTACTTAAGTAAATAATAAAAAGCTAATAAATTATAAATAAATAATAAAAACCTAATTTTGCCAATATTTTGTTGAGTTCGCCATTTAGATTTTTCTATAAATTCAATTTTTTCGAAACTTCATTTTGTTGAGTTCGCCCTTACTATCCGCAACGCCTCATATGAACCATCAAGTGGGACCCCCATTTGAAAATCCTTGCTGATGGTGTAGTTATTTTCCCTATCAGGCATGGTCTAAAAATAAAAAATATTTTTTTTCTTATTTAGAAAGGTAAGAGCTAAGATGTAGCATAGAAAAAAAAAATTTACATTTTTTTTTGTAGAAATGTCAGCTGTTTGAAAAAAAACTTTGATTTTTATCGAAATTTTGAGTTAAAAAAAACTTATGAAAGTGGCACCCAATCAAAAAAAATCCTACGCTACTTCTTAGATAATATTACAGAGAATATGTGTTGTAAATTTTAACAAAATCGGTTAAGTGGATCTTAAGATATCTTGTACACCAGTTTGACAAAAATAAAAACGCAAAAGAAAAAAACAGTACGGGGTCAGCGACTTAAAACCAAATATTTTTCTAAATTACCTTCAATCTGCGATTCCTGGACCGTACGTG
Source organism: Pachyrhynchus sulphureomaculatus (assembly GCA_019049505.1). Classification (NCBI taxonomy): domain Eukaryota; kingdom Metazoa; phylum Arthropoda; class Insecta; order Coleoptera; family Curculionidae; genus Pachyrhynchus; species Pachyrhynchus sulphureomaculatus. The sequence continues at coordinate 232,517,502 of CM032447.1, read as the reverse complement.
AGGTCTTCCATTATTACCGCAACAATATACGAGGCTGGTTTGAAAAGTCAGAGCAAAAATAAAAACTACTTATGTGTTTGGGGTAAACCTTTTTTATTTTTCGACATAGTCTCCTTTTAGGCTTATACACTTCGTCCAACGATGTTCTAGTTTATTGATCCCTTCCGAATAATAGGATTTGTCCAAGTCTGCAAAATATCCATTAGTGTCTGCAATCACCTCCTCGTTTGAATAAAATCTTTGTCCCGCCAGCCATTTCTTCAAATTGGGGAACAAATAGTAGTCCGAGGGAGCCAAGTCTGGAGAATAGGGGGGATGTGAAACGAGTTGGAATCCTATTTCCATTAATTTTGCGACCACAACTGCTGAGGTGTGTGCTGGTGCATCGTCGTGATGGAAAAGGACTTTCTTGTGGACCAATCGCGGGCGTTTTTCTTGCAGCTCGGTTTTCAAACGGTCCAATAACGATGAATAATATTCACCTGTAAATAGTTTTTTACCCTTTTCCAGATAGTCGATGAGGATTATCCCTTGCGAATCCCAAAAGACAGTCGCCATAACCTTTCCGGCCGAAGGAACGGTCTTCGCCTTTTTTGGTGCAGATTCCCCCTTGGTAACCCATTGTTTAGATGGTTGTTTAGTCTCAGGAGTATAGTAATGTATCCATGTTTCATCCACAGTGACGAAACGACGCTTAAAGTCCTCCGGAGTCTTCTGGAACAGCTGCAAACCATCCTTGCAACACTTCACACGATTCCGTTTTTGGTCAAGCGTGAGCAATCGCGGCACCCATCTTGCGGATAGCTTTCTCATGTCCAAATGTTTATGCAAAATATTATGTACCCGTTCAGTCGAGATGCCCACAGCACTAGCAATCTCACGCACCTTAACTCTTCTGTCATCCCTCACCATATCATGGATTTGATCAATGTTTTCTGGAGTCTTAACCTCCACAGGCCGTCCAGAACGTTCAGCGTCATTTGTGCCCATATGGCCAGTCCGAAAATTTTGAAACCACTTATAAACTGTTCTAATCGAAGGTGCAGAGTCACCATAATGTTTATCAAGCTTTTCTTTAGTCTCCTGAGGCGTTTTGCCTTTCATAAAGTAATGTTTAATCACCACACGAAATTCTTTTTTGTCCATTTCTTGAAAATCACTCGACTTCCTTGATTCACACTAATGCCAAACACAAAGAAATAGACCAATATGGGTAAAACTTGGTGCGCGTTCATTCAGGAGATGCTACTAAATAAACATGACCTCGATATGCGCCGGGGGTGCCATCTCTCGGACTTTGCACGGACTTTTCAAACCAGCCTCGTATAGGGCTAAAAAAAAAATAATTCGATTTTTTGAAAATCTCAAGGTGGTGTAACCCCATAAGGTACCAATACATTTGGTCTTCATTGATTTTCATAAGGCATTTGATACTGCTGAAATCAGGTTAGTTCTATACAAGAATAGATTCCAAATATATAAAAATCATCGAGAACATCTATAAAGAAGCATCTACCAGGTGTACAAGTATGAAATTCGGATTTTTTTTTTCTAAAAAAACATGTTAAATTCGGAAGAATGCTCCATCGCTTGTTATACATTTTTTCCCATCTTTCTGGCAATTTGTGGGATAACACGCCAGTAAAAATCGTCCCCTTTTGCTGCGAACCATTCATCGAGCCATTTTTCACGTCTTCGTACGAACCAAAGCGCTGCTCAGCAAGTGCGTGACCCATCGATGCAAACGAGTTGTAATCGAAAGGAGCCAAGTCTGGTGAGTAAGCCGCATGGGGTAGAACTTCCCAGCTGAGCGCTTCAAACGTGTCGCGAACTGCTTTTTCCGTATATGATGGAGCATTGTCATCAAGAAAAATGACTTTGTGTTGCCTCTTTCAGTATTCTGACATTTTTTCAAGCAGCGAACGGTTCAAATCGGTAAGTTGTTGTTGGTAACGTTTAGTACTAACCGTTTCCCAGGTTTTAATAGACCACGCCCCCCTCTGGTCCAACCAAACACAGAGAATCGTCTTTCTGCCAAAGCGATTCGGTCTTGCTGTCGATGTGGATGGTGTGCCTGGGTCTACCGATGACTTTTTGCACTTGGGATTGTCAAAATAAATCCACTTTTCATCCCCTGTAACTATACGATGCAAAAACGACTTCCTTTTGTACCGAGCGAGCCAAATGTCACACGTGTTTTTGCGCTTTTCCATTTGCCTGGGGTTCAACTCATGTGGTACCCATCTTTCCCATCTCTCGTAGCCGATTGAAAACAGCTTGTTGACTAACGCCCAATTGCTCGGCGAGTTGTTTTTGTCTCTGCGAATCATCTTCGTCCCACAATGCTTGCAATTCCACATCTTCGTATTTGTTTAGAGCGGTTTTCCACGTTCTTTGCCTGCATCATCGAAATTACCACTTTTGAAACGCCGAAACCATTGTCACACGTATCTTGCGATGGAGCATGTTTACCATAAGCTTCTCTCGAAGTAATCGGTATGATTCAACAGCAGTTTTCTTCAAATGAAAACAAAATATTAATGCTATCCGCGAATGCTCTTTGTTCGTTATAAATTTCGACATATTGAACACGACAACACAACACTATGCTCACACTTTTCTAATTTATCACTCGTGCGCGTCTGACACTTGTTGATGACACAAGAAAATGGCGCAGTGTCAAATTTTTATAGCACAAACTGCATTGGTGCACCATCTGTTGTCTGAAATCCGCATTTCATACTTGTACACCTGGTATACGTACTATTAAAAAGAAGAATACGGCAAGTTACTATGTCACCTAAATTATTTACGATGGCTCTTGAAGACGTCCAAGGAGTTAAATTGGGATGAGAAGGGCATCAACATCGACTGCACTACACTGAGTCACCTTAGGTTTGCAAACGACATAGTAGTAATAGCTTAATAACACCAATGAAATGTTAAACCAACTGAATGTGGTCTCTGCAAGGATAGGTCTCAAAATGAATTTTAAAACTAAATTTATGAACACTGAAGATACCAACATACAGATAGGAAATAACTTCATAGAACGCGTCGACGAGTAAATCTACTTAGGTCATACTGTTAAGATCGGAAAGGAGAACCAGCATGCAGACATTACCAGACGAATAAGGCTGATAAAACTAGGACATATCTTAAAAAGTACTACAGTATCCATAAACCTAAAAACTAAAGTCTACAATTCCTGTGTTCTACCGCTCAGCACATGTGGACTGGAAACAATGTCTCACTAAAGCATTTATTAAAACGCTAGTGACTTCAGAGCTCTGGATAGAAGGATGCTTGGTATCTCCCTTAGGAATAGAATTCGTCACGAGCAGATAAGGAGACAAACCAAAGTCACTGACATAACTCTCAAGGTAGCAAAGGTGAAGTGGCGATGGCCAGGTCATGTGGCTAGATCATCCAGAGACAGATGTGTGTGGGATCACGGAATGGAGACCCAGAGAAAGAGGAAGAAGCGTTGGACGTCTACAGAAACGATAGGTTAAGTAATAACGGGCAAGCAGTGGTTAAAGGTGACAAAAGACAGGGGAGAATGAAAGAGATCAGAATAGACCTACGTCGAGGAGTGGACAGACTTAGGTTGAGAATAAGAAGAAGAGTCCTAAATGAAAAACGTAAAAAATGTAGACAAGATGTGATTAATAACCAATAAAGAAAATGTAGTACAAAGATATATTTGTACAAGATTAGGTACTCTTACCAACCTGGGCCCCTAATATAAAAAAGACAGGTACAAGTCGAGTTTAACTCAGTTTCGTGCAGTCAATTTTCGTAACAAGCTCTAAACAAGCTGGTAATATGATTCGCGAAACGTCAGTATCACTTTGTTAACTGACAGAAGAAGAAATCCAAAAGAATTATACCTTTACGACTAAGCAACATTTAAAAACATTTTATTTAATTGTAATTTTAGACTAATTTATTTGTCTGTAAGAATAATATTAGTGTTGCAAAAAAACGGACTTTTTCAGGCACATATTCATTACATTTAAAAGACTGACTTACAACTGAAATATGATATTTTTCTTTGTATAGGATATTTGCTAAAATTAAAAATAACACAATTTTTAGTTACCCTCCTACCTCATTCACTCCTTATAAGTTTAATTCAGTAAAAATAATGCAATCCTCAGATTCCTTCCTTCCAAAAACCCTAAAAAGGACTTCTATCAGAACTTGTACAAGATACCGTCTCCCGATCTCATTAACCACTTATAAGTACAATCATAAATAATTGAAAATAGTGAATACAGTTGTCAAAATTCAAAACCCTAAAAAGCACGTGCAACAACCCCTCTAGTACCCTCCCCCATCTCTTATTTGTTTATACTCTACTGCAAATAATTAAACTCAAAAATTTATTTATAATATCAAAAAGATCAAGAAAAATTCTCCTAATAAACTAAATTTATTCACCCCCTTGTCCTTTACCGATAATGCTCAAAAACTATAGGTTCTATTCCTGTGTAGTATTATATGTGTACAAAATCGGAAATCGATATCGGATTTCGTTTGGAAATCATCGTACCAACCGACTGATGAACATAAGTGATTATGTTTTTCGTGTTCTAGAGTTCCTGAAACATGAAGAAATGCAAAAATCTCGAAGTGGGAAAGTTTTCTTCTTTAAGCAAAGGAAAAAAATGGACATTGAGCTACAAAACTGCCAAAATGCAGCCTGTTAACATTTAATGAGGGCTCAAAACCCCTCACGACTGGGCTAATAACATTTCCTAGGAATGGCATTGTAAACTACAAATATTATGTAAGTTGCGTTACCTTTGAAACCGAAAACTGGTATTCAATAGTAAGAAGATAGTAGTAAAATGTGTTAAAAAATATCATCAAATATATTGAGAACACACTGTAACTTCAATAGTGAATCATACACTAAACGTATTAATGCTTATGCTGAAACTAAAATGACAAACCCTAAAACCGACAAATGCAATTTGCGTTGTTTTAATGACGTAATTAGATTACGGGGTGTTGGCTGTAAACATGTAAACAGAAATTCGCAAGTGGCGTGTAGTAGGAAACCTTTAGCCATAAAAACAATGGTGTAATTAATGTAAAATGAGTAAAGTCGGTTTTCCTCATGACAGCCTCATTGAAACGCTTTTGTGTATACGTTCGAAAATTATTTTACCTTGACATTCATGATAGATAAAATAAAGTAATAATAATCATTTTTAAGAGTTAATTGGGATAAAAAGTCCCGAGACTTTCCGAAAGATAGCAGATGCAGCAACGTGTCGAAGAGTAGGAATGCTGTTTGGTACTGTTTAGGCGTAATGACCGTTTATTCGTAACAGCAAACGAAACATAGATACACCACTACACGCCTGAGTCCAACAAGCAATCCTCATAGTGGTTGAAATCGCATGAAAGACTATGGTGGACTCAAGAAAAAAGACCATATTTAACCAAGAAAAAAGTGTTGTTTCACCAAGAAAATGCACCAGCTTACAACTCCATAAAATCGATGGTGAAATTGGACCATTTATACTACAAATTGCTTCCTCATCCGCCGTATTTACCAGATCTGGCCCCCTGCGATTATCATCTATTTCCAAATTGGAAAAGGTGGATCAGGAAAAGAGATTTAGCTAAAATGAAGAAGTCAAAAGAGAAACAGGTTTATTTTAGAGACTTAGAGTCGTACTATGTAAAAGGTATCCAAATGTTGGAAGATCGCTGGAATACGTGTGTCGCTCTTAAAAGAAACTTTCTTGTAGAATTATATCGATTTTTGGCAAAAACATTGTTTTTTCTTCTTATGTCAAATTCGCCAAAGTAAAAAGGAACTTTGCTCCGGTTTTTGCATTTATGCTGCTTCTTAAGTTTCCTTCAAGATCTGGGAGAATATATAACTATGACTAAATGTTTTTTATCATACAACGTTTCGATCGATATGTATCTCTGATCGTTTTCAGATATATTTTAATTACCATTTAGCAGCAGTGGTACCTTAAGTCATTGACACCCTTATGGTCCGTTGATTTTAACTTGATTGTTATAATAGTATTTAAAGATTACCAAATATGAATTTGTTATGATAATGGTCCTACTGGACCTAAAGTCGTAGCCTATAATTTAAATATAAATAGTTTTCAAGTAAGATGAAAAATAGGATTTTAGATTATACCATCCGAATGGAAAGAAAGCATCTTGATACCAATTTTCAAAAAAGGAAAAAGGATGGATCCAAAAAACTATCGAGGTATCAGCCTAATGAGTGCGGTACTAAAATTGTTCACTAAAATTTTAGCAGAAGAAATAATGTTAACCGGAATCTGTGAAGAACAGCAAGGATTCAGAAAGAACAGGTCTACTATAGAAGCCATATTTATAATCCGCCAAATTACCGAAAAAGCCATAGAGTTTAATAAGATAGCCTTTATGTGTTTCATTGATCTTACCCAGGCATTCGATAGGGTACGGTTAACTGATGTTGAACACCAACAACCACACATATGTAAGAGTGGCAAATAAAATAAGCAATAAAATACCTATGACAACCGGAATCAGACAAGGAGATAGCCTAAGCCCAATCTTATTTAACATCATAATGCATGAAATAATAAACGAAGTAAAGAAAACTGGGAGAGGATATCGACTGGGAGACAAAGAACTAAAAATAATATGCTACGCCGATAATGCAGTAATCATATCAGAAGACGAAGATAACTTACAGAGACTCCTACATAAGTTCCAACAAACAGCAAAAGTGTTTAATATGTAAATATCTGTAAAGAAAACAAAATCCCTTACAATATCTAAAGAACCGAAAAGATACAAACTCGCGATATATGATCAGAGTGTAGAACAAGTGATGTCCTTCAGATATCTAGGGGCAAACATAACAAGTACCAGGAACCTTAAGGAGGAAGTAAAAACTCAAACAACAAAGGCATCATTAATATCAGGATATTTAAGAGATATAATTTGGAGAAACAAATATATGAGCACCAGGAGCAAAGTAAGAATATACAAAACATGCGTAAGACCGATCATGACGTACGCGATAGAAACCAGAGCGGAGAACACAATAACAAAACGACTCCTAAGAACAACAGAAATGCGAACACTTATATCGATAACAAGACATACCTTATTTGGCCGGAAGAGATGTGAAGAAATAAGGGAAATGTGTGAAATACAGGATGTGGTGAGATGGGCAAGGAATAGGAGAGACCATGTGGACAGAATGCCAAATGACCGGTTGGCTAAGGTTGCAAAAGAGAAGTGACCAAACATACCTCGACCGCTTGGAAGACCACCAATAAGATGGTATGAGACCTGGTCTTCATCATCGCAATTGTTTCTGGAAAACCTTTGAAGTGAACACAGGACATGGTCCTAACGTAGGAAGAAGAAGAAGAAGCATTGAATGCGATGGATTTTGCGTCCCGGAAGTGAACCATTTTAAAGACTTCACTTTGAAGAAGGGGCAAAAGATATATAATTTGGAATTATTAAGGGATTTTTCCTCCAGCATAACGTAGTAGGCTTTTTTCTTCCGTCATGCTGTAGTGCAGTAACGGCTTTTTTATCACCAAGTCGGTGTAGTTTCTAGATCTCAAGTTGGATGCCTTTTTCCGATGTTAAAATATTCTGCTCATCCTAAGGCATTTCGGGTGAAAAAGTGATTAGCTACCCAAATGGGAATGGGAGAGTAGAGGCTGAGACAATATTATTATATCTCACTTCCTGTCTACAAAGTGTGTTTCCAACAGTTACGTAAACACGTGTAATCCGTCAAGACGATTTTTCAAACTATTATATCGTGTTTTTTAAAGCCCTTTATTAAAAATTTAATAATCCTAATTTAAAGACTCTATGCGATAGTGTGCACTCTCTTAGTATAAAAGGTTATTTATTAAGGCTATATAATTTTAAGAGTATAATAAGAGGAAGAATTTTTATTTTATTAATACCCTTCTTTATTTAAATGTGTAGCGTTTCACTAAACTCATGCTCTTTCTTTCAAGACGTAAAAGTTGTAACCAATTTAATTTTATTTCAACAACTAAATAATCTTCAGAATTTTTTCATTTTTTGAGCTGAACTTAGATTCCTTTTATTCTAGAATGAATGCTGCCCAAAACTGTACAGCCAAGTTTTAAACAACTATAGAGACTATTTTCAAAAGGCGTACAAAAATTACCTCGATCTCCATGTACCCTACCAGTAAAAAACGAGCTAGTTTATATCTAGTTTTTGCTCTATCAGTATTAATATCCACTCAATCCATTCTCAAAAATTAAGATATACATAAGGGGCAAATAACGGCTCTATTTAATAAATAAAATATTTATTAAACATATATAAAATAGCCCCGCAACGGAGACGTTACAAAATAGCACCGCAAACGTGGGACTATATAAAATAGAGCCGCAACTAGAGACTACAAGAGATCTAAAATAACATATTCTGCGGCAGCTAAATATATTAAAAAGTCGGTATCGTTTGTGAAGAAGTAGGTAAATCATTTTAACGAGACGAAAAATGTCGACGACTTGACAAAATGTGGCTCGGTAGACAAAGTCACTCCGAATGTCGAAAAACGAATCGTGTTTTTGTTTTCACTGGACCCGAAATTGATGCTGCGTCAAGGAGCGGCAAAATTGAGAAGATCGAGTTCGAATGTACCCCACAAGATCAATCGACAATATCTGCTTGCCCATGATCCGAAGCACGTTAACGAAACCTTTGCTGGGCGAAAATCACGTCGTGAAACGGCTCGCTTGAGCCCACAATAAGATACTAGAGTTGCCCTCACAATCGCCGGATGTCAACCCTATTGAAAACGTTTGGTCCCTTGTAAAGAGAAAGGTCAGAGAAAAGACTCTAAGGACTTTGACTCAGTTGTTGTTTCAGTTACCCCACTAAACCCCTGTCCTAGTTCATTAACTCCTTACAAGTTTAACTAAGTAAAAATAATGCAATCTTCAGATTCCTTGACACCAAAAACCCTGAAAAGGACAGAATTTATACAAAACAACCCCCTTTTACCGTCTCCCAACGCCATTAACCACTTATAAGTATAATCATAAATAATTGAAAATAGTGAAAAACTAACAGTTGAATTCTGAACCCTGAAGAGCACGTGCAACATGAACTATTCGAAATAACCTGTCTAATACCTTCCCCCATCACTCATATATTTATGCTCTAATGCTCAAGAATTTATTCATAAAATCAAAATCAAGAAAAATTCTCCTAAAAAACAAAATTTATTCACCCCCCTTCTCTTTTACCGATAATGCTCAAAAACTATAAGTTCTATTCCTGTATGGTATTAAAAATGTACGAATCGTGTCGTTGTTTTCACGGAACCCGAAATTTACGCTGCGTCAAGGAGCGGCAAAATTAAGAAAATCGAGTTTGAATGTGTCCCATGAGACCACTCGACAACATCTTCGTGCTCATGATATTCCGAAGCACGTTGAAGAAACATTTGCTGGGCGAAAATCACGTCCCGAAGCGACTCGCTGGGCCCACTATAAGATACTAGAGTGGTCCTCAAAATCGCCTGAAGCCAACCCTAATGAAAACGTTTCGTCCCTTGTAAAGAGAAAACTCACACACACATTTTTTCAAGAATACGAGCGGTCACGTTCTTACTTGATAGACTGTACTAAGAAATATTACAGAAAAAAAAACTTGGAGCTTTAACCGATTTAACAACCTTACCGTAATAGCGTGAAATATGCTCTGTTATTACTCTTGCTACCAGAAATCGCGTGTGGTAAATATGCTGTTTCGCCTAAATTAAAAATAAAACAAAATAGGATTTAAACAAATGTATTTTCCAAAAACAAACAAAAATTAGAGAACTTATCGCGTGTTGGGTTGAATAACCACTTCGGAAAGTTTTTAAGGGTCAATAGAGGTAAAATTTCATTACGGTAACAATAAGGTCAGGTAATTTTTGAATAACGATAACCAAGAGATCTCACAAATCAAAGAGATAAAGGAAGCTACAGAGAAATATTATCAAACACTATATGACACGAAAATATTGCCTTCGCCCGGGAAAGAAGAAGGAAATTATGAACGCCCTACAACATTTGCACAATAAAGAACCAGGGGACAATGTGATGAAATGATAAAGTATGAACGGACATGAATATTACATTCTCTTCAAGCTCTATTTAACAGGTACCTTATACAAAGTAAAATATCAACACCCTGGGTAAACGCCTTGATTGTGCTTATTTTTAAAAAGGAGATCGAATTCAAATTTGAGAATTACTGACCCACCAGCCTGTTATCGGGAATATACAAAATCCTCACTAGAATCATAACATATAGATTAACGAGCAAATTAGACGGTTATCAACCACGTAAACAAGCGGGATTTAGACGAGGATACAGCACTTTGGACCATCTTCAAACAGTTAGATTATTAGTGGAAAAAGCTAATTAATATAAGGTCACCTTGTGGATAGCAATGGTTAACTACGAAAAAACATTTGATTCAGTAGAGATATGAGCAGTTCTTAACGCCTTAAGTAACATTAGAGTCGATGATAGATACACAACTCTTCTTGAATACATATATTAAAATGCCACATCACAAATAATGCTTGAAGAAAAAACAAATAAATTCAAAATTAAAAGAGGAATTAGACAAGGCGACTCGATATCCCCAAAGCTGTTCGCGTCGACACTAGCATGTTCAAATCGTTAGAGTGGGAAAATAAAGAAATACTCATCAACGGTGAACGATTAAATCACCTAAGATTAGTAGATGATGTCACTCTGAACGCCAACACAAACGAAGAATAACAAGAAATACTGATGGACTTGAATAACGAGAAATAGGTCCAAAAATAAACTTCACCAAAACCAAATATTTGAACAACGAAAGTAAAGATAACAGCCACGAACTATTAATAAAAGGTGAAAAAAGAGAAAACGTACTAACATTCATATATAGGGTGTCCCAAAAGGTATGGTCAAAAATGAAGGATCTAGTAGATTGAACCAAAATAAGGTCAGAAATTTCTATAAAAATGTCTTCTATCTCCCCCCGTTAGGGAGCTATAGCCACCCAAATGGGGAGCCTGAAGATGGGTTTTCATTGAATATTTCAGAAACCGTTAAAGATAAAAACATGAAATTCAGGTTCTAAAGTAAAGTTTATGTGTTGAATTGGAATTTTACCTTATAATCGTTGATAATTCAACCGGTGCGTCAATAGTAGGGGAGGGCGTGGTAAAAATGGACAAATCGTTCTGCGTATAAGCGAGCCGCTTCACTTCTGCATAATGAAATCGACCGCAATTTTTTGAACTTTCAGATTTGACCTGTGTTTTGACATTTGATTATCCTTGCACCTGGCAGAAACTAGGTAATAGGCTCTTTTTCTGACATGGAAATTCTTTATCAATTTTAACTCGGAATTGGTGCGTCTAATCTGAGTACCTTTTTTTCGCCAAAGATCTCAAGCTTCGCTAATCCGACGCGAAAATGCAATAAAAGTTATTGTAAAAAAAGTTAAGTGCATTTTTACCACACCCTTCCCTACTTTTGACGCACCGGATGAATTATCGACGATTATAAGGTAAAATTCCAATTCAGCACATAAACTTTACTTTAAAACCTGAATTTCATGTTGTATCGTGTGCACTTCGCCCCGAATTGACAGCGTCAATTTGTACCGTGAAAGACGGAATGCCTCTCGTTTGGGCGCAAACTTGAAACATGTGAATTTCGCCCCACATAGACTGCGTCAATTTGTGGGGTGTCAATTTTCACTTCGCCCGCACTTTGAGGCGCACCTTTTTACTGCCCCGTTTTAATTTCTGAGAATGGATTGAGTGAATACTGATTTTAAAAGAACTAAAGAAATTAAACATACACTAGCTCAGTTTTTCTTGGTAGAGTTATATGGGTAAGAGATAATTGTTGTACGTCTTTTTGGAATTAGTTTCTATCGTTGTTAAAAAATTTCGGTTGTACTAAATTTTTGGGCACCATTCATTTTTAAAATAGAAAGGATCTACTTTCAGCTAAAAAAATGAAAAAATACTGAAGTGTTATGCAGTTGTTTAATAAAAAGAATTTTTCTGGTACAAACCCTTTTATCCTGAAAAGTAAGATAGGTATTCAGTGAGACACTAGCTTTAATCAACAAAAAAAGGTTTATTAATGATTTAAATTAAAAGTTCTAACTCTTGCAGTTTAGTAATTACAAAAACTCTAGCCTTAAAGGTAGTTATTACTAAATAGAGTTCTGAAATTGGACATTTTACTTTTAAAAATTTTGCTACACCCGATATTGAAAGTTCGTGACGTTCACTTCACGATTTATCAGTTCAATTCGATGCTAAATCACTAATATGCGGGAAATAGGTATACTGATGTATATTTTGGTGACTTACGGTTTTCCTACGGGCTTCTAGGCCTTAAATTGAACACTTAAAACCGCTTTCACACATTCCATTACTAACTTATCGGTACTGCTTCATGACGAGAAGAGCCTATAACGGCTACTTCATGTTAAAAAACAAAGCCCACTACGGCTTAATGATTTAAACTCGTACTCGACTTGGCTCTCGATAAAATTGAAAAAGCCTCGACTGCGGCTGAATGGACAAAGCCTGGCTGCGGCTTGATCGGAGAAAAAGCCAACTACGGCTACTGATTGCAGAACAGCCTTCTGCCACTACATGTTGGAAATAACTTCGGCGGCGGCTTCATGGGAAAAAAATAAGCCTCGGCAGCGGCTTGATGGAAAAAGCCTGGTCTGCGGCTCGATGGAAAAAAGCCTCGATCTGCGTTCTCCGGACCCTTAAATAATCCGTGAGAACTACGTCTCTAACATGGCCGGCTTCTGGGAAACAAACATCGGAAACAAATATCTGACCTATCGCGACGTACCACGAATTTTTGGTCGGAAACCCGCACTGCACACTGTACCACGAGCGGCTAGAAATTTCTGCTAAATACACTGCTCGATACAAAAATGAAAAGAAGTACATTATAAAGCCAAAAATCAGTAACATTTCATGCTCTTAAAATCTAGGAAAAAATGAATGTTACAATGATTTGATCTTTAAACGGTTTCTGAAATATTCAATGAAAACCCATCTTCAGGCTCCCCATTTGGGTGGCTGTAGCTCCCTAAAGGGGGGAGATAGGAGACTTTTTTTAGGAACTTCTGAACTTATTTTGGTCCAATCTACTAGATCCTTCATTTTTGACCATACCTTTTGGGACATCCTGTATTTACGACAAAAAATCGAAATATCAAAAAATAATTTAAAGGCTGACTTGGACAGAAGAATCTCGTTGGCCTGGTCTGCGTTCGGAAAGTTATAATCTACATTTAAGTTGGACGTCCCAAATACAATAAAACCCAGAGTATCCGATCAATATGTACTGCCGGTATTGACATATGACACTGAAACATGGGCTTTAAATAAAATTATAATAAATAAACTGCAGGTGACTCAAAGAGCAATGGAGAGGAGAATGTTAAATATTATACTCCAAGATCGTACTTCTAACATCGAGATACGAAGAAAATCAAAACTGACAGATATAATACAACGAATATGTATATTAAGATGTAATTAGGCGGAACATATCGCAAGGATGAATGATAACAGATGGATACACCATATAATTGGATGGAGGCCTAGAGAACATAAAAGATGCAGAGGTGAACCACAGACAAGATGGACGGACGACATAAAAAGATTAGCAGGACACGATTGGATGCAAAAAGCGAACAACACAGCTCACTGAAGACAAATTGAGGAGGCTTACATCCGACTATGGTTTGCATAAGCTAATGATGATTACGAATTTTTGAAAAATTGAAAAAATGTATGAACTTAATCAATCGCTCAAAAACACTTACACAATCTTATGAAAAACTCCTGGTGCATGTCAATTATATTATAAACCGCTTATTATTAAAAATGTTGGTGGCTGGTTAATCTCCTTTTTTTTTATGGGTCTAGCTCACGTGCTGCAGGGAAGTCCCTAAAGCGCTCCAGGAGCGGCACGAGTGCGGAAAAAGCGATTTACGTTGTTCTTGAATCGCTGTAAATTGTACTCGGTGGGAAATACAGCGCTGGGCAAATCATTCCAAAGGGATGACGTTCTCCATATAAAAGATTGTTTGAAAAGCGTTGTACGTGGAGTAACAAGCTGAACCTCATACGGATGCGAAGCACCAGCGCGACGTGTATTTCTAACATGCACCGCTTTGGGAGGAATTAAGAGGGGCTACATCCTTCGAACACTTTCCATGAAAATACTTGTAGAACAGACTCAAGTCGCCAACCGTTCTTCGATGTTCCAGCGAATCAAGGCCGCCGATCAATTCCGGGCCCCCAATCAGACGGACCGCTCTTCTCTGAACAGAATCCAACAAATGCAGTGTATGTTTGGGAGCGGAGCCCCAAACGTGGGAGCAGTATTCCATAGTTGGTCGAATTTGGGCTTTGTAAAGAATTAACAGTTGCTGTGGGGTGTCAAGCTTTCTGGTTCTAAATCATATTCCCAACTTTTGAGAAGCTCTCCTTGCTATGCCTGCAACATGTTCATGCCAAGACATATTTGCTCCCAAACTAACGCCCAACAAATTGAGCGACGGTGCTAGGGGAATGGAGTGCCACGACATAACTATGTCGGGTTCAGCAACGTTAACTTTTTTAGAAAAAACTGCCGCTTGGGTTTTTGTAGCGTTAAATTCCACTTGGTTACTGTCACCCCAAGATAGAATTTCTTCCAGGTCTTTGTTAAGTTGAACGACCTCCTGCTGTCTGCGGATATTCGCCTGAGCAGCCGATGTCCGAGCGTTCAAGGTGAATGAAGAGACAAGCGTACTGTGATCTGCAAAGCTATAGATTGGATTCCCGGTCTTTTCCAGCAGATCGTTAATGTAAATGAGAAAGAGAGTAGGAGACAGTATGGAGCCCTGGGGCACACCGGCGTTGATAGTGAGGGTGTTAGAAAGAAATCCGTCGACCGCCACTCGTAAAGAACGCTCTCTGAGGAAACATGAGAGCCACAAACAGAACCTTTCAGACATACCATAAGAGCGTAACTTAGCCAACAGTCCATCGTGCCAAACACGGTCGAATGCCTTGGATATGTCAAAAGCAACCGTTCGAGATTCTCCAAAGTGTTCAATTGCGTTGTTCCAAACATGTGTTACATAAGTCAGAGGATCTCCTGTTGATCTATGTTTACGAAAACCATATTGGTGATCGCTAATAATATTGAATCGTTCATGACTTTCGATATTATTGAAAGTAGTGCAACTGGTCGGTAGTTATTTGGCAAGGTCTTCTTACCTTTTTTAGGTATCGGCTGAACCGTGGCACATTTCCAGCAGGACGGAAATATTCCCTTTCTGTAGGATAGGTTAAAAAGTCTACAGAAAACTGGTGTTAGTTCCCTTGCACAGTTTTTGAGAACTATGGCAGGTATTCCGTCAGCTCCAGAAGCCTTCTTGGTGTCTAGCTTCATTAAAATACGCTTTATGGTGCGCTGTCTGAAGACAACATCGGGCATCCTTGACTGCAATATGGGAATAGTAGGTGGTGTTTTTCCTTGGAAATCGACAGTAGAATGTGAAGCAAAGAGTTCAGCCAACAAGTTCGCTCTCTCAACAGGTGTGGTTGCAATGGAATTATCTGGCCGTGTGAGTGGTGGTATGGTGGATTTGGTAAAAATTTTGACTAACTGCCTTCGCGACTGCCCAAAAGGACCTGGAATTGTTGGGACAAGCGAGAAGTTTGTTTCTAATTCGTTGATTGTGTGCCTCCTTGGTTTCGTCGATAATTCCCTTGCATCTGTTCCAGGCATGAACAAAGATGTTACGATTTACAGCCACTTCCGGTCAAACCGGAAGTAGGTTAAAAATATTTCTTAAGTGATAAAAAAGCCTAACAATGTTCCATTCTGGTATCTAAAAATGCAAATATGAGCGTTCAAAATAAAGACATTACAGGGTGGTACATGTTGGCAGTGTCACCCGGTATATCCCTTTATAACTACCATAATTTTCTCGGATTCATAACTTTAAATAGGACTTACTAGAATACGTGAAATGAAGAATGATTTAGAATTACTACGACCATTGACACATTTCACTTCATATTTAACTACAATTGTATTTTAAAATTTATGCAGAGGCACAAAAAAACGTTACTCCTAAAATGCGCTTAAACCACGCGAAAACGTGTGAATCCGCAGGAGTCGTAGGATTTACACGGCACACTTTGATCTCTCAGTATTTGCATGCGATCTACTCGCACTTACGTTTTGGGGGAGATAAGCTGAAACCCTCAATAGGGGGTGAAAGGTTGCGGGTGAGAGTAAAAAGGGTTGTTTGCGGGTTCACGCCCAATGTGACGATAGTAAAGTGTAGATATAATGGGGAATGTCTAAATAAACTTCGGTTGAGAGGTCCTTAGGAGAACATTAAGTAACTTTATCTGTAATAATATCGTTTTATCTATATAATAGAGCTCAAATTTAAATAGATTTGTGCGGCATAACATTAAATATGTTCGCCCTAACGCTTATTTTTTACAGATTTTTGCATTACGCTACGGGGGTTCTATAAGGATAGCACAAAAATTTGGCCACCTTTCATTTGATGAGATTTTCAGAAAAATGTTTCTATATAAATAAGACAGTATATATATATATATATATATATATATATATATATATATATATATATATATATATATATATATATGTATATATATATATATATATATATGTATATATGTATATATATGTATATATATATATATATATATATATATATATATATATATGTATATATACATACATACATACATACATACATACATACATACATACATACATACATATATATATTTTCAGAAAAATGTTTCTATATAAATAAGAGAGCTTGTAATCTTCATTTTCAAGTATGGATGTTGGCGTGTATTTGTAGTAGGGATCTGTGTTTTCTATGAGTCTGTACGTTGTGGCCAGTGCTTGGTGAACCACTTTGGCAGCTGAATCATGCCTGGCTGTGTACTCCGTTCCGGCCAATATTTTACATCCGCTCGTTATGTGTTCGATCGTTTCTTTCTGCTGGTGGCATTTCCTACATCTGTCCTCTGCAATAGTCGGGTCTTTGATGATATGCTTTTGGTAGTTTCTGGTTAATATGACTTTATCCTGGATGGCAAGTAAGAAGCCTTCAGTCTCAGGGAATAGCTGCCCATCCCGTAACCAGGTGTATGATTGTTTTTTATTTACGTGGTCTTGTTCTATGTGGTATCTATGTTTTTCCGTGGAGTGTTTTCTCTGACCACGTTTTCATCTTTTCCTGTTGTAATTGGGTGTGACTGTGTGTGTCTGCTGAGTGGTCTGCCCGGGCTAAGTCGAGAGGTGTGTAGTTTTTGTCTGCTTTCACTGTCGCTGTGTGGAGGCTGGTTTGCTTGCTGTGAAAGAATTTCCTAAGTGTTTGTATTTGTTTTGTGTGTAATGATCTGATGTCTATAATTCCTCTTCCTCCTGCCTTCCTCTCGATGGTAAGTCTTTCTTTGCATGCGTTGGGATGTAATTTCCTGTATTTGGTGAATTGAGATCGTATAAGGATGTGAATATTTTCTATGTCTGTTTAATTATTATTATTACAAAAAGTTCTTCTTTCTTCTCACATTTGATCAATGTGGTTCCATGTTTGGCTGACGGGCCAAAACCAAGTCAGCACAAACGCTATTACTATTCCGTATTAAGGAATGACCTGACAATGTTACATGTTTTCAAAATCACTGACTTCTGAATGTTTCTGTGTATGTCTGTGTTGAGTCCCAATTGCACTAAATGTGATGTGAATGTTATTGGTGTAAGGCCTGTGGCTGATATAATGAGGGGAACAATGATGACTTTTTCCTGTCTCCATAGCCTTTTTTTTTTCCGTTGCAAGGTCTGTGTATTTGGAAATTTTTTCTGTGTATTTCGCTTGGATGTTTGTGTCGTTGGGGACAGCTATATATATATATATATATATATATATATATATATATATATATATATATATATATATATATATGTATATATATATGTATATATGTATATATATGTATATATATATATATATATATATATATATATATATATATATATATATATATATATATATATATATATATATATGTATATATACATACATACATACATACATACATACATACATACATACATATATATATATATATATATATATATATATATATATATATATATATATATATATATATAAAATATACTGTTAATTTTAGGTATCCAGATTGAAAAAACGTTGGACAAAAACTTTCTCTCCCGATAAAGCCAATTTCAGTATAAATAGAAGCAACGTGTCCAGCACTTCAGTCGATGAATACTACCCCAGACCAGATTTTCAACCAATTATTCCTCTGCCTGACGAAGTGCCCGTTAATACTGGTAGGTATTGGCATTATCGCGTTCCATACATATTATCTTTTTGATTCAGTTTAGTTATCATTATTTTATCTCTTCTAATTTTCTACTTCTGCTGGATTTTCCATGACATTATAGATATACCCTCGTAAACGTACTGGGCTAAAGTCAGCACGACAGGCTATCGTCGGGTCGGCAGCAGCGCTGATCACTTTTCAATGAAGAGCGTGGAGTGTTAGAAATTTTACCTTCACTTTGTTTTGTCTGTTTTTTTAGGACACATAACATACACATATTATTTTTTCTATACTTACAGTGGCGTGCAAAAGTTTCCGGCCAGTGACATTTCGTACTCTAATTTATTAAAAAAAAAGACTAATGATTTTTTAATCATTATGAGATGTGAGTATGAGATATAGGAAACAAAATAATATAGTAAAAGAATATTATTTATGTTTGTGAATATATTTATTATTATTATTCTTATATTTATATGTGCAAAAGTTTCCGGCCACTTTGTACTACGAGAAAAATTATTAGTCCATATGCTCTATAATAGACTTAAATTATATTTTTATGTTAATATTTTGTAGTCATACCCTTTGCAGTGATAACAGCCGTACAACAATGTGACATTGACTCAATTAATCGATTAATACAAGCAGGTAAAATTTTATCCCATTCTTCCTTCAATGATTTGAATAATACGGCTTTATTTGAATATGTACGCTTT
>CM032447.1:232445944-232498198 GCA_019049505.1 Pachyrhynchus sulphureomaculatus | reverse complement strand
CGAAAAGTGAAGTTGCGTGAGTTAGCTGACATCGTAAAGATATGAAAAGAACGTGTTGGCTTTATATTGCATGAGCATTTGACTATGAGAAAGCTCTGTTCAAAGTGGGTGCCGCGTTTTGCTCACTGTTGATCAAAAACAAGAACGTGTTGATGATTCTGAGCAGTGTTTGGCCATGTTTAAACGTAACAAACCGGAATTTTTGCGTCGATATGTGACAATGGATGAAACATGGATCCATCACTTCACTCCGGAATCAAAACGATCGTCATCTGAGTGGACAGCAACTGGTGAACCTCGTCCAAAGCGCCCGAAAGCACAACAATCGGCTGGAAAGGTTATGGCCTCGGTATTTTGGGATGTGCGTGGTGTAATATTCATCGACTATCTTGAGAAAGGAAATACCATCAACAGTGAATATTATATAGCGTTATTGGAGCGTTTGAAGGCCGAAATTGCAAAGAAACGACCGCAT
Source organism: Pachyrhynchus sulphureomaculatus (assembly GCA_019049505.1). Classification (NCBI taxonomy): domain Eukaryota; kingdom Metazoa; phylum Arthropoda; class Insecta; order Coleoptera; family Curculionidae; genus Pachyrhynchus; species Pachyrhynchus sulphureomaculatus. The sequence continues at coordinate 232,497,723 of CM032447.1, read as the reverse complement.
ATGGCAAAGAAAAAAATTTTGTTTCATCAAGACAACGCACCGTGTCACAAGTCAATCAAAACAATGGCAAAACTACATGAATTGAACTTCGAATTGCTCCCACATCCACCGTATTCGCCAGATTTGGCTCCCAGCGACTACTGGCTGTTCGCAGGCCTGAAAAAAATGCTCGCCGGTAAGAAATTTCGCACGAATGAAGAGGTTATCGCTGAAACTGAGGCCTATTTTGAGGCAAAAGATAAATCGTTCTACAAAAGTGGTATTGAAATGTTAGAGCGGCGCTGGAATGATTGCGTTGCTCTTGATGGAGATTACGTTGATGAATAAAGCTAATTTTGAACCAAAAAAACCGTGTTTTCTTTGTTAGGCCCGGGACTTTTCAGCCCATGTGTTACATACATCTATATGAGTTTTCAATTTTTTTGACGTGTTGAATACAGTTTCTCCAGTTTTCAACGGTTATATTTTTAACTTCTGTCTTTATCAACTCAATCACACTACTAGTGTGTATTATTGTGAGCACGTATGCTTTATGCCATATCAACTCGATCGCATTAAAGATACAATAACATGGTGGGAAGCAGAATTATTTCGTGTCCTGCATCCTTTTTTATTTTTTTTATTTATAATTTTATCACAAACATAACTGTATAACTTTCATGGAAATATAAGTCATGTTCGCACCCAAACGTTTGTATTTCCCTTTTTCTACTGGTGGAACTTGATACCTTATTCATTTGGCGACTATGATAAGATGCATTATCCATTACAATACAGCTATTCGGTGGTATATTCGGCATTAATTTATTTTGAAGTTAATCTTCAAAAACTTCAGCGGTTGTATCACAATGATAACACAGCCCTACAAAAAAAAAAGTGGGGTATACTTTTTATGCGATATATCAGATCCGTAGTATTTTTGCCCGCTGATCACGAATCTGACATCAGAATATCGCCATCACATCTCAATTTTTTTTCAACCTAAAAAAATAGGTAAAACTTAGTAAAAATTAAGAAAAATATACTCCTAAAAAATTGATTCAAGCTTTTTCATGAATCCAAAGATGTATTAATATGTATTCGGACACGCTAAACTAATATTCATCGGTTGGATTAAGCCTTGCAGTTCTGTTTTCTTTCTAACCTCAATAAATCAGACAGATATAGTGCTTCTCGAATGCAAAAACGATTTCAAATTAAAATTCAACCGATTCTTACCAAATTTGGTACACGGGGGTTTTTTGGGTTGCTGATCATGAATCTGAGGTCGGATTTGCAAAATTCAAAATGGCGGATCCAAGATGGCGGATAAAATTTTTGGAAACCAACCGATTCCTACCAAATTTGGTATACAGTTGGGGAATCCTCAAACCTGATACTCTTAAACCCTTAACCCTGAGACCTTAGACTCCACACCCTGTAACCTCAAAAAATAGACCTCAATAACCCTGTAACTTTAAAAATGAGACCCAATAAACTCAAAACCAGGACTTTTAAACCATATACTCTCAAATAGTAGACCCTTAAGCCCTAGAATTGCGAAGGTTAGACCCGCGCCTAACTTTCCTTTTTTTGGCTGTATCTTGTTCTTTTTTCCGCGAATGACCTATTCAAAGGCTTTCTGCCCAAACGCTTTTGAGGACTTGTTTCTCTTTTTAGCGACCAGCAATAGTCCGCTAGCATATGGTCATCCCATCGTCCTTGATACCGATTTTCTATGATTTTCAGATCTTGGTGAAAACGTTCCCCTTGCTCCTCACTGTAGTCACCAAGATTATCTGGGAAATCATCGATGTGGGAGTCCAGGAAATGTAATTTTAGATTCATTAAGCAACCTAATGTTTGAAAATTTTTTACCATTTTCTCGATTATTTCTTTGTACTTAGGGACTTTTATTATTTCCCAAAAAGTTTGTTGCGACTTCTTTAAAACTAAGCCAAGCAGCTTTTTCAACTTTATTCATTTTAGTAACAAATAATGAATCTTGAAACAATTTTCATATTTGTGGCCCGTCAAATAGGCCTGCCTTAATTTTAGCTTCAGAAAATTTCGGAAATTTTTTTATGCAAATATTTGAAACATGGGCCGTTTGTATCTAATGCTCTCGTGAATTGCTTCATAAGTCCAAGCTTAATGTGAAGCGGGGGAATAAGAACTTTTCCTGGATTTACCAATGGTGGAAACAATACATTATTTTCACCAGGAGTGAACGATTCTCTTGTTGGCCAATTTTTTTTCTTATAATGACGTTCCCTGTCTCTGCTATTCCACAGACATTTATAACAGGGATAAAGTGTAAACCCTGACTGTTGGCCAAGCAATATTGTTACAATTGTCAGATCTCCACAAATTTTCCAGTTATGATCAGCATATTTTATTTTTTATCAAAAGCTGCTTCATTTTTTCATATTGCTCTTCCATAACTGTGGAATAAGCAATCGGAATGGGAGCGTAAACGTTGGTATTATGCAGCAAAACTGCCTTAATGCCCCGTTTAGAAGAATCAATGAAGAGTCTCCATTCTTCAGGATCGTATGAGTTATTTTGAAATTCATCCATTAGACCTTTTACATCGGTACAATATGAAAGTGACAATTCCTCGTCCATTGTGAAATATTTTCGAAATTCTTCATCTCTGTTTCTATAATAAGAAATCCTAGCTTCTGGTTTAAGTAAATGTCTTTTCTTTAAAAAGGAAGCAAGATGCTCTGAACCATCTTTGGATAAGCCTAAAATCTCTGACTAGATCACTAAGTTCTGACTGTGATACGAGTATTGGTTCTGGTTTACGATTGTATGGTAGAAATTCTTTATCTGTGTCACTAGTATATGATAGGTTGTCACTAGAACATTCATTAGTAACAGTGTTTGAATCTTTTTCGACAGTCTCAATGTTTTCGGCATGAACTGATAAGTTGAAATCATTTGTTTCTATAACATCAGCATCAAGTGGTTCAGGAAGCGGAATTAGTTTAGTTGGTCTTGTTACTGTCGAAACATCGTTATAAGTAATAGTGCTTTTATTTTTTCGGTTATGCCTAGATACAACATTCATATAAAAGTAACAATCATTTTCACTGTATGGTCTATTCCATATTGCTGGTCTGGAATATTTAATCGCCTTCTTATTGATGTACAACATTATTTTGCAAGAACTGCAAATGATGTGGGGAACCCAATCTGTATCCTGGTGCTGTATTTCAATGTTAAAACAATCCTTATATAAGGTTTTAATCTTATCCGTTATCGGTGACCCCATTTTACTCAATACGTGTTGACAGCAAATATAACAAAATGAATCACTGTTTTTATCGCACTTATGAAAAGTCCTTGTACCGTGAGATCGTTTTCTTGTAGCATTATACTCTACATGAGCCAAGTCACCCACACATGAAGAGCTACGGTCGCTGGATGACGACGGCTGCGGGCCCGCTTTCCCACCCTGACCAACCGCCGATACTGGGTTTCCGAGTCCCTGCATCGTAATTCTCTTTCTTCTACCGGCCATGACGGCATCTAAGCCGTTATCCAGGGACTCTGCCGGCTAGTGGAGTAACATCGTTGCCTACCGTCACCACGTGGAGGTGCCCTGGATGCAGGTAGAAGAATAAAAATCGACCGATGAATTTTCTCGGCGTTCAAAATTTCGGGAAAACATCTGCCATCTTGAATTTTGCAAGTCCAACCTCAGATTTGTGATCAGCTACCCAAAAAATCCCCGTGTACCAAATTTGATAAGGATCGGTTGAATTTTAATTTGAATTCGTTTTTGCATTCGAGAAGCACTATATCTGTCTGATTTATTGAGGTTAGAAAGAAAACAGAACTGTATGGCTCAATCCAACCGATGAATATTAGCTTAGCGTGTCCGAATACATATTAATACATCTTTGGATTCATGAAAAAGCTTGAATCAATTTTTTAGGAGTATATTTTTCTTAATTTTTACTAATTTTTACCTATTTTTTTTGAGGTTAGAAAAAAAATGAGATGTGATGGCGATATTCTGACGTCAGATTCGTGATCAGCGGGCAAAAATACTACGGATCTGATATATGGCATCAAAAGTATACCCCACTTTTTTTTTTTGTGGGGCTGTGTAATCCAAGCTGGAATCTGAAATATTTTTGGCTGCTAGAAATAGACATTCTGGTATTCAGCCTTCTTCTGACCCCGCATGTAAAATAATTATTCTTTTAACTTTATTTGATGGAGCTTTGGTGTGGCATTTTTTGGATTCATGAATCCATTCTTTACTGGATGTATCGTGGGTATCATACCAAGTCTCATCTAGGTAAATTATCGTTCGTATTTATTTTTTCAAGATACTCCATTCTGAGTTGTTGTAAGCGTCGGGATTTCATTATAACTTGCCTTTTGTCTATTTTCTTGAACAAAAACCCCAAACGACGTAGAATACGCCATAAAGTTGTAGTGTAACATTTTATGTCACAACTATCCTTGGACAGCTTCCGTGAAAGTGACAATAACGTAGGAACTTTTTGTTCTGCCTATATTTCATAAATTTTGCGGCGGCGTATTAAGTCTTCTTGACAGAAATCAATACATTTCGACAAACCTTTGTTTTTTCGTGCTTTTTTAGGTGTTATCGAATTATTTACAATTTTCCGAATTTTACTTTCAGGGATGTTAGTTAAAGCTGATGTCTCCATCAATGAAAGCACTTTTCGTGGCCTCGCTCCACTAACTTTAAATAAACACTTTTAACTATCACTTTTGCCTCAACGGGCAAACATTTGCGGCTTCTGATGGAAAGGGCTTCGGACATTTTAAGATACTATTGAACTTTATAATACACACTATTTCAGTATAATATTGTAACATTAATTTTTTTCTAGATTTTAAGATCATGTTATGTTACTGTTTTTCTCCTTATAATTTACATTTTTTTCCATTTTTATAATTATCGCAATATTTACTAACTTTTAAGCAGTGTAGTTCACTCGAATTTTTGAGCCGTTTATATTACAGTGTGCAGTGCGGGTTGTCTGCTGGGTATATTAAATTCGTTTCTAATGCGTCGATTGGCTAGATGTTTGTATCCGGGAAGTAGCCATCTTGAAGACGTGATTTATACGGAAGGGAAAAATATTTAAGGGTCTGGATGACACGGATCAAGGCTTTTTTCCAACATGAAGCCGTAGTGGGCTTTTTCCAACAAGTAGCCGTCGTAGGCTCTTCCCATCATGTAGCCGCAAGAGGCTCTTTCCATCGTATTAGCCACAGCCAGGTTCTTTTTTCTCAGCCAAAGTAAGGGCTTCTTTTTTTTAGAAAGCCGCCCAGTAGGCTTTCACTATCAAATAGCCGTACTGATATATTAGTGATGGAGTAGTGTGAAAACGATTTTAGTGTTCAATTCAAGGCCTTTTTCTTTGAAATATCCTGTGTATTCCCAGACCTTTAGGGGTCCAAGAAAAGTTTAGTAGCCCAAAGGGAACTGAAGTAACCAAGGGGGAGATATCTGTGTTTTGAACATCCCACCAGGACAGGTCTAAAAGCTTGTAGGAAAACCGTAAGTCATCAGAATATCCATCCGTAGACCTATTTTCCCGCTGATAAGTGCGTTTTCACATCGTATAGAATTGATAACTCGTGAAGTGAACCTCACGAACCTTCAATAGCGGGTGTAGCAAAGTTTTAATTAAAAAATCCTGATTTAAGGACTCCATCTAGCAATACCACCTATTAGGCTAAGGTTTTTTTGTAATACAGGATAATAACAACCGCAAAGTTAGAACTTTTAATTTAGTCACTAATAAACCTTTTTTTTTCTTGTCTAAGGCTAGTGTTTCACTGAACTACCTATTTTACTTTCCAGGACAAAAGGGTTGTACCATATCAAAATATTCCTTAACAACTACATAACCCTTCAGTGTTTTTTCAGTTTTTTAGCTGAAGTTAGATCCTTTTTATTTTAAAATGAATGGTGCCCAAAATTTGTACAACCAAAAATTTTAAACAACTATAGAGACTATTTCCAAAAGACGTACAAAAATTATCTCTTACCCGTATTACTCTACCAAGAAAAACTGAGCTAGTGTATGTTTAATTTCTTTAGTTCTTTTAATATTAATACCCACTCAATCCCTTCTCAGAGGGGCTACAAAAATAGCGCCTCAATGTACGGGCCAAATTGACACGCTACAATATATACGAGGGTTGTGTAAAAAATAAGGTTCCCACATTTTTTTCAGGTGTAAGACATTTTTTATTTGAACTGAAAAATACATCATTGGAAAGCTTAATTTCCTAGCTATTTTTCAACATAATCTCCAGATTTTTCCACGCATTTTTGTTGACGACTAATCCACTTTTGGAATCCCGCTTCAAAGAAGTCCGCCGCCAGTCCGTGGAGGAATTTGGTGACCGCTTCCTGCACTTCTTCATCAGTCTCGAAACGTTGTCCACCCAAGTGTTGCTTTAATTTTGGAAACAAGTGGAAGTCACTCGGTGCAAGATCAGGGCTGTAGGGAGCATGTTGAACGAGATTCCAGCCAAAATTGTCGATTAAATCCTTGGTTTAGCGAGAGACGTGCGGGCGCGCATTGTTGTGGTGCAGTATAACGCCTTTTGTCAGTCTTCCTCTCCGGCGATTTTGGATGGCTCTTCTGAGTTTTTTCAAGGTCTCACAATAATTTTCCGAATTTATTGTGATCCCTCGAGGCATAAACTGAACAAGCAGGACACCCTTACGGTCCCAAAAGACCATAACCATCAGTTTCCCTGCGGACAGCGCCTGCTTGAACTTCTTCGGTGATCCGGTATGGCGCCATTGTCGCGATTGTTGTTTTGTTTCCGGGGTGACGTAATGACACCACGTTTCATCCCCGGTAACAATGGAGTCTAATAAATCTTAGGTATTCTCGGCGCGTTCTCAAAGAAACTCCTGGGCACACTTAACGTGATCGGCTTTCAGTCAAAATCGTGTAGATTGTTTTTTCACAAACCTCAGGAACCCGGGCAGCCAGTTCCCGAATCGTTATCCTCCTATCCTCGAGCAGAATTCGCTCAATCTTCGACACAACTTCGTCGGAGATCGATGGCCTTCCGCTTCTTTGCTCATCGTGGATGTCGGTGCGTCCTTCGGAGAACTCCCTACACCATTTGCGGACGTGTTGAACGCTGATACAAGCTTTCCCATAAACTTCACACAACTGCCTATGAATATCAACCGGTGGTAACTTTTTAGCGTGCAAAAATCGGATTACCGCACGAGTTCTACCAACTTATGGGGATATATCGGATAGCATATATATATATATATATATATATATATATATATATATATATATATATATATATATATATATATATAAATAAAATCTTAGTTGGGGAACTCGGCAAAAAGGGCGTGATAAGAGATCACACAATTTTCATTAAGCCAATATTTCGGTCCTAGATTGGGACCTTCTTCAGGGCAAGAACTGAAAAGAAGAACAAAACATATTCACTTATCGTGTCTGGGACAAATTTAAATTAATGATGTTATCATTAACTTGTTATAATAAATAAAATTAGTGTAGAACAAGAATAAGATATTAGTCATAAAAAGTCAAAAAACTCACATGAGAAGTGCGAAGTTAGGTTAACTTGAATGGCCGTAGGTAGCTTATACATAAAAAAGTTGGTTAATACAAAAAATATATAAAATACACACTATAACACTGTAGATAAAATTATAAAACCCAAATTTAAAACATGGATGTGATTGAGAACCTTGGATGTTGAAAAACATTGTTAAATTATTTCACCTGTGACAACCACACATGGCCACCGCCATATAGGAAAGATGACAAGGACGACAGGAGACAGCTGACCGACAGAGATAAGGGGCTTATTAAGAAAACTCAAATAAGCAGAATACGGGGTCGACACCCGGAAGGAACCGATCAAAATTGGGAAATGCATGTATTGGACCTTTAAGCAAGAAAGAGATAGCCAATTAAGCGACCAAGAACCGATATGGAACCGAGGAAGGATAACTCATAACCCAATTTTAAGTAGAGGGTGAGCGAGGGGAAGCGAGAGAGAGAAAATAATGGGGAGCAACCAGGAGGAAGATTGTCTATTATATTAATTATTAATTTATTAATTTCTTGTTGAAATATGATTGGAAGAAGAGATTGTTTGCAGAAACAACTGAAGATTGAAAGTAACAAGAGGTAAAGAAGGGGTGACGCTAGATACTGTCATTGGAAGGAGGACAGCAATCAATAAGTGCACAGGATGGCCCAGATAAAGTGGGAAGAATCTGTGGAATCCAGGACCACTGAGACCCGTAAACAAAAAGAGGAAGGAGGAAAGAAGAACCCTAGAAGTTACACAGCTAAAGAGAGAAGAAGAAATTCAGAAGGATCATAAAACACCTGAAGACAGGGAATTATCGTGTGGTGATGATTTATCACAAGAGAGGAGGAAACTATATATGTTACTGAGACCATCTAGGTCAGTTCTTTTATTGATATTAAGGTGATTCTCCTGGATGTAACACATTTCAAGGAATTCTCTCTTGGCAAGATTTTTTGAGAAATGAAGAATTTTGGGTGCCCTGAAATTAAAAGAATGACCATTATCAACAGAATGGGTCGCCAAAGCACATCTGTGTGGATGGCATTTAGTATCACTTTTATGAAGTGCAATACGGGCGATTCAAGGATTGATAGGTCTGGCCAATATAGATTGATGGACAATTGTGGCAGGAAATTGAGTACACTAAGTCAGTCATGGAAAGAACTGGCAACGGGGCCTTCAGCTTGCTGAAAACACGTCTGTTTTTGAAGAAGTAATTTTTAGCAATTTTAATGTTAGGAATGACACGCAAAATATGGACCAATTTGTTGGTAAGGTCAGGAATGAACGGTAAAGAAGAAATCAACGACCAATTTATTTCGACTGGGGGAGTTAGAGGGGGAGGGGAGATTTGCGGTAGGTGGAGGGGCGGGGGTTCTGGAGGAATTTGGTGGATATGAGCAAGCTTGTTGACTTCAACTTTGGTTCTTAGTAAGAGTTTACGATTGTATCCATTATCTATGAAAAGGTTTGTAAGTGTTTCTTGTGACTGGTCTAAGAAATCAGGATGGACTATTGTCTTCAGTCTTCTATATAGACCTTTGATGACGTTGACTTTCACCTTCCAATTATGACCAGAGTTTGCATGGATGTATCTCCCAGAGGAAGTGTGTATTTTATATATTTTATGTATTAACCAACTTTTTTATGTATAAGCTACCTACGGCCATTCAAGTTAACCCAACTTCGCACTTCTCATGTGAGTTTTTTTACTTTTTATGACTAATACCTTATTCTTGTTCTACACTAATTTTATTTATTATAACAACTTAACGATAACATCATTAATTTAAATTTGTCCCAGACACGATGAGTGAATATATTTTGTTCTTCTTTTCAGTTCTTGCCCTGAAGAAGGCCCCAATCTAGGACCGAAATATTGGCTTAATGAAAATTGTGTGATCTCTTATCACGCCCTTTTTGCCGAGTTCCCCAACTAAGATGTTATTTTTATGAATTTTGGTAGATACGGCAATCTTTTGCTTTCTTTATTTTATATATATATATATATATATATATATATATATATATATATATATATATATATATATATATATATATATATATATATATATATATATATATATATATATATTTATTTAAGGGTCTGTTACAGCTGACGCTGTCTCCCTTCTCTGAATCTCGCGTTCCATTCTCTTCGATCTTCCCAGTCTCCTTCCTGTAACCCTCTATTTTCCATTGCCTCATCGACGTCATCCCGCCATGAGCGCCTAGGTCTTCCCCTCTTTCTTCTTTCAATTGGACTCCATTCTGTGATTTTCTTAATCCACCTTCTGTCGTCGCTTCTCCTTACGTGACCATACCCTTTCAATCCTTTTTCTTCTATGGCATGTTCTGCGTCTTTTGTCTTTTATTATTTTGTTAAAAATATTTATTATTCAGTATAATACTGCAGATAAAATGCAGAATATTCTTTATAAATATAAACACGAAGTAGGCAATAAAATGTTAGATTGAAAGGGAGGTATATATGTATCAATTACGACCCTATACGGCTAAGTACGTGCGAAGATCCTAACGGTCGTTTAATGTTTTTATTGCATCAATTTGCCAAATCACTTTCTTAGATCTTGAAAAATACTATATGCGGATACAGATAAAACTTTTAACTGTTGCTTCTAAACATATTGCCTACCGACAATGGCGTGAAAATCCTAACACCGTAAATCGTAACATCTTCGTTCATGTCCGGAACAGATGCAAGGGAATTATCGACGAAACCAAGGAGGCACATAATCAACGAATTAGAAACAAACTTCTCGCTTGTCCCAACAATTCCAGGTCCTTTTGGGCAGTCGCTAAGGCAGTTAGTCAAAACTTTACCAAATCCACCATACCACCACTCACACGGCCAGATAATTCCATTGCAACCACACCCGTTGAGAGAGAGAACTTGTTGGCTGAACTCTTTGCTTCACATTCTACTGTCGATTTTCAAGGAAAAACACCACCTACTATTCCCATATTGCAGTCAAGGATGCCCGATGTTGTCTTCAGACAGCGCATCATAAAGCGTATTTTAATGAAGCTAGACACCAAGAAGGCTTCTGGCGCTGACGGAATACCTGCCATAGTTCTCAAAAACTGTGCAAGGGAACTAACACCAGTTTCCTGTAGACTTTTTAACCTATCCTACAGAAAGGGAATATTTCCGTCCTGCTGGAAATGTGTCACGGTTCAGCCGATACCTTAAAAAAGGTAAGAAGACCTTGCCAAATAACTACCGACCAGTTACACTGCTTTCAATAATATCGAAAGTCATGGAAAAGGTTATCAATGAGCATCTTCTAAAATATCTTGAAGGATTCAATATTATTAGCGATCACCAATATGGTTTTCGTAAACATAGAACAACAGGAGATCTTCTGACTTATGTAACACATGTTTGGAACAACGCAATTGAACACTTTGGAGAATCTCGAGCGGTTGCTCTTGACATATCCAAGGCATTCGACCGTGTTTGGCACGATGGACTGTTGGCTAAGTTACGCTCTTATGGTATATCTGAAAGGTTCTGTTTGTGGCTCTCATGTTTCCTCAGAGAGCGTTCTTTACGAGTGGCGGTCGACGGATTTCTTTCTAACACCCTCACTATCAACGCCGGTGTGCCCCAGGGCTCCATACTGTCTCCTACTCTTTTTCTCATTTACATTAACGATCTGCTGGAAAAGACCGGGAATCCAATATATAGCTTTGCAGATGACAGTACGCTTGTCTCTTCATTCGCCTTGAACACTCGGACATCGGCTGCTCAGGCGAATATCCGCAGACAGCAGGAGGTCGTTCAACTTAACAAAGACCTGGAAGAAATTCTATCTTGGGGTGACAAGAACCAGGTGGAATTTAACGCTACAAAAACCCAAGCGGCAGTTTTTTCTAAAAAAGTTAACGTTGCTGAACCCGACATAGTTATGTCGGGGCACTCCATTCCCCTAGCATCGTCGCTCAATTTGTTGGGCGTTAGTTTGGGAGCAAATATGTCTTGGCATGAACATGTTGCAGGCATAGCAAGGAGAGCTTCTCAAAAGTTGGGAATATTATTTAGAACCAGAAAGCTTTACAACCCACAGCAACTGTTAATTCTTTACAAAGCCTAAATTCGACCAACTATGGAATACTGCTCCCACGTTTGGGGCTCCGCTCCCAAACATACACTGCATTTGTTGGATTCTGTTCAGAGAAGAGCGGTCCGTCTGATTGGGGACCCGGAACTGACCGGCGGCCTTGATTCGCTGGAACATCGAAGAACGGTTGGCGACTTGAGTCTGTTCTACAAGTATTTTCATGGAAAGTGTTCGAAGGATGTAGCCCGCATAATCCCTCCCAAAGCGGTGCATGTTAGAAATACACGTCGCGCTGGGGCTTCGCATCCGTATGAGGTTCAGCTTGTTACTCCGCGTACAACGCTTTTCAAGCAATCTTTTATATGGAGAACGTCATCCCTTTGGAATAATTTGCCCAGCGCTGTGTTTCCCACCGAGTACAATTTACAGCGATTCAAGAACAACGTGAATCGCTTTTTTTTCCGCACTCGTGCCGCTCCTGGAGCGCTTTAGGGACTTCCCTGCAGCACGTGTGCTAGACCCATAAAAAAAAAAAAAAAAAAAAAAAAAAAAATCAATATTTTTTTTTGTGTTTAATCCATGTTTAAAGTTACGCATAATAATTCAATATCCTTTAATCTCATCCAACAGTGTATATCTTTATCCGATGTATATTTTATCCGTTTTCAGTTAAGAACCTCTCCTTTTCAAATTAACTTATCATCCTCTACTTACTTGGATTAAACTACTAAAAGTAATTTACGAAACAAACAAAAATGACCGGTATTATTGTATTTTACCGTGTGAACTTATGGCGTCTACGGTCGTCGTTTTTAAGTTATGTTAAATTATTTAAATGTATGTATCCGAGATAAATCTCCGGACGGTTTTTACTCGTATTTCCTTCCGGCCTGTAATTGCCACCACGCCACGGTGGATTATCTCTTTTTATCTGTCGGTAATAATACGGTACCTGCTGCATGTGTGTATGTGTGAGGTTGGTCATTTTCGATTGTCGTAATTAATTTTCATCATTTTCAGGCTAATGGTTTAATAACTTTTAATACATCAACTTAAACTTGGCGCAACAACTAAAAATGAAAAAGTGTTTAGCTTTAATCTATAATATATATATATATATATATATATATATATATATATATATATATATATATATATATATATATATACATATATATATATATATATATATATATATATATATATATATATATATATATACATACATATATATATATATATATATATATATATATATATATATATATATATATATATATATATATAACACATGGGCTGAAAAGTCCCGGGCCTAACACATAGATGGCGCTAGTTTTATTGCAGTCACCTTTTTTTCAGTTAATACTAACCTTCAAAAGACAGCTATTAAAATTTCATGATATTCTATTCATTAGTTTGTGAGTTATTGTGCTAAGAGTGACGCTACTTTTGTTATTTTCAAAACAATGGATCAAAAACAATTTCGTGTTTTAATTTTAGACTGCTTCTTGATGGGAAAAAAATACCGTTCAAGCGAAGCAATGGCTTGAAAAGTGTTATGGGGGACTCCGCTCCATCAGAAACAACAATAAAACGTTGCTTTGCTGACTTCAAACGTGGTCGTAGAGACACCGATGATGCAGAACGCAGTGGACGTCCAAATGAGGCGGTAACACCAGAAAACATCAAAAAAATCCATAAAATCGTTTTGAATGATCGAAAAGTGAAGTTGCGTGAGTTAGCTGACATCGTAAAGATATCAAAAGAACGTGTGGCTTTATATTGCATGAGCATTTGACTATGAGATAGCTCTGTTCAAAGTGGGTGCCGCGTTTGCTCACTGTTGATCAAAAACAAGAACGTGTTGATGATTCTGAGCAGTGTTTGGCCATGTTTTAAACGTAACAAACCGGAATTTTTGGGTCGATATGTGACAATGGATGAAACATGGATCCATCACTTCACTCCGGAATCAAAACGATCGTCATCTGAGTGGATAGCAACTGGTGAACCTCGTCCAAAGCGCCCGAAAGCACAACAATCGGCTGGAAAGGTTATGGCCTCGGTATTTTGGGATGTGCGTGGTGTAATATTCATCGACTATCTTGAGAAAGGAAATACCATCAACAGTGAATATTATATAGCGTTATTGGAGCGTTTGAAGGCCGAAATTGCAAAGAAACGACCGCATATGGCAAAGAAAAAAATTTTGTTTCATCAAGACAACGTACCGTGTCACAAGTCAATCAAAACAATGGCAAAACTACATGAATTGAACTTCGAATTGCTCCCACATCCACCGCATTCGCCAGATTTGGCTCCCAGCGACTACTGGCTGTTCGCAGACCTGAAAAAAATGCTCGCCGGTAAGAAATTTCGCACGAATGAAGAGGTTATCGCTGAAACTGAGGCCTATTTTGAGGCAAAAGATAAATCGTTCTACAAAAGTGGTAATTGAAATGTTAGAGCGGCGCTAGAATGATTGCGTTGCTCTTGATGGAGATTACGTTGATGAATAAAGCTAATTTTGAACCAAAAAAAACCGTGTTATCTTTGTTAAGCCCGGGACTTTTCAGCCCATGTGTTATATATATATATATATATATATATATATATATATATATATATATATATATATATATATATATATAATGCACCGTCTCTCTGCCTGTCCGTCTGTCCGTAAGTGCGCTTATTACTCGAGAACCACCTATCCGACTTACGTTTTTTTTTTTAAATTCATAAATATGTTCTCTAGTCAGGTTACAGGATATATTTTATTAGGTTAGATAACATAAGGGATAAGCTGTGACGAAAATAGTGAGTCAAGTCGGAAAAAGTTTGCCGCTAGCATATTCTCTTGCAATACGCTGCCTAAACCCCTAAATATGGAACAATATCATGTATCAGAATATAATATATATAAATTGCAACGTCACTCTGTCTGTCTGTCTCTTCGTTAGTGCGCTTATCACTCGAGAACCACTTATCCGATTTACGTGTTTTTCTTTTTAAATTCATCTATAAGTTCTCTGGCCAGGTTATATAATAATAATAATCTATATAAACTTATACAACATATGGTTAGAATGAGAGACAACAGAAAGGCTAAAGTTGTTTGGAAGATTGTAGGGGATAAGAGGAGAAAAAGAGGCCGGCCCAAAAATAGCTGGAACAGTGAATTATCCAAAACGCTTCAAAGAATAGGGATCGAGTTGAGACATGCAGAGAGAATGGTTACAGAGCGTCGCGTGTGAAAAAACTTCTGCCGTGACACCCCAACACCGTAAGGTAGAAGAGGATCGCTTATGTATGTATGTATAAACTTATACAAACAAAACTCAATTCCAAAAATCTCACTAAAGCCATCAACACGTTCGCGATACCTATACTCACATATTCATTTGGTATCATCAAATTGTCACAAACATACATGGAAAACATTCACATCCTTATACGTTCTCAATTCACCAAATACAGGAAATTACACCCTAACGCATGCAAAGAAAGACTTAAAATCGAGAGGAAGGCAAGAGGAAGAGGAATCGTAGATATAAGATCACTACACACAAGACAAATACAAGCACCTAGAAAATTCTTTCACACCAAACAAACCAGCCTCCACACAGCAACAGTGAAAGCAGACAAAAACTACATACCTCTCGACTTATCCCAGGCATACCACCCAGCAGACATACATAGTCAGATCCAATTACATAAGAAAAAGATGAAAACGTGGTCAGAAAAAACACTCCAAGGAAAACACAGATACCACATAGAACAAGACCACGTAAATAAAAAACATCATCATACACCTGGTTACAGGATGGGCAGCTATTCTCTGAAACAGAAGGCTTCTTACTTGCCATCCAGAATTAAGTCATATTAACTAGAAACTACCAAAAGCATATCATCAAAGACTCAACAAAATTACAAAACACAGATGTAGGAAATGCCATCAGCATAAAGAAACGATAGAGCACGTAACAAGCGGATGTAAAATATTAGCCGGAGTGGAATACACAGCCAAACATGACACGGTGGCAAAAGTAGTTGACCAAGCATTAACCACAACATACAAACTCATAGAAAACACAGATCCCTACTACGAATACACGCCAACATGCATACTTGAAAATAAAGATTACAAGATTTACTGGGACATCAATAATCATACTGATAAAACAGTTTCCACCAATAGACCCGATATTACGTTTCAATACAAAAAAGGTTAAAGTCACCTATCTAATTGACATATCTGTCCCCAACGACACAAACATCTAAACGAAATACACAGAAAAAATCTCCAAATACACAGACCTTGCAACAAAATAAAAAGGCTATGGAAACAAGAAAAGGTCATCACTGTCCCCCTCGTCGTATCAGCCACAGGCCTTACACCAACAACAGTCACGTCACACTTAGCACTCAACAAAAATATACACGAAAACATTCAGAGTCAGCCAAATCCACAGAAAGACATATTTCCATAAGATTCTTCATTCTTTATCGGTTATCGGACGAACATTGCTGCATAACAAATTCATGTCACGATAGAAAAAGATTCACTTGAAACTGATCCCCTGTAAATCATGTAGATAGGCGAGATCTCAGGCAGGACTTCTTTCTTCTTGTTTCAAGGCTCCATACTGTCTCTTCTCTTTCTAATTTACATTAATGATTTGCTGGAAAGGAATAGGAATCTAATCTACTGCTTTGCAGATGACAGTATGCTTATCTCCTCATTTACTTTAAACGGTTAAACATCGGCTACTCATGCAAATATACGCAGACAGCAGAAAGTCGTTAAACTTCACAGAGATCTGGAAGAAATTCTATTAATAATCAAGTAAAATTTAACATTACAAAAACATAGGAGGCAGTTTTTTCTAAAGTTCTAAGTTAACGTTGCTGCACCCGAGATAGTTATGTCAGGACGACACTCCATTCCTCGAGCATCGTCACTTAATTTGTTGCGCCTTGATTTCAGAGCAGATATGTCTTCGCATGAACATGTTGCATGCACAGCAAAGAGAGTTTCCCAAAAGCTGGGAATATTTCGAACTAGAAAACTTTACAGTCCACATCAGCTGTTAATTCTGTACAAAGCTCAAACTCGACCAACGATAGAAGACTGCTCCCAAACATACACTGAATTAATTCAATTTTATTCAGAAGAGAGCTGTTGGCCTGATTGGAAACCCAGAATTCACCAGCAACCTTGCACCACGAAATAAATTGATGATCTTCAAACAAATAATAAGGCCAATACTAATGTAGGCGGCACCAATATGTTGCAGCATATCCGATACACAAACGGAACGACCACAACGTACATAAAACCGCATACCAAATGCGTTATATCCACTAGATCAGGGGTGCTCAAGCTGAACTGCTGGCGATCCACCTCAATATTGTTAGACTACGATCGATCGACTCTCAGAGGCTGCAAGAAAGTGTGATGCAGGATTGTCGTCTAGTTAGGGTGTATCGTAGCATAGATATTAGTTTTCCCGCACAATATGCATTTTTTTAGTCAAGGTAAGTGTAGGTCTGCTCTAAAATGACAATGAAAAAACTCATAATTATTCAAAATTGCGAGTTTATTGGTTCTTACAAAACAAACGAGTTCTAGTGTCTAAACTTAACTAAAGAGTGACTTTGGATGTTAAAGCGTGGCACTGCATGTCCTCAGCATACTTTTCATAAGATGGTACGTAATTACCGAGTGCTAATCGCAAGCATGATGACATATGTTCGTCAGTTAGTTGATTGCGATATTTTGACTTAATTATCTTCATTTCAGAAAATGCAGACTCGCACAAGTAAGTTGACCCAAACATTGCCGTCAGTTGAAGGGCGATTTGCTTTAGATTCGGATATTTATCTTCAGATATAAAACACCAGAATTTTGTATCAGATGCTGTGGCTTCGGGATATGTATATCTGATATAATCTGCACTAACTCATTTTCAACAGAACATGAGTCCATGTTAAACTGACTTGCTATTTTAGTAGCTAATTCCTCAATGTTTTTACACGAAAAAGGATAACTCATAAATGATGCGATATTTGCCAATTTACTGAAATCATAAAAACGATTTCGAATTGGCCCAAAATATTTGATAATTCTGCCTCATAAATATCATAATTCAACTGAGGAATCCTTGCTTTCAAAGACGGAAATTTTTCAGATTCTTTCTTTTCAGTTGATCTATCATAAGTTGCAATTTACTTTTGAATGCGTTTATTGCGCTAATCATCTTAATAATAGTTTTTCTTTTACTTTGAAGCTCCAAAAATGGTGTTTAAATGCACTGTGTGTCTGTCAAAAATGCAAATCAGCCAGTCATTTTTCCGTTTTTCAGCATCTGAGTGTCATCACCTCTTTTCGTCCAGAAAAGCTGTTATTTCGGGCAATAATTCTTGAAACCTTTCTAGGAATTTTCCGCGACTCAACCACCTGACGTCCGTGTGAAGAACTAAATCAGTGTGTTCAGGTGACTCACTATCTCCAACTGCAATTTAAAGAGCCGTCGTTGCAAGCTACGTGCACGGATAGAATTCACAATTTTTATTGCAATGCCCATAATCTCCTCCATATTTAGAACTTTTGAACACAAAACTTGTTGATGTATAATGCAATGGAAAGGAGAAAAATGAAGGTAAATCATCATTAGCTCGACACAATGCCACAAAACCGTTTTTTTGTTTCCAGTTATTGCTGGTGCTCCATCGGTTGTAATGCATACTAGTTTATATATTGGTGGCTTGTAGTTTGTTACAAAATTGAAGAAAACGTCATATATATCCACGGGTCTTTCCTTTCAGAGGAATCATTGTCAAAAACTCTTCCTTAGCCGACATGTCATTGAATACCATTCGAATAAAAATACACAGCTGGGCAGTGTCTGTCATATCGGTGGATTCGTCGAACTGTAAAGAAAAGTATGTACATTCCATGATATCATGTTTTAGTTTATCTGCCATGTCCTGACTCATGACTTCAACACGCCTTGTGACAGTCGGACGAGATAACTGAAGTTCTCTAATAGCAGACATAATCTCTGTTTTATTTTTAAAATCTCCAAATAAAGTCTCACCCGCTTCAATAAATGCTTCTTCACAACCAATCCATCATCAAATGGTTTCTTGTGTTTCGCCAATATATGAGATATTTAAATGACGCGATCGTTGCAGCTTTTGATTGTTTGGCTGGTCTTGTGAACATGGCTTGTTCTTTTTTCAAACAAGTTATCAAATCACGTACTTTTCGTTTTCTTAATTCACTCTGTGACGGAAAATCCTTTTCATAGTTTTTATGAACCGTTTTATGATGCCTCTCTAAGTTCCCACGCTTAGGTATTGCAACAGACGCACGGCAAATGAGACAAATGCACTTATCCTTTACCATACAAAAGAAAAATTCTTCCTCCCAATCGTTATTAAAATGATAAGTTTTACTTTTCTTCGCCGCACTTCATTTTGGGCTATTTATTAATAAACTTTGTATCGAGGTATCGCCTTCAAGTTACAACTTAGATTGACTCCTATTCCTGCAGGCGCAACATTTATATCGGCGCGAACGAAGTCTCGAATGTTCCCGTCAAACACGCCGCCCGAAGTTTCTAGAAAAATCGGCGGGAATCAAAAACGCGGCTTTTCTTTGACAAGTACCGCGCGTTCCTTTGATAAAGCCGCCTTTTGCCGCTAGCAGGGGGTTATTATGATAAAAGAAAGTGATGAGGGGTTATTCTGGCTAATTGTGGATCGAATAAATTTTAGTAGTTTATTCATTACATTTTGTTTTAGTTACCTAAAACAAAATCTGTGAATAGTTCTATATCGGAATTTTTTTCTCGAGATCGACTCAAAAAGCACTCGCGATCGACGTGTCGATCGCGATTGACCGTTTGAGCACCCCTGCACTAGATGATAAATAAGAATCAACGAATTACACCAAATAACTAACATGCAAACCATTAGACAATCTATAGAAGATATATTTAATAAATTTCTTCAAATATAAACCACAAATGTCTACTCTAACAAGTAACATCACACAAACTAGATAACCAAATGAACCAAAGCATAAACCATTATACTCCAGATTACCAATTTATTTCGAGGATCCATAATCTCAATAGAATTTGACCAATTTACTTAAACTCATAAAAAAAATAACCGGTCAAGTGCAAGTTGGACTTACGCAATTAATGTTGATTTCTTTTAAAATAAAAATTTTTGTTATGGAGATATGAAATCAATGACTTCATAAAACACATTTTTGTTGAAAACTTATGACCTTGACTTTTTTTTATTTACCAGATAAATTATTAAAGGTAAAGCCGGTTTCCACCAAAGGACAGTTTGAAAAAAAAAACAGTTCTGTTTTCTTTAAACAAAAACAAAACATGTTTTATTTTTTCAAACAGTTCCTGTAAACTGTTTTCAAAATTTTGTTGCTAGTATTTGTTCTCTTTTTTCCCATTTTGTTTAGTCCCGCAAGAATGTCCTTCGACGATGATATTTTTTATAATTTTGCTGTGGTTCGTTTTTAGTTAATGGTAGAGAAAAAAAACAAAGTACTGGGTCAGTTCTCTATTAAAAAGGGGAGTTAATTATGGCACAATTCTTGGCTGACAATGTTGAGTTAAATGGAGAATTGAGATTTTCCTGCTACAATTTTACCAGAATGTCAAGTTCCGATTTTGATTTGTTAATTAATTTGTTAGGACCTAAAATCAAAGCAAAATACAAATTACCGGGACACAATTTTGAAATTAACTCTGAGGTACTTAGCCACTGGGGTCAGTTTTCAATCATTAAAATATTTATTCAAAATTTCAAATTCTTCTGTATCACGAATCACACCGAATATATGTAGGCCCTGTATGATGCTCTTCAACATTATACCAAGGTAAGCCTTTCCTCGGTTTATTCTTGTTATACAAAAAACTCATGTCATCATATCCAAATCATTTTGAAACAAACAGGTGTCCAGCCCCAGACTTTTTCATGCTTTTATACTTCCTTCTTTCTCTGTTGTAAGTATTGACTGAACAAGTTTTTGATATTTCGATCGATTTCATCACTGCTAGTTTCAATACTATTACCAGTTTTCTTCAGTGAATCTTGTTTTTTTATTTTTATTCTTATAGTCTATACATTTTGAGTCCCACAAGTTAGTACGTTGACAATACATTTCAGTTAGATTGCTGCACTGATTTTTAGTGCATTGCTTTTTGAAATTCATTGCCTCAAAATGAATTAAAACTACAGTTTTGGTAAATTTGTTGTGCAGTCAACTCTTTTAATCGTAGCAACATTGTAACTAAATGTATATAAAATATATATATATATATATATATATATATATATATATATATATATATAAATATATATATATATATATATATATATATATATATATATATATATATATATATATATATATATATATATATATATATATATATATATATATATATAAATATATATATATATATATATATATATATATATATATATATATATATATATATATATATATATATATATATATATATATATATATATTTATAAATATATTTTGGAGCGGATTTTCAGTTATAAAGTTGTTTTGGAAGGAATAATAAATACCATGAGTTTCCCTTGACTACAGTTTTATTAAGAGCTTCGATATAAAAATATTTAAGAGTATCGGTTCAGTACTTTGTAATACTGCACTTCAAGTTGGGAGATTTATGTTTTATTTTTATGTTACAACTTCCTCCTTACGTCGTAACATAATATTCTTTACTTTATTTGATTATCGTTTTATTAGAAAAATTATATGTTTAGAATTAATTCAAAATATAAGTTATGGAAACAGCTATTTCAAATCTCTAAAATATCTAGAAGGATTCAATATTGTATCCGACCATCAATATGACTTTCGTAAGCAAAGATAAACAGGTGATCTAACTTATATGACACATATTTGAAACAACGCACTTGAACATTTTGGAGAATCTCGCACGGTTGCACTTGATATATCCAAGGCATTTAACCTTATTTTTAGCATGACGAACTGTTGGCCTATTGTTTCTTTACGGGTCTAGGACACGTGCTGCAAGGAATTCCTTGACTTAAAGAGTATGTTTAGGGGGGGGGGGGGGTGAAATCGGAAGTGAAAAAAAAGTTTTTTTACCAGGTCATCGAGTGGGGTGTCAAATGAAAGTTTAGGAAAAGACGAGTTGAAAAATATATATAATGTAATACTTGCGCACAATTTTCTTTGCATTATTTTTAAAAAATTGCCAAAAATCGCTGTCTCTCCCCCTTATCTCGAAAAGTACTGGTCAAAAAATGTTTAAAAAATTCTTGAATATTCTCCACAGAAAGTAGATTGAAAACGAAAATTATCATGAATGCGTTAAGCCGGGTTTCCACCAAACGGACATAGCACGAAACACAAACAAAAACTGTTTTTCTCAACAAAAAGAGCGATGTTATGTAAAAAATGAACAGTTCCGAAAACATGTTTGTCGGAGAACAGTGTTTTTAGTAAACAAAACACTTTCCCATCTCGAGTCGGTACATCAAAAGAAAACAAACTTGTTCGTGTTTTTTTTAGTCGGTTTAGTTTTGTTCTCTGCGACATTTATACTCTAACTAGCTTAATGCTTTAGACAGTGTATTGCAAGAGAACGCGCTAGCGGCAAACTTTTCTTCGACTTGATTCACTATTATCGACACTGCTTATTCCTTATGTGACCTAACGTAATAAAATATATCCTATAACCTGGACAGAGAACATATGTATGTTTAAAAAAAGCACGTAAATCGGATAAATACTTTCCAGTGATAGGCGTACTAACGGACAGACGACAGACAGAGAGACGTTGCATTTTATATATATTATAGATATTCTTTGCTACATGATATTGTTCCATATTTAATGGTTTAGCATGTTTAAAAAAAAGCACGTAAATCGGATAAGCGGTTCTCCAGTGATAAGTGCACAAACGGACAAACAGACAGAAAGACGTTGCATTTTATATATATTATAGATATCCTTTGCTACATAATATTGTTCCATATTTAATGGTTTAGGCTGTGTATTGCAAGAGAACGCGCTAGCAGCAAATTTTTACCGACTTCATTCACTATTATCGTCACTGCTCATTCCTTATGCTACCTATCGTAATAAAATATAGCGAATAACCTCGCCAGAGAACATATATATATGTTTAAAAAAAAAGTACGTAAATCGGATAAGTGGTTCTCCAGTGATAAGTGCACTAACGGACCGACAGACAGACTGACAGACAGAGATACGTTGCATTTTATATATATTATAGATGTAATAAAATATATATCTATAACCTAGTCAGAGATCATACGTATGAATTTAAAAAATCATGTAAATCGAATAAGTGGTTCTCGAGGGATAAGCGCATTAACGGACAGACAGAGAGACGTTACATTTTATATATATTATAGATACAGATTATTATTATTATTATATAACCTGGCTAAAGGATATATGTATGAATTTAAATAGACACTTAAATCGGATAAGTGGTTCTCGCGTGATAAACGCCCTAATGGACAGACAGATAGACAGAGAGACATTGCATTTTGTATATATTATAGATTACAGATATTCTCCGCTACTTAGTATTATTCCATATTGAATGGTTTAGGCTGTATATTGCAAGGGAACGCGCTAGCGGTAAACCTTTTTCCGACTTTATTCACTATTATCGTCACTGCTCATTCCTTATGCTACCTATCGTAATAAAATATAGCCTATAACCTGGCCAGAGAACATATGTATGTTTTAAAAAAAAAAGTACGTAAATCGGATAAGTGGTTCTCCAGTGATAAGCGCACTAACGGACAGACAGACAGACAGACAGACAGCATTTTATATATATTATAAATCTTTCAACTAGTATCAAGTTTTTACAACTGTAGACGATTTTGCATGTTAAACTTTTTATTCAATTATATATATATATATATATATATATATATATATATATTTATATATATATATATAAATCTTTCAACTAGTTATCATATATATATATATATATAAGTTTTTATCAACTGTATGCGACTTTTAGTGTTGAAGAGTTTGTCAACACTTGAAAATATAAGTACCATTTTTTATATTTATTCTGTTAAACTTTTTTTTTTTTATATTTTATTACGATAGGTAGCATAAGGAATGAGCAGTGACGATAATATGAATAGTCGGAAAAAGGTTTATATGCAATATACAGCCTATAATATATATACTAATATATATATATACAAAATGCAATGTCTCTCTGTCTATCTGTCTGTCCATTAGGGCGTTTATCACGCGAGAACCACTTATCCGATATATTTATATACATATATAGCCAGGTTATATATAATATAATAATCTGTATATATATATATATATAATATATATATATATATATATATACGTATATATATATATATTTTATATATAATATATATAGAATGCAAACGTATCTCTGTCTGTCAGTCTGTCTGTCGGTCCGTTAGTGCACTTATCACTGGAGAACCACTTATCCGACTTTTTTTTTAAACATATATATATGTTTCTCTGGCGAGGTTATTCGCTATATTTTATTACGATAGGTAGCATAAGAAATGAGCAGTGACGATAATAGTGAATGAAGTCGGTAAAAAAGTTTTTTTTGCAAACATGCTAAACCATTAAATATGGAACAATATCATGTAGCAAAGAATATCTAAATATATATAAAATGCAACGTCTCTTTGTCTGTCTGTCTGTCCGTTAGTACGCCTATCACTGGAAAATATTTATCCGATTTACGTGCTTTTTTTTAAACATACATATGTTCTCTGTCCAGGTTATAGGATATATTTTATTACGTTAGGTCACATAAGGAATAAGCAGTGTCGATAATAGTGAATCAAGTCGAAGAAAAGTTTGCCGCTAGCGCGTTCTCTTGCAATACACTGTCTAAAAGCAGTTAATGTCGCAGAGAACAAAACTTAGACTAAAAAACACGAACAAAATGTTTTCTTTTGCAGAGAACAAAACTAAAAACCGACTCCGACAAAAAAAACACGAAACTTATAAAATGTTGTCTGTCTTTCTGTCTTCTGATGTACCGACTCGAGATGGGAAAGTGTGCCATGTATTTGTTTAATAATATAAAACACTAGTTTCTCGGAAGCGAAAAAAAAAATTTTTACTAGGTCATCGAGTGTAGTGTGAAATAAACACGAGTAAAAAACATTATACTTGCGCGCACTTTTCTTTGTATTATTATTAAAAATTCGCGAAAAATCGCTTTCGGGCCTTATCTCGAAAAGTACTAATCAAAAAACTGTTCATTTTTTACATATCACATCGCTTTTTTTGTTGACAAAAAAAACAGTAAAGATTTTGTGTTTTTTGAAGTGTCATTTTTATATCGTGCTAAATTTTGTCCGTTTTTGTTATCGAGTGTGATGAAATGGAAAACCGGCTTAACGCATTCGTGATAACTTTTTCGTTCAATCTACACTCTGTGGAGAATATTCGAGAATTTTTTAAACATACCACCCTAACAAAAATTTTTTTTTACCAGTACTTTTCGAGATAAATCGCTCTTTTTGTTGAGAAAAACAGTTTTTTTGTTTGGGGAGAGACAGCGATTTTCGTTCAATTTTGGCAATTTTTTAAAAATAATGCAAAGAAAATTGTGCGCAAGTATTACATTATATATATTTTTCAACTCGTCTTTTCCTAAACTTTCATTTGACACCCCACTCGATGACCTGGTAAAAACTTTTTTTTTCACTTCCGATTTCACCCCCCCCCCCCCTCCTAAACATACTCTTTAAGTCAAGGAATTCCTTGCAGCACGTGTCCTAGACCCGTAAAGAAACAATAGGCCAACAGTTCGTCATGCTAAAATAAGGTTAAATGGCTTGGATATATCAAGTGCAACCGTGCGAGATTCTCCAAAATGTTCAAGTGCGTTGTTTCAAGTATGTGTCATATAAGTTAGATCACCTGTTTATCTTTGCTTACGAAAGTCATATTGATGGTCGGATACAATATTGAATCCTTCTAGATATTTTAGAAGATGTTGATTGATAGCTGTTTCCGTAACTTATATTATTGAATTGAATTAATTCCCTAAACATATAATTTTTCTAATAAAACGATAAACAAATAAAGTAAAGAATATTATGTTACGACGTAAGGAGGAAGTTGTAACATAAAAATAAAACATAAATTTCCCAACTTGAAGTGCAGTATTACAAAGTACTGAACCGATACTCTTAAATATTTTTATATCGAAGCTCTTAATAAAACTGTAGTCAAGGGAAACTCATGGTATTTATTATTCCTTCCAAAACAACTTTATAACTGAAAATCCGCTCCAAAATATATTTATAAATATGGGCAAAGAAGCACTCAAAAGTGAGAGAAGCATTAAAAGAAAAGTTATTTAAAATCTGCATAATCCTTAAGCTGTGAAGCTTTTGGAGGACGAATATGGCGGACATTTACAAGTGAAATCAGCCTACTTAACAGACTTTTCTGTCACAGGTTTTGCCGCCTTTACGCTTTGTGTTGTGAATACTGCTTAAAAGTGGCAAAAGAAGTTTGTGTTTTCAATATTCAAGGAACAGCTTTTTATGGTAAAGCAGGAAATTTAAGAACTAAAAATTGCTTACTTTTTTTTAACTTAGTAGCTTAAATTGTCGATGAATACAAAAAAAGCTTCAACAAACAATAAAAAATAGAAATAAAAAATTCAACATGTGATATTTCCGTTAAATCGATTTTCTAGTGTTTCAACATAATCCACATGGTAAAACACCTGTACTTAGTGGCATGTTAGAAGTATCTGCAGAACGTCAACGAAGCCGAAAGCTTAAAAATTGTGCTACAATGCTACTGCTTTCCGATTGTTTTTTTCAATGCTAAATCCAGATTTGACGTCTGTTTTTTTTCTATCACCCCAGTTTCGTTACGACGTGACTCGTTAAAAACTAGAAAATTAACGGTACATACATAGGAATGAAAATTAAATTAATGTTACAAGATGAAGGAACCTTATTTAAATATAAACATAAACATACCTTTTCATTACATAGGCTCGAAAAATCCCAAATTTTTGAAATGGCATACCCTGTATATTATTATTTTTCTGATAAATTTTACAAAACCCTCCAACTTTTATTAAGTATGTCATACACCTATTTCTAATAGTTTTCAATTTATTTTGAATTTTTCAATTTTTACCCTTGTTTTTAATACTCTTACGGTATAACATCACAGTTGCCAAGACTAAACAAAAATGTAGGCATTGTCAAATCTTGACATGTCTATTAAGGAAGTAAAAATAGTTTAATTTGTTGTAGTATGTGACGCATAAAGGTAATAGTTATGGGTATTCCTAAAAATGAATTAATTAATATGGTTTATTTACTGGGCGAGGTGGGAAAAAATTGTCTTTGGGCAATAAGGCTTCACGGAGCGAAGTACCTAATAGACGTATAACATCTAGAAAACCTTTTCAGTACTTAATGGAACAGTTTGATCGTAGTGGTAGCGTTGAGTATACGAAACGGTAGTAAACTAGAATGCTACCAATGAGGAAACAGAAATGGAGATTTTACTTCATGTTGAAGATAATCCCCAGGTCAGCAGCCGTCAACTAGCTGACTTATCTGACACATCCCAATCTACGGTTAATCGCACTACGAGAAAATACATGTATCATCCCTTTCATATGGAACTACACCAAGAACGTCAAGACCGTGATTTTGAACGATGAGTAAATATTTGTACCCCCATGAATGGAGCAATAGAGGCCGATCCAAATTTTTTATCCAAAATAATGTTTTCTGATGAAGCTACTTTTCGCAGTAATGAAGCAGTTAACAGCCATAATATGCATAATTATTCAACAGTTAATCCATTTTGAGTCCGGGAAGTTCAGAACCAAAACCATTGGTCGCTTAATGTATGGTGTGGAATATTAAATTTTCGAACGGGCCTAGATATCTAAATTTTTTACAAAACGAATTACCCCAACTTCTCGAAGAAGTTGATAATTTGAAAGGGAACAAATGTGGATTCAACAAGACGGAGCTTCTGCTCATTATCACCGGATTTTTAAACTATCGTTACACTACAAAAATGGATCGGTAGGGATGGATTCATTCATTGGCCCCCCGAGATCACGTGACTTAACACCTTTAGACTCCTTTTTGTGGGGCTACATTAAAGATCGTGTTTATGTGAATCCCTCTACAACACCAGTATATATTGAAAATAGGATACGGGATGCATGCAGGACAATAACGCCCTTTATGCTAAGGAAAGTGAAGAAAAATATAGTAAAAGACTAAACATGTGTATTCAAGTAGACCGGCATATTTTTGAACATTTATTAAGTCATAATAATTAATCATTAGATAAGTTAAACTATATTAAAACTGTTAAGTTGGGAATGTGGAATCTTTGGCACAATGATACTACTCAGTATATATCACCACTACACCAAACACTTTATTTTTTGCACTCGACGCGCGTTTCGCCAACCATGTTAGCTTCATCAGGAGCGATGATTGACTGTCAATCGAAACGCGCGTCGAGTGCAAAAATAAAGTGTTTGGTGTAGTGGTGATATATACTGAGTAATATTAAAACTGTTATTAACTATTTGTTTATGTTTTCACAATAGCGTAAATGTATCAAAAACAAGCAAGTCGCGCGTCGATACAAAAATAAAGTGTTTGATGTAGTGGTGATATATACTGAGTAGTATTAAAACTGTTATTAACTATTTGTTTAAGTTTTCACAATAGCGTAAATGTATTAAAAACAAGGGTAAAAATTGAAAAATTCAAAGTAAATCGAAAAATATTAGAAATAGGTATATGACATCTATAATATATATAAAATGCAACGTCTCTCTGTCTGTCTGTCTGTCTGTCTGTTAGTGCGTTTATCACTGGAGAACCACTTATCCGATTTACGTACTTTTTTTTTTTAAACATACATATGTTCTCTGGCCAGGTTATAGGCTATATTTTATTACGATAGGTAGCATAAGGAATGAACAGTGACGTAAGATAGTCGGAAAAAAGTTTGCCGCTAACGCGTTCCATTGCAAGCACAGCCTAAACCATTAAATATGGAACAATATTATGTAGCAGAGAATATCTATAATCTATAATATATATAAAACGGAAAGTCTCTCTGTCTGTCTGTCCATTAGTAACGCACTAATGGACAGACATCCGTTTTACGTGTCTTTTCTTAAATTCATACATACATTCTTTGGCCAGGTTATGTAATAATAATAATAATCTATATCTATAATATGTATAAAATGCAACGTATCTCTGTCTGTCTGTCTGTCCGTTAGTGCGCTTATCCCTCGAGAACCACTTATCCGATTTACGTGATTTTTTAAATTCATACGTATGTTTTCTGACCAGGTTATAGATATATATTTTATTACATCTATAATATATATAAAATGCAACGTATTTCTGTCTGTCTGTCTGTCCGTTAGTGCGCTTATCACTGGAGAACCACTTATCCGATTTACGTGCTTTTTTTTTTAAATATGCTAAACCATTAAATATGGAACAATATCATGTAGAAAAGAATATCTATAATATATATAAAATGTAACGTCTCTCTGTCTATCTGTCTGTCCGTTAATGCATTTATCACTGGAGAACCACTTATCCGATTTTCGTGTTTTTTTTTTTTAAACATACATATGTTCTCTGGTCAGGTTATAGGATATATTTTATTACGTTAAGTGATATAAGGAATAAGCCGTGACGATAATAGTGAATCAAGTCGGAGAAAAGTTTGCTGCTAGCGCGTTCTCTTGCAATACACTGCCTAAAGCATTAAATATGGAACAATATCATGTAGCAAAGAATATAATATATATATAAAATGCAAAGTGCCTGTCTGTCTGTCTGTCCGTCTGTCCGTTGGTGCGCTTATCACTCGAGAACCACTTATCCGATTTACGTTTTTTTTTTCATACATTAGTTCTCTAGCCAGGTTATCTATAATCTCCTATCTAGAATATATATAAAATGCAACATCTCTCTGTCTGTCTGTCTGCCTGTCTCTCTGTCTGTCTGTCTGTCTGTCCGTTAGTGAGCTTATCACTTGAGAACCACTTATCCGATTTACGTGTTTATATAAATTTATACATATGTTCTATATAATTCAGTATAAGCCTAGATAATGGAAGATAAGATGAGATAAGGAGAAATAATGGGAGATAAGTCGAGATAAGCCTCGATAATGGGAGATAATGTGAGATAATTGGAGATAAGTATAAATAATGGGAGATAAAGAGAAATAATTGGAGATGAGCAGAGATAAGGCTAGATAATGGGAGTTATGACGAGATAATGGGATATAAGGAGAAATAATGGGAGATAAGGAGAGATATTGCGAGATAAGTCGAGATAAGCCTAGATAAGTCGATAAGTTGAGATAAGCCTAGATAATGGGAGATAAGGTGAAATAATGGGAGTTAAGGAGAAATAATGGGAGATAAGGAAAAATAATGGGAGATGAACGGAGATAAGCCTAGATAATGGAAATTATGTAGAGATAATGGGAGATAAGGAGAAATATTGGGAGATAAGGGGAAATAATGGGAGATATTTTATTATGTTGGGTAACATAAGGAATAAGCAGTGACGATAGTAGTGAATCAAGTCCACGCGAGCGGAACCGCGGGCCCGGCTAGTACTTAATAAAAATTGGAGGGTTTTGTAAAATTTATCAGAAAAAATAATAAAATACAGGGTGTGCCCTTTAAAAAATTTGAGATTTTTCAATTTAAAATAGTCGAAATGCATAAATTTATTTTGAACACCCTGTAGCATCTAACTCAAATTTCTTTAAATATATCTTTTTTTTCATCTCTATAGAACGCTCGCATCAATTATGAGTATTCCATCTTTAGAAACAATGGCGCTGATGACAATTTTTTACAAAACTGAAAACTAGTATTTTTTTTTTTAAATTGAAATATTAGAAAAAACTACTAAGTTTAGGTATATAACATTATTGATAAAAAAGTTATAAAATTTTACGTAGAATTTAAAAATAAATTAGAAAATAAGATGTTCCGTTTAAAAAAACATATGTTATATCGGCCACACTTTTTTGAAGTACCCTGTATACTCAAAAACAATAATTTTAAACTGTGCACCTTAACATTCCCTAAAACTATTGTATTTAACATTTTTTCATCATTCCCGAAACAAATGAGATAATGAGCTTTACTCTATCGTTGACTCACCCTGTACATAGATTTTAGGACCTTAACATAGGGACGTTCTACAGAATTTTGAAAACTTAAATAAATCATTGTTTATTCTAAGTACAATATTTTTATCCTATTGTCTATCTAGTTGATAAGACACTAATTTTTTTATTTGTAAGACACAAGGTTTTTTATTTTCACATTAAGCAGGATCAATCAATATAGATAATGTACACTGGCGGACAAAAAATCGACTCAAACTATTTGACTTCATTAAATACGGATCCCAGAATTTAGTGTTCATATATTTTTACGGATTTTAATATTATTTGAAAGCCCATTCTGTTCTCTTTTCAATGGTATCAAATTCCATAGCATATCTCATGCTTTTTAGTGATTAAGATGATTGAAAGGGGAAACAAGGAGAATATGAATTAAAAATAGGGGCAAGAGAAAGGAAAAATGAACAAATTTTCAGTTTAACAATTAAATTTATTGATAAAAACCGAAATCAATATTTTGTATTACCCCCTCTAGCCCTTATTCTTGGTTCCAACAGGTTTTTCATGGAGCAGGTGACCTTTTTCACCACTGTCTGTGGGATCCTTCCCCACTCTTCCGCCATTGCAACCTTTAAGTCCCTCAGCGATGCATGGTACTGGATTTCTGGCTCGAACTCTTCTTTTGAGCTCATCCCACATGTTCTCGATTGGATTGAGGTCAGGACTCCCCGCAGGCCAGTCTAATGTGGGTATTCCCACTTTCGCCAGATATTGCCGCACAGATACAGCAGCACGTAGCCTCTCATTGTCGTGCATTAGCATGAAGCTATCGCCAACAAACGCAGCGTAAAGAACGACGTGTTTCTAGAGGATCTCCTCCATGTACCAGTGAGTAGTTAATCCACCAGTACTTGCCTCATTAGTCACGAAAACTAAATCGGTTTTCGCATCCAGGAAATGCCTCCCCACACCATGACAGAATCTCCTCCGTAGGCGACCGTTTCAGTAATACAGTACTGTGCATGGCGCTTCCCAGGGCTCCTATAGACTCGTCTTCTTTCATCATTGCCATGTAGGCACCATCGAGAATCGTCGGAGAATAAAACTGAGAGCCATTGCTCTAAGGTCCAGTCGACATGTTCTGGGGCAAATCTGAGTCGCGTTTGTCGATCGGCTGCTGTCAATTTGGGTCCGTTAGCTGAACTCTTTGGAATTAGGTTAGCTTCTTTAAGCCTTCTTCTGACCCTCTAATGACTGACAGTCCGACCACGAACTTGTCAGAGCTCTTGATGGAGCTCAACGCCGGTCAAGTGACGATTTCTTAGAGTTAAGTTGACAATGAAGAGGTTGTTTTGCTCCGAGGTACACCTTCTTCTCCCTGATCCTGGTCTCCGCCTGTAAAGGCGCTCGTCTCTTGGTAACTTCTGGAGACAGCTGACTGGCTCAGGTGCAGTTGCGCAGTGACTACACGTTCCCTATGCCCTTCTTGCAATAGGACAATGACTTGTGCCGCTTCTTCCGGACTGGGATCCATTTTCCGGCGTAATTAGTAGTTATAGAAGATTTATATTATTGTATTGACGGTTCAAGTTGTGATAAAGGAATGATAGGAAAATGCAGTTGCATGTATTTTTATAGGGATGAATAGCGTGCAACGAGTACGTTGCTGAGCGAGCAAGAACGGTTCTATTGAGTAAAACCGTTCTAATCAGTAAAACTTTTTGGAAATCCAAATGTTTTTGGCATTATTAAAAAGAGTAGAAAATCAGCATTCTAATGAAACCAAAAATAATACCACTGCACAATGCGAAATTTAGGAAGTTTAGCGGAACTTTATTCAATTTTTGAAATACGTAAAATGCATAAGATTATTCATTATTTTGGTAGGTTAATATCCCACCTCTAAAACCTCATACTCAGTTTGGGGATTAACCCTGCGAAACAACTGCAAAATGCACCTGAAAGTTGCATTACTTATTCAATCATACTTTTTGCCTACAGAAAGCTATTCGATTTGTTTAAGTTAATAGAGTGGTACATACAAACGGCAAGTCAGTAGGCCATGATTTTTTCTTCATTTATTTTATAAGAGAATTGTCAATTATTGGCATTTAAATAATTGCAAAATCTTTTCTTACTCGTGTGTGATTTGTTCGTGAAAAAAGTGATTTTTAAGAAGTAAGTAAAATTTACATTTTTAACTTCAGTGGAGACTTTAAAAAGTGATACTACATAATACCAGCTTGAAACGCACAAAATTTGAAAGGTTTTTTTTTCCTCTGTTGGAAACACAAAAGATCTTCTGCGATATTTTGCGATCTTCTTTTAAATTAAACATTTTCCAGAATGACTTTGCAAATTTCATATAACTGCATATTCCAAAAGTGGAAGGAAGAACCGACATCGGACGCCATCATTGGTTTTGTTTTGGAAAAAATAGGCTCAGCAATGCTAACATCTGACGCTCTTTGCAGTTTAAAGGCAACTCTTCGTGCGCTGGTGGAGGGAATCCAGTCGAAATTTAGTATCATTTCTGAATAAAAATGCTAGCTGGCTTGAAAATAATGTAAAATTTTCAAATGCTGTAAGGGATGCATTGCCTAGTGGATCGAGGACCAATGCAGGCAGACCTAAAAAAGAATTTAGGGATTGTCATCCTAAAGTGCAAAACAGAAAAGTGCATCATCTTTTGAAGTCCGGTAGTCAAGACGAGTTAGCCAAAGCAACTGCAACAAAGCTATACCAATCTGGAAAACGAAACTCTGCAGCGATTGTCAAGGAACTGGCATCTGGTTCTCCAGAAAGGGGTAGCAAAATCAAGAAGGCTCGCATGTCTTCTTCAAACAGCCCACGAAAATTAACTCCAGACCAGGCTCTGGCGCTACTTATTGATGCAAACTTATCGTCAAATCAATACAACATTGTTCGAGATCAAGCAAAAAATCACCGTTGCACTTTGTATCCACCTTATTATGTTGTAAAAGAGGCAAAGAGGTTGTGCTATCCAAAGGACATAATAATAACTGAAGTTTCAGCTGAAGTATCAGTTCAGTCGCTTATAAATCATACCCTAGCAAGACTTTGTACAGGGCTAGAAGGGATTCTTAGAACTTTATCAAACGTTAAAGCACTAAATATTATCGTAAAGTGGGGTTGTGATGGGGCGGAACAAGTTAATTATCGACAAAAGTATATGGACAAACTCTGATGATAGTATGTTTAGTGTATCAATAGTACCAATCCAAATGTGCTCCGTAAATGATAATGGTGATAATCAGTCAGTAATTTGGAAAAACTCTGCTTCTTCTTCCACACGGTACTATCGCCCCATTAAGTTCGTTTTTGCCAAAGAAACAGTCAGTGTAATTACCTCAGAAGTAAACAAAGTGAAAGAACAAACATCTCAACTTACTCCAACCACTATACTTGTAGATGGCAAGCAATTTCTGGTTACAGCAAATATGATCTTTTGTATGATTGACGGTAAAGTATGCAATGCTGTATCATCCTGTGTATCATCACAAACATGCTACTTATGTGGGGCTAAACTAGTGAAATGAACAACATCTGCGATATACCTCAAAAAAATATAAATGAATCCTTTTTATCCCTTGGACTATCACCCCTCCATGCATGGATAAGGTTTTTGGAATGTATTTTACATATATCGTACAAACTGGATATTAAGGCATGGCAAGCTCGTGGACCAGAAAATAAAAAAAAAAGTTGCAGAGAAGAAAAAATACATTCAACAAAAATTCAAAGAGGAGCTTGGCTTGCTTATAGATATGCCAAAACAGCAGACCGGAAACACAAACGATGGTAATACCGCGAGGAAATTCTTTAGAAATGCCGAAAAGTCTTCCGAAATAACTGGCGTTAATTTAGATTTGATCAAGCGTTTTCATGTGCTGTTAGAGTGCCTAAATTGTGGTCTTAAAATTGATTCAGAAAAGTTCGGCGAATATACAAGAGAAACTTTGGAATTGTATTTGAAAGAATATTTCTGGTACTCAATGCCCGTAAGTGTGCATAAAGTCCTTTGTCATGGAAAGGATATTATAGCCTCTTGCATTCTTCCGATCGGACAATTTTCTGAAGAAGCTCAGGAGGCAAGAAACAAAGACTGCAGAAAATATCGTGAACTTTTTACTAGAAAAACATCCCGAATTGACACAAATACGGGTTTATTTAATCGACTGCTTATTTCATCGGATCCGTACATCGCTAGTCTTCGTAAAGCACCCAAAACCAAGCATAGTGAAGTTACGCCAGAAGTTTTAGAGTTGTTAGAAAGATTTGCAGACCCATGTAATGATTGCGAGTCTTTAGACGATTGCAGTGAGTCTCGTTCTGAATAGATGTTCAAAATGTTGTTACAAAATGTATGTTTTTTTTAATTGTTCTATAATAAAAACACAAATAAACTGAAAAACTTTAAATAAAACACATTAATTTTTTTTTAAATTTTAAAAAACCAACAAATAGAACTGTCTTACTGGTTTAAATAATTAAGTTCCGGTAAACTCAAGAAATTTCGCACTGTGCACTGCTTGAAAATTAAAATCAAGTATCGGTGTTAAATGAAACAAAATTGTTTGAGCCGATTTTTTTGCTCACCAGTGTAAGTAGTGTTAATTTTTTTTAAAGGAAAAAACATACTTAGCAGCGTTTGAAATAAGGGTGTCCTAGAATTCATACAATAAAGTAATTTTGATAGAAAATACAATACATAATTAAAAATTGTAATTTTTTTTATTGATTCATAAAGTATACAGTATAGTGTTATGTATGGAATAACATATCGGGTAAATAGCCTCCACGGCTTTGCTGGCACATACGCACTCTTTTGTCCAAATTTTCCATGACCGTTTTGCATAAATGTGGCTGAATTTCGTTGATTATTTTCTTCTTCAAGCGCGGGTGGTCGTGGGCTTGTTGGCATAAATCTTAGACATTAAAAAACCCCAAAGAAAAAAGCCCCAACGGCATTAAATCGCTTGATCGGGCGACCAATTCTCATCACCAAAACGGGCTATTACACGACCAGGAAATGACTCATGCAGTAATTGAATTGTTTGTTGAAACCACATGTCGTCCACATCCATATCTTGCAATTAAGGCACAAAAAACTGGATTATCATATCGCGATAACGATCACCAATAACTATTATTGCCTGGCCAACCGCATTTTCGAAGAAGAATAGTTGGATGAAATCTCCAGCCCAAAATCCGCACCAAACAGTGACACGTTGTGGATGCATTTATTTCGCAACAGTCATGTGAGGATTGTCTAAACCCCAAATGCGAGAATTTTGTCAATTAACGAAGCCATCAAGATGGAAATGAGCCTCATCGCTGAAGATGAGTTTCTTCAAAAAATTAATGTCCACTTGTTGTTGTTCCAGATCCATTCAACGAACTCTCTTCGTTGTGCGTGGTCAGTACGCTTTAGGAGTCAATTGAACTTTGTAAGCATGAAAAGGCAAATCTTTCGTGAGAATACGCTGTAGAGAGCTTCTCGAAATGTCCAATTCTTAACCACGGTGCCGAATTGATGTTCCTGGAGTCTCAGCAACACTCTCACGAACTGCTTCAATGTTTTGTGTCGAACGACTTGTTGAAGGACGGCCAGAGCGTTTAAGATCACTAATTGATCCAATCTCCTTGAATTTTTCAGTTAATCTCTTCACAGTTGATGAGGTTAAATCACTATTCCGACCATATTTTGTACGAAAATTCCGAACTGTAGCTGCCAAACTTTCATTATTTCTAAAATATTGCTGAACAATGACAACACGTTGTTCTTTCGTGTAGCGCTCCATTTTTAATTACCCTGAACTGTCAGCTGTCACGCTGTGTTTTTTGTTTTATTGGCAACACTTTACTATACAAATGACGCCAAATTTAAATCTTGCGTGAATCTTAGGACACTCTTTAGCTGGAACCCATTCTTTCTGCAGAAGAGCCACTCGTTCGCAACGGTAAGCATAAAAAAGGTGCTGCTACACCTCTTCACACGAGACACATACATACCAGGTGTACAAGTATGAAATGCGGATTTTTTTTCTAAAAAAACACGTTAAATTCGGAAGAATGATAAAAAGTGCTTTATTCAAAGTATGCTCCATCGCTTGTTATACATTTTTCCCATCTTTCGGGCAATTTGTGAATACCACGCCAGTAAAAATCTTCCCCTTTTGCTGCGAACCATTCATCGAGCCATTTTTCACATCTTTGTACGAACCAAAGCGCTGCTCAGCAAGTGCGTGACCCATCGATGTAAACAAGTGGTAATCGGAAGGAGCCAAGTCTGGTGAGTAAGCCGCATGGGGTAAAACTTCCCAGCTGAGTGATTCCAGCTTGTCGCGAACTGGTTTTGCCGT
Source organism: Pachyrhynchus sulphureomaculatus (assembly GCA_019049505.1). Classification (NCBI taxonomy): domain Eukaryota; kingdom Metazoa; phylum Arthropoda; class Insecta; order Coleoptera; family Curculionidae; genus Pachyrhynchus; species Pachyrhynchus sulphureomaculatus. The sequence goes on along the minus strand of CM032447.1, from coordinate 232,460,365 downwards.
ATGTGATGGAGCATTGTCATGAAGAGAAATGACTTTGTGTTGCCTCTTTCGGTATTCTGGCCTTTTTTCAAGCAGCGAACGGTTCAAGTCGGTCAAAGTTAAGTGATATTAAAGCTAGAAAGTTATCGGAAGAACACATAAGGCTAGAAATATTCTCAAGTGTCAGAGGTGAACTGACGAGGCTACCAAATAATTATGTACTTAACTTGAAGCATCTTACTGCAGTTATTTTTTTCTATATTCAAGATAGCAGCTCTAGTAAGTCACAATAAATAAATTTCTAAGAAAAAATGGTAAAATATTAAGATCTTATTTAAAAATATGTTTTTATCTAACGAAAATAAAGAAAAAAATATCTAAGAAAGGGTTTAAGAAGAGAAAACATACCATGTGTCTAAATCAAATTATTTCTAAGATATTCTAGAAAAAACTGCGTTTTACGTGTAATTAAGGCATAGCAAATAAACGGTAAATGGACGAAAGTTCGTAATTTGGAATAGAAATGTGTAAATAATTTTATTTCAATTCGTATGGTTTTTTTACGGTGCCCTAATAACGAATCAGACGTGGTGTTTTTCGGAGTTCAGGGTTTCCCAAATTATTTGATTTTGCTATAGGTTATGTTACACAATACATCTAGAATCGTCCAAAGAATCTAATATTATAGATAGACCTGGTATCTTATTAAAAAGATATGTTTATTTGTTGGTAACGTTTAGTATTAACCATTTCACCAGGTTTTAACAGCTCATAATAGACCACACCCCTCTGGTCCCACCAAACACAGAGCATCGTCTTTCTGCCAAAACAATTCGGTCTTGCGGTCGATGTGGATGGTGCGGCTGGGTCTACCCATGATTTTTTGCGCTTGGGATTCCCAAAATAAATTCACGTTTCATCCCCTGTAACTATACGATGCAAAAACGACTTCCTTTTGTACCGAGCGAGCAAAATATCACACGTGTTTTTTGCGCTTTTCTATTTGCCTGTCGTTCAATTCATGTGGTACCGATCTACCGGTCTTCTGAATCTTTCCCATCTCTCGTAGCCAACTGTAAACAGCTTGTTAACTAACGCCCAATTGCTAGAGTTGTTTTTGTGTTTGCGAATCATCTTCGTCCAACAATGCTTGCAATTCTGCATCTTTTCCAATTTATCACTCGTGCGCGTCTGACACTTGTTGATGATACAACAAAATGGCGCCGTGTCAAATCTTTATAGCACAAACTGCATTGGTGCACCATCTGTTGTCTGAAATCCGCATTTCATACTTGTACACCTGGTACATAAACGATTTTCATAACATCATGTATAAATTATATTTTTCTATAAAAATCTGAATTAATTCTTTTAGTTTTTCATATTAGCCACTTAATAAACAGCATGATTCCAATATTCCAACCATTCAAAATGATCTTATCTTGTCGTAGCTTGAAAAATCTTTTAATAAAACCCCGAATGACACCACATAAAAAAGCGATATAGCCAGACAAACTGAAAAGAGGCATCAAAACGTTGCGGCTTGGAAAACACACTTGTGACAGAATTTACAGTCTAGCAAATCCCCGGACCCGTTATGAACCTAAGCTGCGGTATAATAAAGTAATAAAATCGCCAAAAATAAGGATATATTGAGTGAACACGAAGCTTAGAAAGTTGCAACAAAAATATTTCATAACGTGATATCTTTTTACGACTTTCGCAAAAACCCGCAGCGGTCAAAAATGATAATTTATTGAATCTTTCTGGTCCGGTAATTGAAATATTTTTCTTGAAATGGGAACTTTTGTCATGTTAAACTGGATTGATGTTGCGGAGGGAAGGCCGACGCTAATATACGACGTTTTATTCAATATTAGGAAGCAAAATTGTGGTTAAATATATACTTTGCTTTTCTGGAAGTAGAGAGATTTTCTACTCTATTTATTTGAAACTGATAGTGACAAAAATGCCAATGGACTGACCGGCGCACAGTGGGGAAAAACGAAAAATCGTGTTTCAAAATTGTCTAGAGCCTTCAATTTTGGTTCGATTTGGACGATTTTTTTTTTAAATTGAAGCTTATTAAATTCCGAACAAAGTGTGATTTTTCAATTAAACTTTTGTTTTCAAAATGGCGGACGTTGGTTTCTGATTATATAGCGACTGAGACATAGAAAACGCTTACAGTTTCAAACCAAGTTGTGCCACTGTTTAGCAATAGCAGCCACTTTTTTGCTACAACAGCAAACAATGTGGCTAGTGCAGTAAAATATTTAGCTGTCCCTATTTTAACAAAACGTTTTAGCTGTTTTTTGTATCTGCTAGAAAATTGTCTACGATACTTAAAATTTACAGCAGCAATATTCTAGCAATAACTGCATGACAATTTAAATCCCGCAACTAAACTTGAATAACTTGAATGATCTGACTGCCACAGTCTAAATGCCACAGAGAAACTTTCTTGCTCGATTCAATTTTGGCATCCGCCATACTTGATTTGTCATTTTAAGTCAATTGTTGAAACATATTTATAACTAACAACCTTAAAGAAATTATTTATGCAAATGTTATGGATATAAAATAATAATGGTACGTTTATTCATATTTATAATACTTTTATTGTTCATGGCAGCCATTTTGGTTTCATTATTATTAATCTTGTAACTGTGATATTAGATATATTATCTGCGACATAAAAAAAAAACATACATACACGCATTTTAGCACAACTTGGTTTGAAACTGTAAGCGATTTCTGTGTCTCAGTCGCTATATAATCAGAAACCGCCGAAGACGTCCGCCATTTTGAAACAAAAGTTTAATTGCAAAATCGGCTCCGACAACTTTGTTCGGAATTTAATAAGCTTCAATTTTAAAAAAAAATCGTCCAAATCGAACCAAAATTGAAGGCTCTAGACAATTTTGAAACACGATTTTTCGTTTTTCCCCACTGTGCGGCGGTCCTATAATAGAGGGTGCCCTTCTGTAACGAAGTTTTATTGCCGATCAAAACATTTCATTTACATACAGCATGCCCTAGTGTCAAGCCAGTTAGTGACAAGTCAGTTAGCGAAACGCCAAAAGTTTGGGCAGCTAACCCATAATAAACAGCGTTTAGTTAAAAATGTACTTGTATTTTGATTTAAGGTTTAATTCCGTTGACCGTGAAGCCATCTCAACTTAGTTAAGATGGCTTCACGGTCAACGGAATTAAACTAAGTTGGGAATGTGGAATCTTTGGCACAATGATACTACTCAGTATATATCACCACTACACCAAACCATGTTAGCTTCATCAGGAGCGATGATTGTCTAAAGTTAAACTACAGATCGACCCTATTTATACTTAGCCTAACCCTTGAATTACTCAGGCGGAACTAATGGCATAGGCAAGGCCATCAGTTGCGGTCAAGTAACCAGTAGAGGGGACTATAAGGAATAGGCCCTCTGTCTATATTTAAACAACTTTTACATTTTATAATTTTCATACTTTCGTATGCGTTCAACAATCTCCTATCAGATACATTTTTTATTAATCTTAGATTATCCAGTGTTACAATATGATCAGCTTCAAGGGCATGTTCGGCATATCTATAGGAAGGACACAGTAACAGATAGATGTATTCCTAATGATTCATTTCATTGCAAACAACACAAATTTGCCTCATTACATTTTTTAGTTCATCGTTTGGTCACTTTGTCTCTGAATAGAGTAAACTTTAATAAAGAAAGGAATCGTATTAGAAATATAACTAGAGTTAATAGTTATGACGATGACTTAGTAAATAAGCTAATAAATAGACATAAGTTTAGGTTTAACATTCATAATTCCACCTTTTTTACACGCGAAGAAAATAACATCAAGTATGTCTCCATACCATATAATCCGAAATATAGCAAGGGACTCAATAAGGTATTTAATAAGGTAGGCCTCACCTTAGCCTATAAGTCATCAGACGATCTGAGGAATATCTTAGGAAATCCCAAAGATAAGCTTCCTAATTGTGAGAAAAGTGGAATTTATGAAATTAGTTGTAATGATTGTGACAAAAAGTATGTTGGGCAAACTAAAAGGGCAATTAAAACACGATTTCAAGAACATTTAGCACACTTAAAATACAGTAGAACAGAAAAGTCTAGCATTGCTGAACATGCCCTGAGCTTCGTTTCTCTGTGCTGGGATCAAGAGTCTAGCTTTCACATCCATACAGGAGTACCGAGAAAAAGTAGCATCTAATCATACGTACTCGAAGTTTTAGGCTAAAGTCAAATCTAGTAAAAAGATTTTTCATGTTCATTAAGGTCTCATGAGCCTGCTCGACCCTCGATCTAATCTATGTTTACGGGTTACACCGGTTATTAATTGATGTGCCTAGGTATTTAAAAGACAAAACCTGCTGACTTCTCTGTCCATTTGTAATAAGATTCGCATCAACGTGTGATTTTGAAAACACAAGCAGCTTGGTCTTTGTCATATTTATATGTAGTCCAAATTGCGCAACTATGAGAGTCATCGTGCTCTGTAGATCAGGTGAACTATCAGCCACAATAACAGCGTCGTCTGCATATCTTAGGTTATTAATCATTATGCCACTCATTAATTCCAGCTTTAATCTAGGTTAAAGCTTTTTTGAAAATAGCCTCCGAATAGAGACTGAAGAGAAGCGGGCTCCTTTCTTAACAGAAGCCTCCTCCGATAGGCTTTGTTTGATTTTTACTTTTGATGCCTGATGCCAATACAAACCGGATATGATGTTGATCTCTTGGCCATCGACGCCCGAGGTACATAATATATCTATCATTCTAGCGTGTATGACGAAGTCAAAGGCCTTATGATAGTCAACGAAATATACAAACACATTTATGTAATGTTTTTAGGGGTGTAAACTTTTAGAATGACAAAGGAATATTCTGCCTTATGAAAGGAAACAAATATTTTCAGTAAACACTTCATAAAACATAAAATCTAAAATAAACAAGCTCCAAAACTGTTTTTATTCAGCAATTTTGCGATGTCGTCGTCTACGTCGACCGATAGATGGATGAAACGGTAGCGACCGACCGGTGTGCGCCTTCATTAAAAAACATTTATGCGGACTGCTTATAATAATGAAATGTGTTTTGGATTCAGCTGTTAAAGCCAAATATTTACGATAAACTTTGTGTATAAATTGCAATTTAGTTTGGGAGATGGATGGATGTGTTACATATTACTGTAGTTCTTTTCATCAGAGGTGGAATATCTTATTAATTGAATGAGTCATTGAGACACAGATAAAGACAAATCAAAAATCAATAACAAATTCGTTTAAGGACGTTCTCAAGAAAATAAATTTTCTTACGATTATCTGGAAAATTTGAATATATATATTTATTAGTGTCCTTTACATGTAAAAAATTTTTTTTGCAAAATTCGACTTTATGCATCAATACAGTCTCCTTCAAGAGCGATACAATCAGTCCAATGCTTTTCTAACATTTTTATACCTTTCTTGTAGAATGATTTGTCTTTGCCTTCAAAATAGGCCTCAGTTTCGGCGATAACTTCTTCACTGGAGACAAATCTCTTTCCCGCGAGCATTTTTTTGAAGTCTGCGAATAGATGATAGTCGCTGGGGGCCAAATCTGGAGAATACGGTGGATGAGAAAGCAATTCGAACTTCAATTTATTTATTTTTTCCATCGTAACCACTAACTTGTGACACGGTGCATGAAAGAGCACTTTTTTCTTGTTCATTTAGGGCCGTTTCTTTGCAATTTCTGCCGTCAAATGCATCAATAACCTTATATAATAATCGCAGTTGATGGTTTTACCCTTCTCAGCATAGTCGATGAAAACTATTAAACGAGCATCTCAAAATACAGAGGCCAAAATCTTCCCAGCGGACTGCTGTGCCTTTGGTCGCCTCGGGCGGCTTTTACCGGCTGGTCCACTCAGCTGACTGCCGATTTGGTTCCGATGTGTAGAGGTGGATCCATGTCTCATCGAGTGTCACATATCGCATGAAAAAATCATTTTTATCGCGCTTAAACAGGTCCAATCATCAACACGTTGTTGTTTTTGGTCCACTGTGAGGAAACGTGGTACCCATTTCGAACAGAGCTTTCTCATGTCCAAATGTTCATGCAAAAGATGACCAACACGTTCTCTTGATATCTTTAGGGTGTCAGTATCTCACGCAATTTCACTTTACGGTCATCCAAAACAATTTTGTGGATTTTTTTTAAGTTTTCCGGTGTAACCACCTGATTTGGGCATTCAGAGCGATCAGCATCATTTGTATCTGTACGACAGCGTTTAAATTCAGCATACCAGTAAATGATGAGTGATTTTCCAGGGGCATAGTCCCCGTAACACTTATCAAGCCATTGCTTTACTTGAACGGTATTTTTTCCCATCAAAAAAAGTGTTTAATCAACACACGAAATTCGATTTGTTCCATTTGTGCGTCCAGAGCGTTCAGCATCATTTGTGTCTGATTTTCCAGGGGCAGAGTTTCTGTAACACTTATCAAGCCATTGCTTTGCTTGAACGTTTTTTTTTTCTACACAAACAGTGTTTAATAAACACGCGAAATTCGATTTTTTCCATTGTTTTGAAAATATCACAGTAGCGTCACTAAAACCACTGCAATTTATAAACTAATTGTCGAAATATCAAGAAACTTTGACACATATCGTTTGAAGGTTGATACTTCCTAAAAATCATATGGATTTTTTGAAAATTATAGCAAGCGGTATTCGCTTATTATAAAAATGTTAAATTTTTTGGTTTCAGTTTTCCTGGCATAACGTAGCAAATAAAAGTTCGGGGCTTGGCAACGTCGCACTGCGCGGGAAGTTTGAAATACCATCAATGCATAGCTGATTTTAATAAATGCGTCTAGCTCACAGATATAGAAAAAATATAGGTTATCGTAAATAAAAGTCAATATCTATAATATATATAAAATGCAACGTCTCTCTGTCTGTCTGTCTGTCTGTCCGTTAGTGCGCTTATCACTGGAGAACCACTTATCCGATTTACGTACTTTTTTTTTAAAACATACATATGTTCTCTGGCCAGGTTATAGGCTATATTTTATTATGATATGTAGCATAAGGAATGAGCAGTGACGTAAAATAGTGAATGAAGTCGGAAAAAAATTTGCCGCTAGCGCGTTCCCTTGCCATACACAGCCTAAACCATTAAATATAGAACAATATTATGTAGCAGAGAATATCTATAATCTATAATATATATAAAATGCAATGTCTCTCTATCTGACTGTCTGTCCATTAGTGCGATTATCAAACGAGAACCACTTATCCGTTTTACCTGTCCTTTTTTAAATTCATACATATATTCTTTGGCCAGGTTATATAATAATAATAATAATCTATATCTTTAATATATATAAAATGCAACGTCTCTCTGTCTGTCTGTCTGTCTGTCTGTTAGTGCGCTTATCCCACGAGAACCACTTATCCGATTTACCTGATTTTTTTAAATTCATACATATGTTCTCTGACCAGGTTATAGATATATATTTTATTACATCCATACTATATATAAAATGCAACGTATCTCTGTCTGTCTGTCTGTCTGTCCGTTAGTGCGCTTATCACTGGAGAACCACTTATCCGATTTTCGTACTTTTTTTTTAAAACATACATGTGTTCTCCGGCCAGGTTATAGATTATATTTTATTACGATAGGTAGCATAAGGAATGAGCAGTGACGATAATAGTGAATGAAGTCGGAAAAAAGTTTGTCGTTAGCACGTTCTCTTGCAATACACAGTCTACACCATTAAATATGGAACAATATTATGCAGCAGAGAATATCTAAAATCTATAATATATATAAAATGCAATGTCTCTCTGTCTGTATGTCTGTCTGTCTGTCTATTAGTGCATTTATCACGCGAGAACCACTTATCCGATTTACGTGGCTTTTTTTAAATTCATACATATATTCTTTGGCCAGGTTATATAATAATAAATAATAATCTATATCTATAATATATATAAAATGCAACGTCTCTCTGTCCGTCCGTTAGTGCGCTTATCACTGGAGAGCCACTTATCTGATTTACGTGCTTTTTTTTTTAAACATACGTATGTTCTCTGGTCAGATTATAGGATATATTTTATTACGTTAGGTGACATAAGGAATAAGCAGTGACGATAATAGTGAATCAAGTCGGAGAAAAGTTTGCCGCTAGCGCGTTCTCTTGCAATACACTGCTGCTTACGTGTTTTTATAAATTTATACATATGTTCTATATAATTCGATATAAGCCTAGATAATGGGAGATAAGGAGAAATAATGGGAGATAAGCCTCGATAATGGGAGATAAGGTGAGATAATGGGAGATAAGTATAAATAATGGGAGATAAGGAGAAATAATGGGAGATAAGCAGAGATAAGTCTAGATAATGGGAGTTATGGTGAGATAATGGGAGATAAGGAGAAATAATGGGAGATAAGGAGAAATATTGCGAGATAAGTCGAGATAAGCCTAGATAATGGAAATTATGTAGAGATAATGGAAGATAAGAAGAAATATTGGGAGATATGGGGAAATAACGGGAGATATTTTATTACGTTGGGTAACATAAGGAATAAGCAGTGACGATAGTAGTGAATCAAGTCCACGCGACCGGAGCCGCGGGCCCTGCTAGTATATAATAAATCTAACTAAGCTAACATGGTTAGCGAAACGCGCGTCGAGTGCAAAAATTAAGTGTTTGGTGTAGTGGTAATATATACTGAGTAGTGTCAATATGCCAAAGATTCCACATTCCGAACATAATATTAATTGATATCAGAGACTTGTTTTTCTATATACTTCAGTACTTATTAAATTACATTTAGTAGAGTTGTCACATTTTATTTCGAACTTTGAATGAACCTCTTCCCTTTTGAAATCACTCAATTTTTCCATAACCAAAAGACTTCTGCAGTGGGTGCATTTCAGATTTCTAGCTAACTCTCTAACTATACTGTTCTCATTAGGAAGTTTAGATTGAACTATTTTATTGTTTGTTGTTTGATTTTCCTATTTTTGCATCAGAGGTACTTGCTAATGCTATATTTATTTTTCAGCATTTTTTTTTACAAATCTGCCATTCTTTAATCGCGAAGTCATTATATTATTAAAAATCTCCAATATAAACGTAACCTCGAAAAATACTCCAAAACATTAAAACCCAACATAAGCAACTCGTGTCTGGGTCAGAAAAAGAATGTAATGTTGCCAGATCCGAAAAACGACGCAGTGGGATCATATTTGTATTTCTGCGCATATGCGCGCTCGCCTCAACTAATTTTTATTGTACGCATGGTAGTTTACATAGAAGGGATCTTTCTGTAAGTTGGGCACGACTGTTCCTTGAGAACGCCCTTAACGTGCTCTGCTAACTTTAGCATGAATTTACTTTGTTTTTCTCCTAATCTCTATACATGGTAATTTATTTGTACCTGAATAATCACTACACTAAATAAAATTTATATGGATGGGTTTTATTGATTTTAGGAAAGCCTTTGACACTGTTGATATTTGGGATTTCCAGAACCAAAGCGACTGAACTATTTTTTGGCTGATGGTTTTGATAACGTGTCTTGACCATAAACAGCCGAAATTTCTTCAAAGGTCTGCGCAGTATCTCTGTTTTTATCGAAATAAAATGGTAAAATGTGGCAAACTTTTGCAGAAATTTCAAGACGTTCTGAATTAAGTCAGAATAAACGAATTCCAATAGTGTCTGCACATCTACTACTGTCAAATACTAGCTTTCAACTGACTCTAGGTATGACCCGATTCGAGTTATATTACCTGAGAAAATATGACATTAAAACTAACTAAAAATGATGAATACTGTTACGACAAACTAGTATATGTATATATATATATATATATATATATATATATATATATATATATATATATATATATATATATATCCATGAGCGTAGCCAGCCTATGAGCTGGGGAAGGACAGCATCTTAAAATCCAAAATTCCACTAATGGAACATTTGACGTTCCTAATTCCTTCTACTCACTCTAGCTCTTTGGTTGACATCCGTGAAAAGAGTTTGTATAAATTACGAAATTATAAAATGATTAAAAATATAAAAAAAATATATTACTTTTATCGTCTTTTGTTTTTTTGTTATTATAATTTTTTAGGTCCTCAAGAATCTAGAGGGGGCAGCTGCCCTCCTCTGCTCCCTGGCTCAGCCCATATATATATATATATATATATATATACATATATATATATATATATGTATATATATAAATACATATATATATATATATATATATATATATATATATATATATATATATATATATATATATATATATATATATATATATATATATATATATATATATATATATATATATATATATATATATATATATATATATATATATATATATATATATATATATATATATATATATATATATATATATATATATATATATATATATATATATATATATATATATATATATATATATATATATATATATATATATATATATATATATATATATATATATATATATATATATATATATATATATATATATATATATATATATATATATATATATATATATATATATATATATATATATATATATATATATATATATATATATATATATATATATATATATATATATATATACGTTATGTGCATGAATTATGAAAGGGTCAAACATATAGTTAATATATTCTGTTGCTGTATAACATCTCTACGCAGGTCATCTTTAACTGTGGATTAGGTCTGTCTCTTTTTATTTTTGTTTCTCTTTAGCTTGTAGTGTAGTTATTAGAATTACTAAAATACTAATTTGATAAATACTTATCTATTTGTACTTGTTATATTTGAATGTTCCTATCCTATAATTGGATTGTTCTGTAGGATAGTTGTATTAAATATATATACGAGTATATATATATATATATATATATATATATATATATATATATATATAAATATGTATATATATATATATATATATATATATATATATATATATATATATATATATATATATATATATATATACAGTCGACACTTTTATAGTGAAACTCTATATAGTGAAACACTCTTTATAGTGCAATTTTTTCAACACCTAGAATATCTTACATACATAACAATATATACGGATTTTCTCTTTATATAGTGAAAAACTCTCTATAGTGAAATTTCGCTCAACATTTTGGTCTTTCACTATATAGAGTGTCGACTGTATACATATACATATATATATATATATATATATATATATATATATATATATATATATATATATATATATATATATATATGCTGCTGCTGCCGCTCGAAGTTAACAGTTAGTTTTTAGACTGTAAATAATGTGAAAATAAATAATAAATCATTAAAATTAAATACATATATATATATATATATATATATATATATATATATATATATATATATATATATATATATATATATATATATATGTATATATATATATATATATATGTATATATATATATACATATATATATATATATATATATATATATATATATATATATATATATATATATATATATATATATATAATAAGGAAGATTCCAGAATAACTGGGATGCTTAGAAACAATAAAATTGTCAGATCCAATCCTGGATAAGCCACTACTTTCGTAAAAAGGTTTGGACAACTCCCTGCTGTCTCCATTGGTTTTGAATATGCGATTAGGCTGTGTTTGTCTTTTTAAAGTAAATCTCCACGACTCGCATTTTCTAAATGAAAATGCCGAAGACATTGTTCTATGCAAATCTGGATAAATATTTACCTAAATTGGAATAAGCCAGTCAGGGAATGTTTAAGTTGTTCTTTTCAGCTAAATTGTATTTTTGTATTTGCCGGCTTCGAGAAAATCTTTTATTTATATCACTTTGTAATATCCTAATATGTAGAATACTTATTTTACTAGTTTCTATAGGCAATTTCAGGTGCAAGGAAGTAACTAATTATTTCTAAAATATAAGATATCTTTTATTATAATAAGAAAAAAACCGGCCAAATGCAAATCGGACTTGCGCAGTTAATGTTCCGGAGGGTGATTTTTTTTTAAAAAATAATTTATTACGGGGGTATAAAATGAGCAGTGACTTCACAAAACACACCCCAAATGAGTTTTCAACAAAGTTTTTTTCTGACCTTGTTTTTATATACCAGATTAATTATTAAATGTAATGCACTCGTAATCATTTTCATTCAATCTATCACCTTATAGAAAATATTACAGAAGGGTGGGGGAACAACGATTTTTGGCATTTTTTTCAAATAATATAAAGAAAATTTTACGTCAGTATTACAAACCTAACCCATCAATTCCTATACTTGTGACAAATTTCAACTGGGTATGTCAAATAGTTTCGGAGAAAATCGGTTTTGCGAAACAGACGCCCTTTTTCCATATCCTAAGGATATCGGCGAGGATGTCGTAATACCCGTCAACTTTGTCCAAGTGCTGAAACATACATTTTTGAATTTCACGGCACCTTTTAAACAACGTGGTAGTACTGCCACGGACGTTTTTTGCATTTCTGCAAACAACTAGTACCTATAAATAAAAGTTTAAGCAACTGTTTAAGATCACCACTTGTGTTTATTATATTATTGCTGAGAATTGTTTCGATACACTGTGTCTTCTTCTGGAGCAAGATGTAAGTTAACTACAAAGTATGTTACAGAATATATAATTTACCCAGTTACAATTACTAAATTCATAATAAAGGGTCTTCTATTTGGGACTTGACAACTTTGAAATTTCACTGTGAACGCACCCTTAAGCCAATTACCGAACTGTCAACGTCAAAACATTCAGTAAAGTCAACATTTTCATCATGGTGAACTACACGAACGAACAACGTTTACAAATAATTAAAATTTACTACCAAAATTTGAAGTCGGTGACTGCAACTTTAAGAGCGTTAACGCCAATTTTTGGTCGTAATTCTCGTCCCAGTAGACAAGCAATTCATAGTCTAGTGAAAAAATTTGAGTTAACATATTCGCTGCTGGATGTTCCCGTGCCAGTGAGACAACGGGTTGGTCGAAGTGGCCAGAATATTGCTGCCGTTCAAGCGTCCATCTGAAACGAACCAAAACAGTCGATTTCACGGCGTTCTCAAGAATTGGGCATCGCTCAGACCACACGAATTTTGCGAAAGGATCTTGGCCTGCATCCTTATAAGTTAAAGTTAACTCAAGAACTAAAGTCACTCGATCATATGAAGCGACGTACGTTCTCGAATTGGGCTCTAGAAATGTTGGAAGAAGATGACCAATTTCATCGCAAAATCATCTTTAGTGATGAAGCGCATTTTTGGATAAACTGCTTCGTCAACAAACAGAATAAGCGTTATTGGTCAAGTGAAAACCCTCATGTGCTTGAAGAAACATCACTTCATCCACAAAAAATTACTGTTTGGTGCGGTTTTCATGCCAGTGGTGTCATTGGGCCGTTCTTTTTCGTTGATAAAAATAACCGTCACGTTACAGTCAATGGAGATCGCTACAGAGGCATGTTGCAACGTTATTTCTTTGAACAATTGCATGGGCTAGACATTAATGATATGTGGTTTCAACAAGACGGGCGCCACAAGCCACACAGCGGGTGTAACAATCGACTTACTGCAATCTAAATTCGGTGAACGTGTTATATCGAGAAATGGTCCCGTCGAATGGCCGCCTAGATCGTGTGATTTAACACCTCTAGACTTCTTTTTATGGGGGTACGTTAAATCATTGGTCTATGCTAACAAGCCTGCGTCGTTAGAGGAGCTCAGAGCCAATATTGAAAGAGAGATAGCGGCCGTTTCCGTCGAAATGTGTGGCCGAGTCATCGAAAATTGGGTGCAACGAATCGACCGCTGCAAACGTGCCCGTGGTGGACATATGAATGAAGTCGAATTCCATACATAAATGTTTTGATTGTACTTCAAGCCGATAGTAAAATTTTTGAAATGTCTCAAACGGGTTGCGTTTTATTTCAAAAAAAAGTTGTCAAGTCCTTAATGGAAGACCCGATATTTATCTTAATACCTAGAATAAGTTCAATAAAGGAGATCCTCCCCCATCTAACTGATCATTGAGTAATAAACCTGAGGATTTTTTTTGGTTAATTTCTACCTGTTCTAAACAATTCCGTAATTTTCCTTTCTTTCCATTACGCAAAATTCGGAAATCTTCATTAAACGTATGATTTTCATCTGTTAAATTTTTAGCGTAATGAGATCTGTTATTTTTCATTATATAGCTTTGTTTATGTTCCTTTATTCTTTTATAAAAATATCTACCTGTTTGTCCTATATAGGTTTTATTTCAAGTGCCACAGCATAATTCGTAAACCCCCGTTTTATTTTTTTTTGTTTTACTTTTATTATTATCAAT
>CM032447.1:232412817-232445844 GCA_019049505.1 Pachyrhynchus sulphureomaculatus | reverse complement strand
GCTTAGCACTTGAGAACCGCTTATCTGACTTACGTGTTTTTATAAATTTAAACATTATGTTCTATATAATTCGATATAAGCCTAGATAATGGGAGATAAGGTGAGATAATGGGAGATAGGTATAAATAATGGGAGATAAGGAGAAATAATGGGAGATAAGCAGAGATAAGTCTAGATAATGGGAGTTATGGTGAGATAATGGGAGATAAGGATAAATAATGGGAGATAAGGAGAAATATTGCGAGATAAGTTGAGGTAAGCCCAGATAATGGGAGATAGGGAGAAATAATGGGAGATAAGGGGAAATAATAGAGATAAGCCCAGATAATGGAAATTATGTAGAGATAATGGGAGATAAGAAGAAATACTGGAAGATAAGGGGAAATAATGGCAGATATTTTATTACGTTAGGTAACATAAGGAATAAACAGTGACGATAGTAGTGAATCAAGTCCACGCGAGCGGAACCGCCGGCGCGGCTAGTCTACATATATATATATATATATATATATATATATATATATTATTATATATATATATATATATATATATATATATATATATATATATATATATATATATATATATATATATGGGATGTTATGGACTAGACTGCATGTATTGGAACCGGCGGGTCCTTGTAGCAAGACCAATTGCACTTTAAATGGCGGATCTTAGTAATAAAGGAAAAAATCGACCTTAAAGAAATTAAGATATAAATATTTTTTTTAATCGCTGCCACTAATTACACAAGTTTTCTATTTCATTATTTTTTTATAATAAGTAAAAATTTTAATACTTGTAAACCTCTAAAATTTTATTTCCTTCAACACAAATTGAAGTAGGTGTTTAAAGTCATTCGCTTTGTCCGGCTTTCTTCTAAAGGCTACCCAAAATCTTTTATCTTTTGCTGAATGCCGAAAAGAAATTATTCCTGTGTCATGCCGGCAGATGCGGCCCTCAAACAGTTTTTTTTTTTGGCTTTTGCCGACTGTCTATTAGTTTCAGATTGAAGAGAGTTGGGTAAATCGTATTCTGGTATTGGCGCGTTTTTTTTTGATTCCTTCCTTTTGTTTATTGATATCGCTACCTTTTTTAGTTATATATATATATATATATATATATATATATATATATATATATATATATATATATATATATATATATATATATATATATACACTAGCAGTGCCCGCGGCTCTGCTCGCGTGAACTTGATTCATTACTATCGTCACTGCTTATTCCTTATGTTACCTAACGTAATAAAATATCTCATTATTTCCCCTTATCTCCCATTATTTCCCCTTATCTCAATATATTTCCCTTTATCTCCCATTATCTCTACATAATTTCCATTATCAAGGCTCATCTCTGCTCATCTCCCATTATTTCTCCTTATCTCCCATTATTTCCCCTTACCTCACATTATCTCACCTTATTTCCCAGTATCTAGGCTTATCTCGACTTATCTCGCAATATTTCTCCTTATCTCCCATTATTTCTCCTTATCTCCGTTATCTCACCGTAACTCCCATTATCTAGACTTATCTCTGCTTATCTCCCATTATTTCTCCATATCTCCCATTATTTATACTTATCTCCCAATATCTCACCATATCTCCCATTATCTAGGCTTATATCGAATTATAGAGAACATATGTATAAATTTGTAAAAACACGTAAATCGGATAAGTGGTTCTCAAGTGGTAAGCGCACTAACGGACAGACAGACAGAGAGACGTTGCATTTCATATATTATGTTCTTTGCAACATGACATTGTTCCATAGTTAATGGTTTAGGCAGTATATTGCAAGAGAACGCGCTAACTGTAACCTTTTTTCCGACTTGATTTACTATTATTGTCACTGCTTATTCTTTATGTTACCTAACGCAATCAAATATATCCTATAACCTGGCCAGAGAACATATATATGTTTTAAAAAAAAGCACGTATCGCACTAACGGACAGACAGATAGACAGACATTTTATATATATATATATATATATATATATATATATATATATATATATATATATATATATATTTATTATAGATAGATATCCTGGCTAGAGAACATATGTATGTTTTAAAAAAAAGCACGTAAATCGGATAAGTGGTTCTCGAGGGATAAGCGCACTAACGGACAGACAGACAGACAGAGAGACGTTGCATTTTATATATATTATAGATATAGATTATTATTATTATATAACCTGGTCAAAGAATATATGTATGAATTTAAAAAAGAAGAAAGATAAGTGGTTCTCGCGCGATAAACGCACTAATGGACACACAGACAGACAGAGAGACATTGCATTTTATATATATATATATATATATATATATATATATATATGTATATATATATATATATATATATATATATATATATATATATATATATATATATATATATATATATATATTATAGATATATTCTCTGCTACATAATATTGTTCCATATTTAATGGTTTAGGCTATGTATTGCAAAGGGAACGCGCGAGCGGCAAACTTTTTTGCGACTTTATTCACTATTATCGTCACTGCTCATTCCTTATGCTACCTATCGTAATAAAATATAGCTTATAACCTGGCCAGAGAACATATGTATGTTTTAAAAAAAAGTACGTAAAACGGATAAGTGGTTCTCCAGTGATAAGCGCACTAACGGACAGACAGACAGACAGAGAGACGTTGCATTTTATGTATATTATATATATATATATATATATATATATATATATATATATATATATATGTATGTATATATATATATATATATATATATATTATATATATATATATATATATATATATATATATATATATATATATATATATATATATATATATATATATATATATATATATATATATACATATATATACATATATATTTCCAAAGAATCCCGTTTTAAGTCCGTTGACGCAGTGAAGAGAAAAGCGACGGAGGTCATGATAAACCTGTCACAAGACGACTTAGGGTTTTAATGTAAAAGTTTAAAAATAAAAAGTTTTATAAATTTAGTCCGATTATTTTCTAGCCAGGCCTCGTAAGAACATTCCATTACAATAATAAAAACGTCAAAACCTTAATAAGGAAATTTGAAAAATACAAATTTCTTAGTAAAATAGCAATATACTTGATATACTGTAGGAGTGTTTTGTGCATACGCTATATACATATAACAACATAACCTACTTAAACCTCCATTATCGACACTAAAAATTTGATGAGAAGCTAGTATCTGGTCGCGACAGCTTCTGCCTATAAAAAGATAAAGTATCTCGCTAAAAACGCTCTGCGATCACGTGATGGATGGGCAAGTTCGTCATAAATTTGCCTAAAGAAATCCCTCAAGGGAGGTTGGTTAAGTTTTGTTTTCAACGATAAACAACCACCCTAGACTTTGCGTCCATCATAGAGCTTTCAAGGAAGAAAAATGCGTTTTAAATTTCCGGAAAGACCTTTTTAAAAATATATTTCAAGAATAGGAGGTAAAAATGTTTTAATAAGTGTAAAAGGGATATAAACATATAAAAGGAGCAATACGTGAAGCAGCGAGCGAAGCATTGGGGGTAGTAGACAAAAAGACAGAAAGTAAAAAATGGTGGTGGAATAACAAAATAACCGATGAAATAAATAAAATAAACGGTCAAGTGCAAGCTGAACTTGCACAATTAGTGTTCAGTACGTTGATTGCTTTTAACATAAAAAATGTTGTTATGGTAGTATAAAATAATCACTGACTTCACAAAACACACCCCAAATGAGTTTTCAACAAAGTTTGTTCCCAATCTTTACTGAAAACTGATGACCTTGAAATTTTTCTTTTTTTAATTTACCAGATAAATTATTAAAGGTAATGCACTCGTGATAATTTTCGTTCAATCTACACGCCGTGGAGAAAATTCCAGAATTTTTTCAAAATTCAGTACTTTTCGAGATAAGGTCGAGGGACAGCGATTTTTCGCGATTTTTTAAAAATGATACCAAGAAAAGTGTGCGCAAGTATTACATTATATATATATTTTTTACTCGTGTTTTCACAAGCTTTCATTTGACATCACACTCGACGACCTACTAAAAAATTGTTTTTTTCACTTTCGATTTCACCCCCCAAAATTAACCCCTTAAGTCAAAATTTGACTTTCAAAACTGCATGGCTCTGATGAAGCCATCAATTCCTATATTATTACCAAATTTCCTTTCTATGTCAAATAGTTTCGGAGAAAATCGGGTGTGACAGACAGACAGACAGACAGACAGACAGACAGACAGACGGACAGACAGACAGACACCGAAGTCATCTTATAAGTGTTCCGTACGGAACACTAAAAAGGAGCGTATCTGAGGTGGCTCAGTACAAGGAAGGAGGAAAGCAGAGAGGTATATCGAGAGAGGCAAGCAAGGGTTACAGGAGAAGGAAAGAAAGGGCTGGGATCGTAAATGCAAAGAGATAGAAACATATATTGGAGGAAGACGCTGTAGGGAAGTATGGAAATTTATAAATAACATTAGATCAGATGGCAATCAATCAAATTACAGATAATACCTGCAACATAGTGGGCAGAACACTATATAAAAATTATTAACAGAAAATAGAGTAAAATTTTTGGAGGGGGGGAACGTACAGTAGTGGAAGTAGAGGGAGAGAAGATAGATTTGGATATAGATATGGTTCTTAACGCGGTAAAAAAAAATAAAAAATCACAAAGCACCTGGTCCAGGAGGAATATACGCAGAATTGATAAAGAAAGCAGAGAGGTATATCGAGAGAGGCAAGCAAGGGTTACAGGAGAAGGAAAGAAAGGGCTGGGATCGTAAATGCAAAGAGATAGAAACATATATTGGAGGAAGACGCTGTAGGGAAGTATGGAAATTTATAAATAACATTAGATCAGATGGCAATCAATCAAAATTACAGATAATACCTGCAACATAGTGGGCAGAACACTATAAAAAATTATTAACAGAAAATAAAGTAAAATTTTTGGAGGGGGAACGTACAGTAGTGGAAGTAGAGGGAGAGAAGATAGATTTGGATATAGATATGGTTCTTAACGCGGTAAAAAAAAATAAAAAATCACAAAGCACCTGGTCCAGGAGGAATATACACAGAATTGATAAAGAACGGCACGGAATACCTTATAACGCTCATAACAGAACTTTTTAGCAAATGTATTCAAAAGAAACAAACACCAACCGAATGGAAAATTGGATTTATGTTCTCGTTATTCAAGAGAGGAAACCGACAACAATGCCAAAATTATCGAGGCATAACCGTGACATCTACTCTAAGTAGACTCTATGGAAGAATTATAAGAGACTTAATAGAACAAGAATATTTAAGAGACGAAAGAGAAGAACAAAGTGGATTCCGTGCCGGGGGATTCTGCATGGACAATATATTTTGTATTAAACAAATAATTGCTGTTAATCAGGAGACCCACCTTCTTTTTATAGATCTTTCTAAGGCTTACGACAATGTTCTAGTACTAAAACTGTGGGAAGTACTAAAAAGTACCGACATAAACCACATACTGATCCAAGTAGTGCAAGAAATGTATAAAGATTCAAAGATTAACATTAAAGTGGGCAAAAAGGTTTCAACAGGATTTTCGGTGTCGAAAGACTTACGGCAGGGATGCTGTATGTCTCCGACACTATTTAAAATATATGTAGATGCGGTGTTAAAACAAAGGAAAAGAAAATGTGGAGTAATGGGAATACCAGTAAATGATACACATATTTTCACACTTCAATTTGCCGACGACCAGGTATTAATAGCACAGGTCAGGGACGACCTGGAATATATGACTAGAAAAATAAAAGAAAAATATGAACGCTGGGGACTATCGATAAACATTAGAGTGACCGGATCTCATAGAGGGGGAAAAAAAAATGTCGGAATCTTGTTCGTCTGGACCCCACAAAACGATTCCCCTTTCCAGATATTGAGATAGCCGAAATTTGAGCTCGATTAAACGACATTAACCCGTGCCGCTCGTCGCTCAAAGTTTGAAAAAATCCAAATTTTTGGCCAAAAAGCTGACATATGGAGCCATAACTCCAGAACGGTAAATAATAGAAACACGCTTAATATCTCAAAAGAAAGCTAATGTTGTTCTTCAAAATTTATATTCTATACATAATTGTTGTTATTTTAAGTCAAACCGAGTTACAACAGCCTTTAGCCCCAAAAACGTGACCTGGTACCACTAGGAGCATACTTCGTATATTTTGTTATTAAGTGATAAATTTGCTTTTTTTTGGTATATTTTTGAGTTTAAAGTAGAAATATAATAAAAAAACAAGTAATACTGATAAGTCTAATGACATTTTTTATTTTTAAAATATAAAAATTAGGTATATAATACATACAAAACAGACACAGAAAAGATACAGACGTAGTACCTACATGAGTTGATAATTTTACATAATTATCTAATCTATTCTAGAGCTTTTGTTAAAGTAGTTTTTGAAACGTCAGGATATAATGCTCGCCATTTACTTACAACTTGCAGGACATATTGCTTTTGGTCTTCATCTTTTGTCAGAAGATCGTTAAAGTCGGTTATTAATTTAACACCACGCTCAGCCACATCATTAACTACTTTTAATGTTTTGACAATTTTCAATCCTTCTTGGAAGTCATTATTTTGAGGCCAGGTGTTTGGATGTTGTCTTAGGAAATCTGTTTTTTTTATATTAAATTGGTCAAAGAATGTAAACGTTTCTTTGGTAAGTAAATTTACCAATCCTCCATCAACTACCTCTTTTAAGTTTTCTTTCCTAACTTTTGGATTTACAACCCTAGCGTGCTGTGATGGTTCATCTGTGCTATTGAGCAAATTTATTAGCCATTAACAACTTTTCATCGTCTGTAATGGTGGGATCAAAAAACGATAATCCCACCAACTTTACATTCAAATACCACAAATGGTTCGAAAATTTGGTCAGGGCTATTTCTGCAATGTCGTTGTCACATTCTTTATAGTCTAACAGACTATGCAAAATACCTAAATCTTGCTTTGGTGCAAGATGAGCTTTTGGAGCATTGAACCAAGCTTTACAATAAATTTTAACTAGGAAAACAGAAATGGCACGCACAGAACTTTCTTCTTCTTTAGACATCTTAAATTGACGACGAAAAATGAACATTTTTAAGCAGTAAATAACCTTTGCCATCCACCTAGCGTGATGAATGGCTCCTGGAGTTCTAAAACCCACAACATTGCCGTCTAGTGATCCAACAAATACGAGAACCAACTGCAATAGCTCCTTGTAGTCATCTCTGGGGTGGCTCTCAGTTAATTTGGTCTCGAATTCAGCAGTAACATTTGCAATTACTTCTGGAGTTAGCTGCTTTTGTATTAGATTGTCACTGATACCTGTGTCGTATTTTCCTTTGTCTATCTTGGGCCACGCAGTGAGGAATCTCTTGAAAATGTCTGGATGAGGTCCAGTGGTTGATCCCATTTTTGTGTCGAATACGCCTCTTAACAGAATTTCCAAGATATGGTGACGGCAAGCTAGGTATAACAATTCTCTTCCTAACATTTGCTCCAATATGACGCATGCTCCTTTGAGTCTTCCAGTGTTGGATGCTGTAGTGTCGAAGCACATCGCCTTGACTGTGTTGAGAAGACCCCATTCATGTAGGCATTCATATACGGCTACGGCTTGCTCCTCTCCAGAGCTGTTTGATGTTACAGGAACTCCCAGCAGCTGTTCCTTTTCGCCATATGAAATAGCTGTAGCTATTCGCTCACATTGTTCATTTTTTAAAACACCCGGTAAAAGTTTACCGTCCCAATGGACAACCACGGGCTCTTTTTCAGGAATGTTTACTTTATCAAAATTTTTTTATTATATTGTTCTCTGAACATTTGCCTTCTATCATGTAATAAAGTTTTCGAGACTTTGTACTCAAGAGGGTCAAGGTTTAGTGCTTCTAGAATAGCTATTTAAAATTCTCGTGGCATTTCTGTCGGATACCTTACATCGATCTAATAAAATGGACAATTTCATGTTTAAAATCTCTTTAACGCTCCTTGCAAATGAAACTTTCATCCTCTTGCTCTCAGATGGTCCTGGATCTTCTGCAGCCTCTTCAAGGATGTCCATTTCCGCCAAGCTCTCAAGTTCCTGGTAGATGCTGTCCTCTTCAGTGTCTTCTTCTCCTTCTTCGAACTTGTCTTCATCATCCGTCTCTAAGAAGCAACAAAAGAAAGAGAAAAAAACAGACTATAAAAACTTGTCGTTTTAGCAGAATAGTAATAATACATAGGTACTAAATTACCTACTTCTAATTATCAAAAGGTATTATTTAAAAAATATAAACTCAATCATAAAGATGCCAAATCATGCTCTCATGTATAATTTTCTTTCAATTATAATGAAACTATTTACTTATTTGTTTATCTATTTTTTAGAATACTAATAATAAAAAAAAAACTCACCAATATCAAAAGTTGCTTCTTGGATTTGTCGGTTCATTTTTGCAAGTTCCTTTTGCACCTTGATTTCTTCAGCTCGAGACAACTTGAGATCCACTTCAGTCATGGAACCTGGGCGGCCCTTCTGCCTCTGTTTCACGAGAAACGCCTTATCTTCTTCCGATTTCATCAGAGCCAAGGCATCTTGTTGAGCAATATCAAAAAGATCATCCAACTTTTCAACAAACTGTCTAAATTTGTTCTTGGCCGTTTTCGATGTTTTCTTCCGGTCTTTTTGAAGAGTTCTCCACTCGGCGTGAAGCTTTTCCAGCTTAGTAATTGCATCTTGCTGATGTTTAGTCGGGATTCGAGCTTTCTCCCAAAAAATGAACACTTCTCGTATTGTAAGTTTTGCTGATTCTCTTACAGTTAATTTCACAGTACGTAAATTATAAAATAAAGCATACAAAACTTGACGATTTGAGGGTAGTTTTATAACCGGTGATCTGGTGAATGGGATAACCCACAAGAAATATTTTATCCTTGGTCCGGCTTTGTACACCTGATGTGGATGCCATTTCAGAGGCCAATAGGTAAATAACAGTTTAACTTGGAAAATGAAACAAAATATATTGCAAACTTTAATTTCAATAAAATGTTTTCAAATGTCTTTTAAAATAATACTATAATAGTTATAAAAACAATAACACACACACTTGGAAAATTAAAAAAAAAACGTTTAAAATATCTTCACTAGATAATTGTTCGATCTAATCAACTCAAAGGCACTTTAGAAACTAAACTGAATAAATAAAAGGTCGGTTTGTACGCTGAAGTAAAATCACCATCTCTAAAATAGAAATTAGATTCACCCTCCTTTTTACCTGTCAAACGGGTCTTTCTTTGGTAAACTAGTCAGAAAATCCCCATATAATAAAAGATTAAATTTGAACAAAAGGCTCTTTATGTTTGAAAATTGAGTTCCAAAATACTTTTTAACAAAAAAATGTTAATTCCGAGACATATTATGTAAAAACCAGTAAAATTCTTAGAATACTCCCAAACTGGCTCCTACTGGTACCAGGTCACGTTTTTGGGGCTAAAGGCTGTTGTAACTCGGTTTGACTTAAAATAACAACAATTATGTATAGAATATAAATTTTGAAGAACAACATTAGCTTTCTTTTGAGATATTAAGCGTGTTTCTATTATTTATCGTTCTGGAGTTATGGCTCCATATGTCAGCTTTTTGGCCAAAAATTTGGATTTTTTCAAACTTTGAGCGACGAGCGGCACGGGTTAACGTCGTTTAATCGAGCTCAAATTTCGGCTATCTCAATATCTGGAAAGGGGAATCGTTTTGTGGGGTCCAGACGAACAAAATTCCGACATCGATTTTTTGCGGTCACCCTAATAAACATAGACAAGACCAAATATCCATGTGTAGGAGACGTTGGAACTAACTTAAAAATAGACAATAACGAAGAAATAGAAATATGCCACATGTATAAATACCTGGGGAGTTCATATTAACCAGGATGGTAGAGACACAAAGGAGATTAGAGAGAGAGTGAGCATGGGGAGAAGAGCTGTAAAGTGATTAAATGGACTATGGTGAAGCGACCAAATTACAAAAGGGCGAAAACTCCAAGTATATGAAACAATAGTTAGGAACATTCTGTTGTATGACACTGAAAGTTGGAGACTGACAGAAGCCGATAAAAAGAAAATCCTAACCATGGAAACGGATGCAGAATTTCAAGAATGGAAAAAAGAACAAATGAAGAAATCAGAGAAATTATTAATGTCAAACACAGAATAATAAATGAAATAGAGAAACGACAGCTGGTTTGGATATGTTAATAGAATGATGGACAAAAGAAAGAAAGGGAGACCCAGACGAACATATGGTGAAAATGTTAGGAAAAGATGAGTGAAAGAAACCTAACAGAGGACTAGTGTCAAGACAAAACATATTGGAGGAAAAGTCTGGAGATCGGACAGCGACGACGGACGCTATAGACCGACATAGCTATCCAAAAGGGATAATTAAATAAAATTATATAAAGACAACACTATGTTTTAATTTCCAATATATTTAAAGTCACTTGACAATTGTTTCACCATACAATGGCTTCTTCAGAAGTAAATAAGAAAGAAAAATATTTGGTGGTTAAAATAAACTATCCTTATTATCTAAGATTATGCTAATCATTTTATTATATTATTTACAGACAGAATTATTTTAAGAATGCAAATCTATGGTACTATTTCCGAGAACTAATAAAGATTAAGTAAGGGTGAATGGTTTAAGTCTACCTATTCGTTTAATAATTGATTGGAGTTTTTCCGTTTGTTAATTTCAAGACATTCAAGCAAATTTAATTTTTTAGATTTATTTTCTACATGTAGGATTTTTAACGTATCATCAAAATTATGAGATTCGTTTATTATATGAGTTGCGTAATGTGAATTGTTCTTATTTTTTAAATAACTATGTTTATGTTCTTTAATGCGAGTTTCAAAAGATCTACCAGTTTGTCCTACGTAGGTTTTAGTACAAGATCCACAATTTAATAAGTAAACTCCTGATTTTAAGGAATTCTTAGATTTGGTTTTGTTATTCAAAATTATACTCCCTAAGGAATTACTGGTTTTGAATGCTATTTTATTGTTCTTTTTTATTAAATGTTTGGAAATTGTTCTAGTTATTTTCCCTGTGTATGTGAGTGTACTAAATTTTCCTTTTTTGTCATTAATTGTGGGATAAATTAGAGAGATTGCTTGTTTAAAGGATTTTTTATTCAAAATATTATCTAATGTTGGGGTCATATCCATTATTAATTGCTATTTGTTTGATTATGTTGAATTCTTTGTTAAAATTAGTTTTAGTCATAGGGATATGTAACGATCTATGTATGAAAGAGTTAAAAGCTGCCATTTTGTGAGGATACGGGTGGGATGAGCTATTGTGTATGACTGTGTCAGTATGTGAAGGTTTGTGAAAAATCGAGAAATCGTGTTTATTGTTCACTTTTGATATAGATATGTCTAAGAAATTTATAGAGTTATTGGTTTCTAATTCTATGGTAAATTTAATATTAGGATGCAAATTATTTAGGAAGTTAAGGAGGATTGTTAGTTGTCTATCTGTTCCCGTGAAACAGGAAATGATATCGTCAACATATCTATACCAGTAAACCATATTTTTGCTTATCGCGTTTTGATGAATTTTTAGTTCTAGATGATCCATGAAAATTTCCGCTAGTAACGGACTTAAAGGATTACCCATTATTAGACCTTCTTTAGATGTATAAAAGTTGTCGTTGAATTCAAAATAGTTTTGATCCAAGCACGTCGTAAGTAAATCTAAAATATCCCGTTTAATAATTTCGTTTACTTTATTCTTGATTAAGAGCCTATCTACTAATTCTATGACTTCATATGGTGGGATGCTAGGAAATAAGTTTTGTACATCAAATGAGATAATTCTAGAATTTTTCGGTAAGTTAATATTTTTAATTTTATCGATTAGTTCGTACGTATTGGCTATACTATATTTCGGTTTAAATTTGCAATGTTGTCGTAGTAAAGGGATGAGTTTTTGTGATAGTTTGATTGATGGTGCAGTAACAAACGATACAACTGGTCTAATAGGGAAATCCTTTTTATGAAATTAAAACTAAGTGTTGTCTTTATATAATTTTATTATGAATTTCCAACAAGTATCGGCTAACACAATCAAAGATAATTAAATAAGTTATTTTTTGACATTAACTGTTAATTTTCCGCACACACATCGCTCCTGTACCACTTTAGGGACTTCCCCGCAGCACGTGTTCTATGCACATAAAAAAGAATTGTTTCGGGATGCCAAGTGGAGTCTGCTAAATAGTTTGGTATGTAGCGGTAAATTTCTAGGAGTAACTTTGTATTTTATTCGCTAACTGTCTTCTGGATTCTAGTTCTTGAAATTATGAAATAAATTTTCAAGAGAATGTATTTCGCCATCAACATTCCCAAAACCGGCCAAGTGCAAGTTGGACTTGCGTAATTAGTGTTCCGTAGTTGATTGCTTTGAAAATAAAAACTTTTGTTATGGAGGTATAAAATGATCAATGACTTCACAAAACACAACCCCATTGAGTTTTCAACAAGGTTTGTTTCCGATCTTTGTTGAAAACTGATGACCTTGAAATTTTTGTTTTTTTATATACTAAATAAATTATTAAAGGCAATGCACTCGTGATAACTTTTGTTCAATCTACACCCTGTGGAGAATATTTCCGAATTTTTTACAAAATTTTTTGTAAGTTGACACCCCCTCAAAACCTCCACCACCTGCGGGAGTGGAGTGATCGAGTAAACAATTACCGTAGGTACTTTATAGAAGATATTAATCACAAATAATCGGTCAAGTGCAAGTTGAACTTGCGCAATTAGTGTTCAAACGTTGATTGCTTTTAAAATAAAAATTTTTGTTGCGGAGGTATAAAATGATCAGTAACTTCACAAAACACTCTTCAAATGAGTTTTCCACAAAGTTTGTTTCAGATTTTTACTGCAAACTGATGACCTTGAAATTTTTGTTTTTTTATATACTAGATAAATTATTAAAGGCAATGGACTCGTGGAGAATATTCCCGAATTTTTTACAAAATTATTTTCAAGTTGAGTAATTTTCGAGATAAGGGAGGGACAATGATTATTGGCAATTCTTTAAAAATAATGCACTTAATAAGGTGGGGAGGGCGTTAGAGAGGTCGCTTCGCATATATCAAGTTCCATGACATTTCGTTGTTCTCGAAGACGAGGACTCTTACTATTTTCAGTTATTTATACTCGTACTTGTTAAGGGGTTAATAAGGTATGGAAGAGACTTAGAGAAGTTGCTTCGTACGTTTCATGGAGTCAAGTAATTTAAAAATTGTGGTATTTTTTCATTATTAATTGAACTGTTAACGAGAAAGAAGGGCGGTTAAACGGACTGTTTCAAATATATTTTTTTCAATATTTTCAACTGGTCAAACATGTAAGGTATTAATAAGGTACGTTTCTCTTTTTCAAGGTTCTTGAAACAAAGGATTTTGAAATTATGTTGTTTTTCAATATTTGTAAAACTTGTAAGGAAGGATTTTAGTAGCTTTGCTTCGTACACATCGTATCATATGTCTTCTTTAGGGTTCTTGAAGTGAAGAAATCTGAAATTTTTTTTATTTTTTTATTATTTTCACTCGGTCAAATATGAAAGGTGTCAGTGAGATAGGGATGGTGGTTAGCCGGGCTGCTTTTTATATTTCTTCTTCCTTATTAGGGTTTTGTGAGCCATAGGATATGAAAATTCTATTGTTTTTTAATATTTTCAATTTTAACAGAAACTATGTAGAGGGAAATGTACGATTTCAATTGTATATCTGAAATTTTTTCTCTTCTCAACTTTTTTTAGTGTTCCGTACGGAACACTTATAAGATCACTTCGGTGTCTGTCCGTCTGTCCGTCTGTCTGTCTGTCTATCCGTCTGTCACACCCGATTTTCTCCGAACCTGCTTGACATAGAAAGTTGAAATTTGGTACTAATATAGGAATTGATAGCCTCATCAGAGCCGTGTAGTTTTGAAAGTTAAATTTTGACTTAAGGGGTTAGTTGTAGGGGGTGAAAACGAAAGTGAAAAAAAAAATTTTTTGCTAGGTCATCGAGAGGGGTGTCAAAAGAAAGCTTGTAAAAACACGACTTCAAAAAAATATATAATGTAATACTTGCGCACACTTTTCTTTGTATTGTTTTTAAAAAATCGCGAAAAATTGCTGTCCCCCCCTTTATCTCGAAAAGTACTGACCAAAAAATTTTGAAAATATTCTGGAATATTCTACACGAGGTGTAGATTGAACGAAAATTATCACGAGTGCATTACCTTTAATAATTTATCTGGTATATAAAAAAACAAAAATTTCAAGGTCATCAGTTTGCAGTAAAAATCGGAAACAAACTTTGTGGAAAACTCATTTGGAGTGTGTTTTGTAAAG
This sequence comes from Pachyrhynchus sulphureomaculatus, assembly GCA_019049505.1. Taxonomy (NCBI): domain Eukaryota; kingdom Metazoa; phylum Arthropoda; class Insecta; order Coleoptera; family Curculionidae; genus Pachyrhynchus; species Pachyrhynchus sulphureomaculatus. The sequence goes on along the minus strand of CM032447.1, from coordinate 232,431,374 downwards.
TTACTGATCATTTTGTACTAATTGCGCAAGTTCAATTTGCACTTGACCGGTTATTTGTGATTAATATCTTCTATAAAGTACCTACGGTAATTGTTTACTCGATCACTCCACCCCCGCAGGTGATGGGGGTTCTGAGGGGATGTAGAGGGGAGTGTCCTTGACACAAAACCGGAAGGATTAGCCGTCGGCCACCTCTCATAAAAAAATTATTAAGGGTTGAAAGTTTATTAAATGAAATTTCTTAAAACGTTGCAAAATCAAATATTTTTTATTCTAATTTTAGTTTTTGATGAAAAATGACCAATCTACACTGATAGCTGTTCTCTCAGACTCATCTTTAGCAGCGACACCACCCCTCAACCTTTTAAAAAAAGAAAATTCTTGAAAAGAGTAAAGCGAAGTTCACAAAAAGTGTAGTATCACATCTCATGGCTTTACTCCTAGATCACGACTGCCTCCACCCTCAATCACCCCCCTTTCGCCCTCAATCAACTAAATCGAATTCATAATACGATGCTGGTCTGAAAAGTCCGTGCAAAAATAAAAACTACTTATGTATTTTGGGTAAACCTTTTTTATTTTTCGACATAGTCTCCTTTTAGGCTTATACACTTCGTCCAACGATGTTCTAGTTTGTTGATCCCTTCCGAATAATAGGATTTGTCCAAGTCTGCAAAATATCCATTAGTGTCTGCAATCACCTCCTCGTTTGAATAAAATCTTTGTCCCGCCAGCCATTTCTTCAAATTGGGGAACAAATAGTAGTCCGAGGGAGCCAAGTCTGGAGAATAGGGGGGATGTAAAACGAGTTGGAATCCTATTTCCATTAATTTTGCGACCACAACTGCTGAGGTGTGTGCTGGTGCGTTGTCGTGATGGAAAAGGACTTTCTTGTGGGCCAATCGCGGGCGTTTTTCTTGCAGCTCGGTTTTCAAACGGTCCAATAACGATGAATAATATTCACCTGCAATAGTTTTACCCTTTTCCAGATAGTCGATGAGGATTATCCCTTGCGAATCCCAAAAGACAGTCGCCATAACCTTTCCGGCCGAAGGAACGGTCTTCGCCTTTTTTGGTGCAGATTCCCCCTTGGTAACCCATTGTTTAGATTGTTGTTTGGTCTCAGGAGTATAGTAATGTATCCATGTTTCATCCACAGTGACGAAACGACGCTTAAAGTCCTCCGGATTCTTCTGGAACAGCTGCAAACCATCCTTGCAACACTTCACACGATTCCGTTTTTGGTCAAGAGTAAGCAATCGCGGCATCCGTCTTGCGGATAGCTTTTTCATGTCCAAATGTTTATGCAAAATATTATGTACCCGTTCAGTCGAGATGCCCACAGTACTAGCAATCTTACGCACCTTAACTCTTCTGTCATCCATCACCATATCATGGATTTGATCAATGATTTCTGGAGTCGTAACCTCCACAGGCCGTCCAGAACGTTCAGCGTCACTTGTGCCCATATGGCCAGTCCGAAAATTTTGAAACCACTTATAAACTATTCTAATCGAAGGTGCAGAGTCACCATAATGTTTATCAAGCTTCTCTTTAGTCTCCTGAGGCGTTTTGCCTTTAATAAAGTAATGTTTAATCACCACACGAAATTCTTTTTCGTCCATTTCTTGAAAATCACTCGACTTCCTTGATTCACACGAATGCCAAACACAAAGAAATAGACCAATATGGCTGAAACTTGGTGTGCGTTCATTCAAGAGATGCTACTAACTAAACATGACCTCGATACGCGCCGGTGGTGCCATCTCTCGGAGTTTGCACGGACTTTTCAAACCAGCCTCGTACATAATAATTTGTAACTGTAACTATTCATAGAATTGACATAGATAAACTGCACGTTTCAAGACTAAAATTGCTAGAAAAAAGTTCAGGGGAAACGTAAACAAAGATCCGTTTGTTTTTTTTCGGGTCTCATCTATTATTCAGTGATAATGACAAACTTATCATATTTATATACTATATATTCTCGAAAGATAATTTTAAATTTGGAATAAAACGAGAGAAGGGAGCGAAAGGGAATCGAAGGCGGTCAAGATCCAGGGACAGAGCCTCTGGTGAGATCTGAGAGGCAAAGCCCTAAATCTTTTTGCCAACCTTAACCTTATTTAAGAGTTGATTTTTTTAAGGGGTTGAGGGGTAAAAGGGCCACTAAAGAGGATTTCGGAAGCACAACTTCCAGTATAGATATATAATTTGTGATAAAAAAAAATTAAATCAAATATATTTGATTTTGCTGCAAACAGCTACTTTTATAAAATTTTAACCTTTAATAACTTTTTTATGAGGGGTGACCGACGGTTAATGCCAACGGGGATATGTTCGAGTAAATCCCCTCTATAATCTCCGAAAACCTTCACCCCTGCGGGGGGTGGGGTAACCAAGTAAATAATTACCGTACCTATTATATAAAATATCGTTGTAGTCTTTAGATTATAGTAAATTACTTTTTGTGTGAGAAAGCCAACTTCAGTATTTATTCTAGAACTAAATCTTGCAAGGGAAGTGCTCAGTGCTACCCTTTACCGATTTTTTACAAAGGAGAATAGTTTACTAAAGTGTACAAAGAAAAAAAAAACAGTAGCTAATTTATTACGGTGAAGTTTATGAACAAAATTGATTCCTCTTTAGATATTTTTTATTATAATATTTATCTCTATAACGCAGAATAATTTTCAAATAAAGGCTGCATCAATCAGGAATACTTTGCACAAAATCCTGATTTATTTGCTATAATTATAGGCATTGCGTTTTAAATTAGCTTTTATTTATATATAAATGAAAATGTTAAATTATATTATTTATCGTAAGATTTTAATAATTTTTTAATTATTTCCTCTAAGGATGGAACATAAAGGAAATATTAAGTCGATATTTAAGAATTATTTCCGATTGATAAGGAGCTATGGAATAAAATTGCTTAAGGAACTGAAAAAATAATTTTTTTATTATTCAAATTAGTTCAGGTTAGTTGGTAATCTTATTAGACTATCTTCAAAACGTAACATCTGCTATGTCTAAGTAACCCACAATTATAGAACTTCGAGACAGTAAAAACGTTAAACCGGGGATCATTTATGGTACTTGGGCATCAAAAAAATTCTTGTTTTAGCAAAGTAGAGAAAACTTATGCTTGAATATAGTATATTTAAAATGTTAAAATGTAAAAATTTTAACTATTTCCCAATATGTGAACCTTTCATAAACTTAGTACGAGATTGGCAATTTTGTTCTCTAATAAGTTTTAAGGGGTAAGGCCACTCCAGGTTCCAAGAAAAAAGCTAATTTCGGGAATTTTTTTAAAAAGTAAGCAGTCGAAAATTAATTTGAAGTGAAGATTAAACAAATATGTAAGTGTACAAAAATATATAACGATTGCTCCTGTAGATTTCAACCTAGAACAAAAACCAAAAAGTTAAACTTCCTTTAAAAAAACAATTTTTCGTGTAAATTTTTAGGTGAAAAATGATTTTTTTTTTCAAATGTGCACCATTTTTCGAAAAAAAAAGATATTTTCAAATTTCCGTATGTTACGCATTAGTTTTTGAGATATATTAATGACAATTTTTTGGTTATTTAACAGACTTCAAAAAGGAGGAGATTCTCAATTCGACGCGTATGTATTTTTTTTTAATGTATGTTCCTGCATAACTCTGGCAAATATGGACCGATTTGGATGATTTTTTTTATTCGAGAGAGGATAGATTAGAGACGGTTTAACATAAATTTTATTAAAATTGGTTATACAGTTTCTGAAAAAATCCAGAAAAATTTAAATTTCTGTAATAACACACCGATAACTCTGGCAAATATGTACCGATTTGGATGATTCTTTTTAATGTTCCGTACGGAACACTTATGGGATCACTTCGGTGTCCGTCTGTCCGTTTGTCACACCCGACAAATTACGTTCATCCATTGAACGAACTCTTTGAGAGCTTTTAGTGCTATTTCAAGTCGCTGGCTCCTTTGGTCCTCGCTTTCATCTAGTCTTGCTTCATGATTGCGGGGTCTCAGTGTCGATAATCTTGCGATGCGATCTTGTGTTGGCTTACTATTTAGACGGTTATGTATTACGCCGAGTCCGTGTTCCCGCTTCTCAGGAGACTCTGTAGCAAGACGCTCATGAATTAAGCCGAGTCGATGCTGCCGCTCCTCAGCGGATTCTCTACTTAAATGGTTATGTATAGAGCTAAGCCTATATTCATATTCTGTAGAAGTTTCTTGTCTGAAACGTGACCGATTGTACTTTGAAATTTCGCATAAATGAACTTCACGAGCTTCTTGAGTTTCTTGAAAGCGTGATATTGTGTTCCGATTAGTATTCTTATCAAGCCGAAGCTCTGTTTCTTTTTCGGTTTCCTGAGAATGATATTCTCTGTGGCGAGCAGCACGTTTCGTTGGTCTACCCATGATTAATTTCACAATCTTCAAGAAATGTAATTGAAAACAGAATAATGGTAGTACATACCTATAAAGGACGTAGATATATAAAAGACATAAATAGGAAACTGAGTTCTTAAAACTAATTTTAAAGAAAAAAGACAGCCCTTTTGGAAGTAATTGATGACATCCTCAGGGGCATCGATGGAGGGTGCTTAGCAGTTTTGACCCTCATTGATTTTTCTAAGGCCTTTGATACAATAAGTCACAGCCTTCTTTGTTCTATACACTAACATATATTGGTCTCAGTAACAACAGCTTGAAATTATTGCAAAGTTTTTTAAGTAATCGAATTCAATCAGTGCGAGTCGCCGGTATGGAGTCGAGACCTTTACCAATTACCTGTGGTGTCCCACAAAGTTGCATTTTGGGACTTCTATTATTTTCAATTTACACTTCTCAACTAATACATCGGGTGAGGTATTGCAAGGTACACTTGTTTGCCGACGATACGCAGCTTTATTACATATGTTGTCCTAACGAGATTCACAGAATCCGTTAGAGAAATCAATGATGGTTTGGTGGGGCTAGTTTCTGCTGCCAGTGACCACTCGCTATCAATTAATACAAAAAAAAATTACAGTCATGGTTTTTGGTACTCGGAAGCTCAGAAGCAGTTGCTTACCACATATTAATATTAAAATCAACGGGGAAGTGTTACGGATTGATGACAAATGTAGAAATTTAGGTCTTACTATGGACTACAATTTGAGGTACAGATCGCATGTGAACATAGTTATACGTCGGGTGTACTTTAATTTAAAGATGATTTACTATTCTAGTGACTATTTAAATCAAAAATTGAAAACTATATTGTGTGTCTCTGGTATTGTCCAGATTAATTTTTTGTGATACTATATATGGATTTTCAATAGACGTATCCAAGTTCTTCAAAATTCACGTTTGCGCCTGATATTTGGTATTCGTAAAAGGAATCACATATCACACAAATTGTTTGAACTGGGATGGTTAAATATGAATGATAGACGTTGTTTGCATGCGGCTTGTTTATTCCACAAAATTGTCTTAACGGGTGTTCCTTCCTACCTACATAGAAAAATTACCTTTAGATCAGATGTTCATAATTTGAATGTCCGTTTGAGGGGTCGCCTTACGCCATCGGCTCACAAAACTGAAAAATTTAGATCGTTCTTCTCTTTTCAAATAGCTAAGATTTATAACTCAATTCCAGAAAATATAAAACTATTAGATACTAGGTCATTCAGGGCGGCGTATAGGAGGATTTTATTTATATATATATATATATATATATATATATATATATATATATATATATATATATATATATATATATATATATATATATATATATATATATATATATATATATATATGTATATATATATATATATATATATATATATATATATATATATATATATATATATATATAGAGATAGTACTTATTTATGTAAATTTTCCTTCAAAAAAGAATATCACTAGTTCTTGAGTGTATCTGTGCTCTGTATAAATTCTATTATTTATCTCGGATATATTTGGGTGACTCGCCTGTCTGTTTAACAATTTAAATTATATCAAGGGTTTATTTTGGTTTGCTCTAGTTGTGTCATAAGCCATTCATTTTTTTAGTCTTTTTTTTCCTTTTTTCCTAACACTTACAACATTACACAGTTTTATTAAGATACTAGCACAGTTTAATAGATAAATATAGTATTCTATAAACTTTAGTATTAGGATGCGTAAGGGTAAGAACAATGTTGTACCTTCGTGGTCTAATATTCCCAGCTGACCTTCGGCATTTTCCAATTTAATGTAGCATTTTTTTATTTAGTTTATGATGTATTTTTTTTTCTTTCATAATTGGAACTAAAGACCATATTTATTTATTTATTTTTTTATTTAAAATTATACGGTAACTTTACCTTAAAAAAACTACTTTTTACCAAAAAAAAAACTGGCTTTAAAAAACCAGAACACCAAAATTTGCCACTATAAAGTAAAAAAGAATGTTTTTGACACATTCGTAAAATGCCATACCACACATAAGATATTGCCTAAATTTGACAATTCAGTTATCAATTCCATATGAAAAATCTAACAGAGGATAAAAACAGCTATTATTTATTATTATGATTTTTATAAAAAGATAACTTTAGATGTCGGCGCTTTATTCACTTTATAGTGTTTAAAATTTTGTGTGCTGTTCTTGTTAAGTCAATTTTTTTGTTCTGGGCTGAAATCTACCAGGGCAATCGTTTCACTCGTTTCAGGCTGCGCATAAAAGGTGCTTGTCGTCTTGGATTCTGAAGCGGCCATTTTGAATCAAAGAATAAAAAAAAACTTGTACACTTAAATTTTTTTAATAAAGTACTTCAAATCAATTTTCGACTGCTTTTATTATACTCTTCAAAAAAATTCCCGAAATTAGCCTTTTTTAGTGGGACTCAGAGAGCAAAATATGCATATTTTTATTTTTATATTTCCCAAATGGTCTTGTTGATAGTTTCATCTATAGAAAAGTTAAGGAATATGACAACCCGGGCGTAATTCCATTACTACATAATTTTTCAAATTCATCTTGGTGCCTGTAATTTTCATTCTTTATTTTGATGGGTTACCAGCAGAGCTAAATAAACTGTAGAGTGGAGGTCGTACATATAAGCTTCTGTTCAAATTTTCGTTTGAAGACGACGTCTAATCTAATATCTTTTATTGACAAATTAGTCAGGATTAATCCTATAACTACTAATACATGAGATGATCTAAACATGAATATACATTTGCGTCTTAAGATATTTACATTCAGTAATCTAAATAACTTAGCCTAGCTAATGGGTTTTATATAAATGTGGAGAGAACTTCTGATTCGTAATCGGCGACCCCAAAAACCCCTGTATAACAAATTTGGTACAAATCGATAGATTTTCGAAAATTTCATCCACCATCTTGGATCCGCCATCTTGAATTTGGCAAATCAGACCTCGGATTCGTGATCAGCGACCCTAAAAACCCCCGTTTACCAAATTTAGTGCAAATCGGTTCATTTGCGAAAATTCGGCCACCATATTGGATTTTTGACCGCCACATTGGATCCGCCATGTTGGATTTTGTCAACTTACCACCCCAATTTTTTGAGGCGTCCATCAGCTACAATTTGAGCCAAAAAACGACCCAAACAGTTGCGAATTTTTATTTTTACAAGCTTTTTTTGCTGGACACTTGATTTTTCGGCTACCGGCCGCCATATTGAAGCCGCCATATTGGAGCCGCCATATTGAATTTTTCAAAGGCGCACTCGGAATTTGAAAGTAGACGCTTTAAAATGAGCCCTTGGTCAAGTTTTTTGGTTGCTTCTAATTTTGGTCGTAGCTCTGATCCGGTTGACGCGGATCGTCCCATATATATATATATATATATATATATATATATATATATATATATATATATATATATATATTATATATATAGAACTTAGATACTCGCATTTAAGATATTTCATGAGTGCAACCTTAAAATTATACTTAAGATTAACTAAAGCTAATCCTGAGTTAGGGGTCGGAGGGTCTTGGGTGGTGACGTCTGGCGTTGGATGGAGGTCCATATGCGTTTCTGATTGTGGAGTTGGGTTGGTGAGTGGATTTATCCAGGAATTTGAGTTGAACGTTCCTTATGAATTCCCAGATTGTGGACATTTCGAGGTCTCAATGAAACTGGATATTACTAACGAATCATGGGACTTTGGCGATGATTCGGAGGGCTTTGTTTTGAAAGGGTTGGAGGTGGATCTACGTGTGCTTGACATTTGACACTATACCGGATTGGAATAGGTTTCATTTTTTCATATTCTCAATTGACTTACAAGAAAGGCATAGGCTCTTGCTTCTATTAAATGAGCGTTGTTCTAACATGGTGAGAAAGTATACTTCTTCTAACTTAAGTATTTACAATAGTGCTCCTAATCTAAACTTAACCTAGGAAACGTGTTTTTTGACATTATTATGAACTAATCTAACTTAATCTAGGGCCAATGCTAACTTAACCCAATTTTTGGAATAGGTGAGGCTGCTCAGATGATCATTTTGTAAATCATCAGCTTGTTGCGTGTTGATAACTTACCGGACTTGTTTGGAAGAGGGTATAGCTTGCCTTGACTTTGGTGGTGGGAGTAGTGGCCTGGCTCTCCCATACTAGCCGCTTGTCTTAGTGAAGGTCCAGGTACTTGATGCTGTTGGTCTATTGGAGTCTGGTGCCTTCAAGAGTAAGGCTTGCAGTTATGGTGCTAGAAAATTTGTTGGACATAATGGCTTGGATCTTGGCTGGATTGATCTGGATTCTCCAATATTTGAATCATAGGACTAACAAGTTGAGGTGGCGTGGGACGTGGCGGTGATGATGGAAATTTCGGCATACATGAGCAGGGAGACGATATTTTGGTTAATTTTGTGTTTCACATAGAACCAGTATGTTCAAGAGGCTTCGCTTGGGTAGATTTGTCTCGTTCTAGTAATAAAGGATCTTAAAAAAGTGCCAGACCTCTCGTTACTTACTAGTTTGCTTCCAGCACATTCACCACAAACGTATCAGCAATAAAAGTTGCATAATAACTTAAAATATAGAATACGGTGCAGCTCCGGTTAAAAATTTATTAGTACTGTTACATTATAAAGATATTGTAAGTATATTATTGTTGACGTCACTGAATCAATATTAAATAAAGTATACTGGAAAATTTGCCCTCCTCATGTACAGGGTTATAATTATGAATGAACTACCCTTCTAACCTGTTTATTTGAATATTTATCAATGTTGAATACAGGAGTGGTAGAGTTTTTAAAAAAAGTTTTTGTGTTAAAATAAACAATTGTACATCGTATGTTTGACTTATGACAGAGTTTACATTTTTTAAATAGAAACTTGTATATTATTTTTCAATTTTGTAGAATTTTTAATTCCATATATGTACATATATATATATATATATATATATATATATATATATATATATATATATATATATATATATACCAGGTGTACAAGTATGAAATGCGGATTTTTTTTTTCTAAGAAAAACATATTAAATTCGGAAAGAATGATAAAAAGTTCTTCATTCAAAGTATGCTCCATCGCTTGTTATACATTTTTCCCATCTTTCGGGCAATAGCACGCCAGTAAAAATCTTCCCCTTTTGCTACGAACCATTCATCGAGCCATTTTTTGACATCTTCGTACGAACCAAAGCGCTGCTCAGCAAGTGCGTGACTCATCGATGCAAACAAGTGGTAATCGGAAGGAGCCAAGTCTGGTGAGTAAGCCGCATGAGGTCGAACTTCCCAGTTGAGTGCTTCCAAAGTGTCGCGAACTGGTTTTGCCGTATGTGTGATGGAGCATTGTCATGAAAGAAAAATGACTTTGTGTTGCCTCTTTCGGTATTCCGGCCTTTTTTCAAGCAGTGAACGGTTCAAATCGGTTTCTGCCAAAGCGATTCGGTCTTGCGGTCGATGTGGATGGTGCGCCTGGATCTACCCATGATTTTTTGCGCTTGGGATTCTCAAAATAAATCCACTTCTCATCCCCTGTAACTATACGGTGCAAAAACTTCCTTTTGTACCAAGCGAGCAAAATGTCACACGTGTTTTTGCGCTTTTCCATTTGCCTATCGTTCAACTCATGTGGTGCCCATCTACCGGTCTTCTGAATCTTTCCCATTTCTCGTAGCTTGTTGACTAATGCCCAATTATTCGGCGAGTTGTTTTTGTGTTTGCGAATCATCTTCGTCCAACAGTGCTTGCAATTCCACATCTTCGTATTTTTTTCGAGGTTTTCCACGTTTCTTGTCTGTAACATCGAAGTCACCACTTTTGAAACGCCGAAACCATCGTTCACACGTATCTTGCGATGGAGCAAGTTCACCATAAGCTTCTCGAAGTAATCGGTATGATTCAACAGCAGTTTTCTTCAAATGAAAACACAAAATTAATGCTGTCCGTGAATGCTCTTTGTTCGGTATAAATTTCGACATATTGAACACAACAACATAACACTATGCACACACTTTTCCAATTTTATTACTCGTGCGCGTCTGACACTTGTTGATGACACAGCAAAATGGCGCAGTGTCAAATCTTTATAGCACAAACTGCATTGGTGCACCATCTGTTGTCTGAAATCGGCATTTCATACTTGTACACCTGATATATATATATATATATATATATATATATATATAAATATATATATATATATATATATATATATATATATATATATATATATATATAATATATATATATATATATATATATATATATATATATATATATATATATATATATATATATATATATATATGTATATATATATATATATATATATATATATATATATATATATTTATATATATTTTATATATATATATATATATATATATATATATATATATATATATATATATATATATGTATATGTATATATATATATATATATATATATATATATATATATATATATATATATATATATATATATATTTATATATATTTATATATATATATATATATATATATATATATATATATATATATATATATATATATATATATATATATCAACCGTCAACCGGACCTCCCCCATAGTCCATAAATTGACACAATTTATGAGGTCACAATCTGGTCTAGATTAAAGCTTATGATATGTACTATTGAATCTTGAGTGACATATGAAAAAAATTGTGCTCAATACCGACCCAAATCTGAAAATGGATTTCAAAAAATTTTAACCTGAACTAAAGTAAAAATGAAATTTCCTAATATAACTAATAAACAGCAGAAATAATATGGAGCCGTGGATCACACGGCGTTGATAGGGAAGATATTATAAAGAAATCCATCCACTGCCACTCGTAAAGAACGCTCTTTGAGAAAACAAGAGAATTATAAACCAAATTTTTCAGATATATCATAAAAGTGTAGTTAAGCCAACAGTTCGTCACGTCAAAGACAGTCGAATGCATTGGATATATTAAATACACTCAGGCTTCTCCAAAATGTTCATTTGTGTTATTCCAAACATGTTTTACATAAGTAAGAATATCTCCTTTTGATCTTTGTTTACGAAAGTAGTTTAGTGGTCACTAATAATATTGAATATTTTCTATATTATTGAGAGCAGTGCGACTGGTCGGTAGTTCTTTGAAAAGGTCTTCTTGCCTTTTTTGGGTATCGGCTGAACTATAGCACATTTCCAGCTTTCTGTAGGATAGGTAAAAAGTCTACAGAAAATTAGTGTTAGTCGAAAATTTCCTTGCATCTGTACTGGGTACGAAAAAATATGTTACTATTTATGACGTTGGGATTTTCAGGCCATTGTGAATAAAGAGTAGGTAAAAGCGTTTAGCGTTAAAATACTTTTATAGTAAATCCTAAGGTATAAGATCGTTCTTTTTGGTTTTTCAATGGGGCAATAAACGACCCTATTAAGGTTTTGTGCATAGTTGCCAGGTATTACGATAAACGTATTTTTATTTTACCTGCTTTGTATACCGTCCTCACTTGCACCTGCAATCACATAGGATCTATTTTTACCTATATATTTATCACCTGGCAACCCGGTTTGGAGCCCTTTAAGTATTTGATAATATAGGCCTAATGACCACAGGTTCCCATTAAGATTCGAAAGATACTTTTTATTATTTTTATTTTTAGTTTTACTTACGACTTACAAAGTAACGGTTCTATTTTAATTATGTTGGGTCCATGGGAAAATTGCAATAGTGGCTATCGCAAGAGAAAACATTTATCACTTGACGGTAAACAAATAGTGAAAAATGTTTACGACAGTTTGGTAAAAAGAAATTTGAATAAACAAAGTGCTTTGCAAGAAACCAGTGAACTAACAAAAACCCCAATTTCTACGATTAAGGGCATTGTAGGAGAACCATCAACAGTTGATGCCGACACTAGACAAAATAAAATTAAGACTGGTGCAGGACGGGATTAATATACATTGTGGCCGATTAACCCTTCACAGAATTCTCTTAAGAATGGGATTCACGTTCCGAAAAATCAGCAAAAGGCAAGTAGTGATGGAGTCACAAAGATTACGAATCTTGCAACATATTTATTTACAAGAAATTAAAACGTATCGATCAGAGAATTGGCCAATAATTTACCTTGACGAAACATGGTTCGATACCCATGACACTGAGTAAAAAGGGTAGGTTGACAGCAGTACAAAATGTTAGACTAACGCACCTTCAAATAAAGGTAAACGAATAACCATTTTGCATGCTGGATCTGAAAAGGGGTGGGTTTCAAATCGTCTACTATTATCTGCAAAAAACATAAAAGATTCTAGTTTGGACTATCACGAAGACACGACTGCAGAACTTTTTGAAAATTGGTTTCAAAATTCCCTTTTGCCAAATGTTCCCGAACAGAGTGTTGTAGTTATGGACAATGCAAATTACCATAGTCTCCTACTAAATAAGGTTCCTAATGCAGCCAACACCAAATCGGAAATACAGGAATATATGTTAGAAAATGACATTTATTTTGACTTTAATTATAAAAAAGTGATCTTTTGGAAGTTTTGAAAGATCATAAATTGAAAAAGAAATCCGTTTGTAATATTATGGCTGAGAAAATGGGACACACTGTTTTGCGGCTTCCTCCGTATTATTGTGTGTTTAATCCAAGTGAACATATTTGACATCAAGTTAAATCAAAAATAAGGGCACAAAACGTTTCTCCTACTTTAAGCGTGTTGTGATATACCTTGTAAAAGCTGGAAGAATTCCATTCAGCACGATGTTAAAGTTGAAGATTCATATATTTATGTAAATAATATAAAATCACTGATAATTACCTCAGCTGATGACAGTGATAGTGAAACCGAATTAGGCTTAAGTTAAAATATATTTTTATTTATACAATATGTCCCTTCTTGTAAATCCCCATTCATTCAAACTGTATACTTGTACTTCTTATCCATCTGTTTTTACATGCATCTATAAATAAACATCTCCAAAAACACTTGTAATTTTATTTATTTGCATTAATGAATAAAATTCTTAAGTCCATCTCTGCAACCTATCATAATCAAATGTCAGAATTTTTATATTGCCCACTTAAAACGGCAAAAATAGGATCTTATATTTTCGGACAAGCTATATCAATATTACCTGTAAATGTGGTTTTTCTGGAAAAGTTTTTTTTTATGGCTTCAATTTTGGGAAATATTTATCACAGCGTATTTGCCATGTTTTGGTTATTCAACAATTTTTTACTCGAAAACTAAAATTTTTAGAGAAATTATGTAAGATCCAAAAAGTACTTGCTTTTATTCATAGCATCACAATGAATTTTTTCAGAATTTTTGAATCACTTTTTAACAATTCGTTATTTTGACTTATGTGCACCGGCAAAATGTTTTAGAACAAAAAATCGTAGAACACTACCTTGAATAAACAATTTTTATTTTCAAGATTTGCTTGTTCTTCTCATGCCAAGCTGGAAACTTATCAATAGGCCCTCGTATATCTGACTACATTGTTACTGAATGTCTCCTCCAAGTATATTGGACAAAATTAACAGCTACATAATTGTGATGCATAGTTTCGAAGATACTTCACAAAAACACTATTAAGCGAGCTCCAAATTTTTTTATGTGAACTTCCAAAGAAAGAGCATAACGAGCTATTGTATTTCTTATTCAAACTCTTCAAATTAATTGTTTAAGTTCGTATAATTATTTTTTCTACTGCATAATGTAGCTAACTCTGGATCGATATGTATCGATTGTTAAATATCTATAACACCATGTCGATAAGTCTGTGCCATCGCTAGTCCGCAGACAACCGGGTGTTAATTAAACCAGACTAGTACAAAAACGGTTCTTCTTCATGGTAACTGATCAAAATGCATCATGAATACGCCCTCGTCATGGTTATTTTGCTTGATAGAACATTGACGAGTATAAATACTTTTTATTGCTTTTAATTAGTAATATATTAGGTTTACCGGTACATACATGCCAATTTATAGTCTTATATGTTGTCGTCAGAATGTTTTATGAAATTTTAACGAACCAGTCCGATTTCCTCGTTTTGAAATGTTGTATCGTTAAACGGATTGACTAGCTTTGAATATATTATTTTATACAGTCTGCCAAGTAAGAACGTGCTGCTCGTATTCTTGAAAAAATGCATTTTGAGAAAAAAATTTTTGCCATCAGTGTATTAACAACGGTGCAATTATCTTAGTAAGTTGTCCAATTGCCTCCTGCATCAATAATTGCCTGACATTTTCGAGGCATAAAGATCTCCAAATTTTTCGAATCTCGAGAGTCAAAGTCCTCGGAATTTTTCCTCTGAGCTTTCTCTCTACAAGGGACAATAGGGTTGTCGTCCGGCGATTGTGAGGGCCATTATAGTATCTTGTCGTGGGCCCAAGCAAACGCGCTTCGGAATTTCACAATATGAGCACGAAGATGTTGTCAAATAGTCTCACGGGAAACATTTAAACCAGATTTTCTTAATTTTGCCGCTCTTTGATGCAGCGCAAATTTCGGGTCCCGTGAAAACAAAGACACCATTCGACTTTCGGAGTGATTTTGACTACCGATCCACGTTTTGGTAATTCTTCGACATTTTTCGTCTCGTTAAAATGATTTACCCATATTTCCATCAACGATCCGACTTTTTAATATATTTAGCTATTATCGCTGACACGTTCTTACTTGACAGACTGTACAGGGTGGTCCAAATTGGACACTTTCAAAGGTAAACCTCTTTATCTAAAGGAGATAGACCAGTGATTCCCAAAGTGGTTCAGGTGGACCCCCAGAGGTCCACACGACGGGGGTCTACGTTGGCGTGAAAAAAAAAATGGGGGTCACAACTTGTAAGTGGGGGTCCACAAAAATTTATCTGGTTTCGATAGTAAAGAACAAAAATGTTGGCTTGGCTTTACCTATCAATGTAGGCAGACACTACTCAAAAAAATAAAGGGACCAAAAAAAAATTCCAAATTTTTCGGTGATTTTTAACAGGCTGTATTTCGGTGAAAAATAGTCGTATTGAGACTTAAAAAAAAGCATTTTGAAGCTTTAAGATTCTAATTTTCAGATTTTTTGGCTAAAATTTTTTAGGAGCTAGAGTTCTCATGCAATCCTAACAGATAGCGCGAAAAAAAAGTAATATTGCAAATATTTTGCTTTCTTTTTGGTCCACGGGCTTGAAAAAAATTTTTTCAGTTAGGCCGGCACATGGATCAGATAGCCTGATTATTTAGCATTAATTTCCTTGTTTTAAAACCTCCCTTAATTTTTTTGAGTAGTGTATTTTAAGAAGGTCAGCGACTGTTACTTGTAAAAATTTGCATATTCGATATTCAGTACAACGCGCGTCGAGACTTGCAAAGCGCCGCCCGCCCGCCCGCAACGCAACCCATTCAGACGTGCAAAGGGACGAAATACGACTTGTGCTGTGCTTGCAATATTGCATGAACTTAGCAGTTTATTGTTTTTAATAATTAAAATCAGTTTTGCCGCCGGCATTTTGGTTTTTTCATTGCAATAATTAATTAATCCTATTTTATTCTGTTAAAATAGCCATATCCTGTTAAAGTCGCTTATGATTACTAAAAAACAAACATTTTTTCTTTACAGGTAGGTAACTGATACGAAACATGGCTGAATCTAAGAAGAAATGTCGACAGTACAGTGATGATTATTTGAAATTTGGTTTTTCTTCCATCAAAGGCAGACAAACGATTACCCATATGCCTTTTATGCAACAAAGTCTTGAGCAATGACTCTATGAAACCATCGAAGCTCGAAGATCATCTAAGAAGGGTGTCATCCTGATAAAATAGGTAAAGATTTAAAAATATTTACAAACATTGAAGGAAAAATATGAAAAGAGACCCACCGTGCACAGTATGTTTCCTTCAACGTCTCAAAGTAACGATGATGGCTTGCGGGCATCTTACAATATCTCATTGCTTATAGCGAAATCTGGGAAAACCGCACACCATCGGAGAAACAGTTAATTTTACCCTCTGTTGAAGAGGTTTTTTAAAAACCGTTCTGCACAAACCTCCACTTGACGTACTCAAAAGAATTCCTTTGAGTAACAACACTGTACAAAGACGTATTGATGAAATGAGCTCTGATATTGAAAGCTTCTTGTGTAATTATCTGCAAACAACTCATTTTTCTATTCAACTGGACGAGTCAACTTTACCTGGTAATGAAGCATTTTTTATTGGCATATGTTCGATTTGTTATGGACGAAGAAATCCATGAAGAGCTGCTATTCGCGAAAACTTTGGGGACGGACACTAAAGGCGAATCAATATTTAATGTCCTGAGTGATTTTTTTAATGAAAAATCGATTCCATTTACAAACATTATTTCGGTGGCAGCAGATGGAGCTCCTGCCATCTTCGGGCGTTATCGTGGGTTTATAAGCCATCTTAAAAGAATTATACCAGGAGTAACTGCAATTCACTGTGTCATCCACCGACAACACCTGGTAGCGAAATATTTGAGTGATAGATTGCACCAATCGCTTCAATTTGTGATTAAAGCAGTTAAAAAATAAGAAGCAATGCGTTGAATACTCGTTTATTTGCACAAATGTGCGACGAAAATGATGAAGACTTCCAACGATTGCTCTTACATACTGAAGTACGCTGGTTTAGATAAGAACGCGCTAGCGGCAAATTTTTTTACGACTTGATTCTTTATTATCGTCACTGCTTATTCCTTTTATGTTACCTAATGTAATAAAATATATCCTATAACCTAGCCAGGGAACATATGTATGTTTAAAAAAAAAAAAGTACGTAAATCGGATAAGTGGTTTTTCTCGAGTGATAAGCGCACTAACGGACAGACAGACAGATAAAGAGGCGTTGCATTTTATATATATTATAGAAGATTATAGATAACCTGGCCAGAGAACAAATCTGTTCTCAAGTCCTAAGCGCACTAACGGACAGAGAGATAGACAGAGAGATGTTGCTTTTTATATATATTATATTCTTTGCTACATGATATTGTTCCATATTTAATGGTTTAGGCAGTGTATTTCAAGAGAACGCGCTAGCGGCAAACTTTTTTCCGACTTGATACCCTATATTCGTCACTGCTTATTCCTTATATTACCTAACGTAATAAAATATATCCTATAAACCTGGCCAGAAAACATATGTATGTTTAAAAAAAGCACTTAAATCGGAATAAGTGGTTCTCAAGTGATAAGCACACTAACGGACAGACACACAGAGAGATGTTGCATTTTATATATATTATACATATTTAGGGGTATAAAAAATTTAAACAAAACTTTGCAAAAATACACTTTACTAAGTACTCTAGGTAATTTTGAGTGTTCCGTATGGAAAACTTATAAGTTCACTTCGGTGTCCGCCCGTCTGTTTGTCCGTCTGTTTGTCTGTCACCCGATTTTCTCCGAAACTATTTTACATAAAAAATTGAAATTTGTTACTAATATAGGAATAGAGGGCCTCATCAGAGCCGTGTAATTTTAAGAGTTAAATTTTGACATAAGGGGTTAGTTTTGGGGGATGAAATCGGGGGTGAAAAAAAGATTACCGGGTCATCGAGTGGGGTGTCAAACACAGTGTGTCCCAAAAAGTTTTATAGAAATGGAGAAAAAGTTACATATTACAAAAAAATTTATTCTTGATAAAAAGTTCTGCTTCACATGGAAATCCATAATCAAGCATCGAAAGTTTAAAATATTTGATGGTATACAGGGAAACTAAAAAATAATTACTTATTATGAGGAGTAAAGTGTGTTTAAATTTAAATACAGAGCAAAAATACATTGAAGCACCAGTGCAAAATAAATAATCCATATGTTTAGTTGTTATGTACGTAGTCATTGAGTAATGTTGCAATTTCAAAATAAAATCATATTAGCACAAAATTTATTATGGACTAGCCGGGGCCCGCGGCTCCGCTCGCGTGGACTTGATTCACCACTATCGTCACTGCTTATTCCTTAATTTACCCAACGTAATAAAATATCTCCCATTATTTCCCTTTATCTCTCAATATTTCTCCTTATCTCCCATTATCTCTACATA
>CM032447.1:232389059-232412717 GCA_019049505.1 Pachyrhynchus sulphureomaculatus | reverse complement strand
ATAGGCCTCAGTTTCAGCGATAACCTCTTCATTCGTGCGAAATTTCTTACCGGCGAGCATTTTTTTCAGGTCTGCGAACAGCCAGTAGTCGCTGGGAGCCAAATCTGGCGAATACGGTGGATGTGGGAGCAATTCGAAGTTCAATTCATGTAGTTTTGCCATTGTTTTGATTGACTTGTGACACGGTGCGTTGTCTTGATGAAACAAAATTTTTTTCTTTGCCATATGCGGTCGTTTCTTTGCAATTTCGGCCCTCAAACGCTCCAATAACGCTATATAATATTCACTGTTGATGGTATTTCCTTTCTCAAGATAGTCGATGAATATTACACCACGCACATCCCAAAATACCGAGGCCATAACCTTTCCAGCCGATTGTTGTGCTTTCGGGCGCTTTGGACGAGGTTCACCAGTTGCTGTCCACTCAGATGACGATCGTTTTGATTCCGGAGTGAAGTGATGGATCCATGTTTCATCCATTGTCACATATCGAACGCAAAAATTCCGGTTTGTTACGTTTAAACATGGCGAAACACTGCTCAGAATCATCAACACGTTCTTGTTTTTGATCAACAGTGCAAGCAAACGCGGCACCCACTTTGAACAGAGCTTTCTCATAGTCAAATGCTCATGCAATATAAAGCCAACACGTTCTTTTGATATCTTTACGATGTCAGCTAACTCACGCAACTTCACTTTTCGATCATTCAAAACGATTTTATGGATTTTTTGATGTTTTCTGGTGTTACCGCCTCATTTGGACGTCCACTGCGTTCTGCATCATCGGTGTCTCTACGACCACGTTTGAAGTCAGCAAACCAACGTTTTATTGTTGTTTCTGATGGAGCGGAGTCCCCATAACACTTTTCAAGCCATTGCTTCGCTTGAACGGTATTTTTTTCCCATCAAGAAGCAGTGTAAAAATTAAAACACGAAATTGTTTTTGATCCATTGTTTTGAAAATAACAAAAGTAGCGTCACTCTTAGCACAATAACTCACAAACTAATGAATAGAATATCATGAAATTTTAACAGCTGTCTTTTGAAGGTTAGTATTAACTGAAAAAAAGGCGACTGCAATAAAACTAGCGCCATCTATGTGTTAGGCCCGGGACTTTTCAGCCCATGTGTTACATAGAAGAAATTATAATATTTATTGTTTAAAAATATTCTGATAATTTAAATCAAAAATGTTGAAATTAAAAAAAACCGGTCAAGTGCAAGTTGAACTTGCACAATTAGTGTTCCGTACGTTGATTGTTTTTAAAATAAAAATTTTTGTTAGGGTGGTATAAAATGATCAGTGACTTCACAAAACACACCCCAAATGAGTTTTCAACAAAGTTTGTTCCCAATCTTTACTGAAAACTCGCACTCGCGATAATTTTCGTTCAATCTATACCCCGTGGAGAATATTCCAGAATTTTTTCAAAATTTTTTGATCAGTATTTTTCGAGATAAGGTAGGGGACAGCGATTTTTTTCCAAATTAATACGTAATACGAAGAAAAGTGAGCGCAAGGATTACATTACATATATATTTTTTACTCGTGTTTTCACAAGCTTTCATTTGACACCACACTCGATGACCTAGTAAAAAAAAAAATTTTTCACTTCCGATTTCACCCCTCAAAACGAACCCCTTAAGTCTAAATTTATGTTACGGTGGTATAAAATGATCAGTGACTTCACAAAACACACCCCAAATGAGTTTTTCAACAAAGTTTGTTTCCAATCTTTACTGAAATCTGATGACCTTGAAATTTTTGTTTTTTTATATACCATATAAATTATTAAAGGTAATGCACTCGTGATAATTTTCGTTCAATCTACACCCCGTGGAGAATATTCCAGAATTTTTTCGAAATTTTTTGATAAGTACTTTTCGAGATAAGGCCCGGGACAGCGATTTTTCGCGAATTTTAAAAAATAATACAAAGAAAAGTGTGCGCAAGTATAATATTATATATATATTTTTTACTCGTGTTTTCACAAGCTTTCATTTGACACCACACTCGATGACCTAGTAAAAAAATTTTTTTTTCACTTCCGACTTCACCCCCCAAAACTAACCCCTTAAGTCAAAATTTAATTCTCAAAACTACATGGCTCTAATGAGGCCATCAATTCCTATATTATTACCAAATTTCACCTTTCTATGTCAAATAGTTTCGGAGAAAATCGGGTGTGACAGACAGACAGACAGACAGACAGACAGACAGACAGACATACATACAGACAGACAGACATACAGACAGACAGACAGACACCGAAGTGATCTTATAAGTGTTCCGTACGGAACACTAAAAAGAACTCTTTTCTATTATAATAATTTCATAACGCTCAACAGTGAGGCTCTAAAGAATCGACATCCACTCTGATACCAGCTAGTTTAAATTATGTTTTACTTTTCTAAAGTCTTTCAAAAAATAATATTAATTAAAATGTCCTCTTTTTTTAAATATAAGTAGTTGATAATCCGCTGCCACATATTTGTCTTTTTCACTAATCATTTAACGTAATCGACAAGGTCTTATTTTGTCAAGCATATTACCAATTTTAGTTTCTTTGGCTTCTATAAGCTCTAAAAATAATATTTTTTTTAGTTTTTTCACTCTGTTAATTAAAAATATAAATAACGTAGTTATATCGGGACACTCAATTGCTCCAGTATCGTCACTCAGTTTGCTGGGCGTTAATTCGAGTACAAATATGTCTTGGCGTGAATATGTTACATATATAGTAAAAGGAGTTTCTCAAAAGTTGGGAATATTATATTGAACTAGAAGGCTATACACTCCACAATAACTCTGAATTCTATACAAAGCTCAAAATCGATCAACGATGGAAAACAGCTCCCATAATTGAGGATGTGCTCCTAAACGTACGCAGCATTTGTGGGATTCATTCAAAAGAGAGCTGTTAGCCTCACTGGAGATCAAGAACTCACTAGTTACCTAGATTCATTGAAACGCTGAAGACGGGTGGCGATTTGAGTCTATTCTAAATTCCTCACGGAGCGACGCATGCTACGAATACATGTCGCCCTAATACTTTACATTCATATGAGCTTCAGTTTGTACAACCCTTTTCAAGCAACCTCATCCCTTTGGAATGATTTGCCAAGACTGTTTTTCCCACCGAGTATAATTTACAACGATTCAAGACAAACATGAATCGCTCTTTCCGCACACGCGCCGCTCCTGTAGCGCTTTAGGCATTTCCTTGCAACACGTGGACTATTCCCATAAAAAAAAGAATTCGAATTAGCGACTGGCTATATGACCAAGCCAAAATAAAAAAAAAACTGTTTTTAAACCAATTTTATCACTAATAATTTTCAGAGAAAAGCAACACAGGAACTATAAGTTTTACAATAACCGGTCAAGTGCAAGTTGAACTTGCGCAATTAGTGTTCCGTACGTTGATTGCTTCTGAAATAAAAAAGAATGTAACAAAGGTATAAAAAAAGACTTCAGAAAACACACCCTAAAGTTCGTTTTTGATCTTTACTGAAAACTCATGACCTTGAAATATTTGTTTTTTTTTATATACCAGATAAATTATTAAAGATAATGCACTCGTTATAATTTTCGTTCAATCTACACTCCGTGGACAATATTCCAGAATTTTTCAAAATTTTTTGATCAGTACTTTTCGAGGGGGAAAAAGAGATTTTTTGCGATTTTTAAAAAGTAATACAAAGAAAAGTGCGTGCAAGTATTACGTTATATATACGTTTGAACTCGTGTTTTTAGAAACTTTCATTTGACACTAAACTCGATGACCTAGCAAAAGAAATTTTTCCACTTCCAATTTCACTCCCCAAAACTAACCCTATAAGTCAAAATTTAGCTTCCAAAACTACAAGGCTCTGATGAGGCTATCAATTCCTATATTAATACCAAATTTCAGCTTTCTATGCGAAATAGTTTCGGAGAAAATCGGGTGTGGCCGACGGACAGCCAGTGAAGTGTGTGTTCCGTAGGGAACACTAAAAAAACCTGACTAAAATAAGTGAACCACTCTATATTGACCTAATCTGGATCAATTCTGGTCAGTTCAATATACACCATTTACTTAGATTTACTAAGATAATAAGTGTGTAATCTTTATATAACAATAGCCGGGCCCGCGGCTCCGCTCGCGTGGACTTGATTCACCACTATCGTCACTGCTTATTCCTTAATTTGCCCAACGTAATAAAATATCTCCCATTATTTCTCCTCATCTCTCAATATTTCTGCTTATCTCCCATTATCTCTACATAATTTCCATTATCTAGGCTTAACTCTGCTCATTTCCCATTATTTCTCCTTATCTCCCATTATTTCTCCTTATCTCCCATTATCTCACCTTATCTCACCTTATCTCCCATTATCTAGGCTTATCTCGACTTATCTCTCAATATTTCTCGTTATCTCCCATTATTTCTCCTTATCTCCCATTATCTCACCATAACTCCCATTATCTAGACTTATCTTTGCTTATCTCCCATTATTTCTCCTTATTTCCCATTATTTATATTTATCTCCCATTATCTCACCCTATCTCCAATTATCGAGCCTTACCTCGACTTATCTCCCATTATTTCTCCTTATCTCCCATTATCTAGGCTTATATCAAATTATATAGAACATATGTTTAAATTTATAAAAATACATAAATCGGATAAGTGGTTCTCAAGCGCACTAACGGACAGACAGACAGACAGAGAGACGTTGCATTTTATATATATTCTAGATAGAAGATTATAGATAACCTGGCCAGAGAACAAATGTATGAATTAAAAAAAAAAACACGGAAATCGGATAAGGGGTTCTCGAGTGACAAGCGCACTAACGGACAGACACACAAACAGAGAGACGTTGCATTTTATATATATTATATTCTTTGCTACATGATATTGTTCCATATTTAATGCTTTAGGCAGTGTATTGCAAGAGAACGCGCTAGCGGCAAACTTTTCTCCGACTTGATTCACTATTATCGTCACTGCTTATTCCTTATGTCACCTAACGCAATAAAATATATCCTATAACCTGGCCAGAAAACATATGTATGTATAACAAAAAAGCACGTAAATCGGATAAGTGGTTCTCCAGTGATAAGCGCACTAATGGACAGACAGACAGACAGAGAGACGTTGCATTTTATATATAATATAGATATTCTTTGCTACATGATATTGTTCCATATTTAATGGTTTAGCATGTTTAAAAAAAAAAGCACGTAAATCGGATAAGTAGTTCTTCTGTGATAAGCGCACAAACGGACAAACTGACAGATATACGTTACATTTTATATATATTATAGATGTAATAAAATATATATCTATAACCTGGTCAGAGAACAATGTATGAATTTAAAAAATCACGTAAATCGGGTAAGTGGATCTGGAGGGATCAGCGCACTAATGGACAGACAGACAGAGAGACGTTGCGTTTTATATATATTATAGATATAGATTATTATTATTATTATATAACCTGGCCAAAGAATATATGTATGAATTTAAAAAAAAAGACACATAAATCGGATAAGTGGTTTTCGCGTGATAAACGCACTAATGGACAGACAGACAGACAGAGATACATTGCATTTTATATATATATATATAGATTATAGATTATAGATATTCTCTGCTACATAATATTGTTCCATAGGTTTAGGCGGTGTATTGCAAGGCAACGCGCTAGCGGCAAACTTTTTTCCGACATCATTCACTATTTTACGTCACTACTCATTCCTGCTACCTATCGTAATAAAATATAGCCTATAACCTGGCCAGAGAACATATGTATGTTTTAAAAAAAAAGTACGTAAATCGGATAAGTGGTTCTCCAGTGATAAGCGCACTAACGGACAGACAGACAGACAGAGAGACGTTTCATTCATTTAATTTCATTCATGTTTGTATTGTATAATACAATATAAAACAGCTTCTATATTAAGTCACTATTCAAAAATATATTTTAAAAAATGCCGTAATGTTATTTCTAAGTTAAATAAATACCAAACAGAGCTGCCAAATTCTAAAACTTAATCAAAATATTACGTTCGTACTAATTTTTACATACGTTGTTCTAAAGGTTTATAAAACAGTGTTTATTCTGACTGTACATGTACAGTTCATGTACATGTTCTTCTAGTGCTCAACAGCAATTAAGTAATTTGCTTGATTTATAAATAGAATATTCTAGATCTTCTTAAAATTGTCTTTCCGTCGCTACATTTTCTCCGAAACCATTTTACATAGAAAGTTGAAATTTGTCACTAATATCGGAATTGATGGCCTCCTCAGAGCCGTGTAGTTTTGAAAGTTAAATTTTGACTTAAGAGGTTACTTTTGGGGGTGAAATCGGAAGTGAAAAAATATTTTTTTTTTTACCAGTTCATCGAGTGAGCTGTCAAATGAAAGCTTGTAAAAACACGAGTTCAAAATATATATATATATATTGTAATACTTGCGCACACTTTTCTTCGTATTATTTTTAAAAAATTGCGAAAAATCGCTGTCCCCCCCTTATCCCGAAAAGTACCGATCAAAAGATTTTGAAAAAATTCTGGAATACTCTTCACAGGATGTAGATTAAACGAAAATTGTCACGAGTGCATTATCTTTAACAATTCATGTGGCATCTAAAAAAAAAACATAAATTTCACAGTTATCAGTTTTCAGTAAAGATCGGAAAAATCTTTGTTGAAAACTCATTTGGGGTATATTTTGTGAAGTTACTGATCATTTTATACCTCCGTAACAAAAATGTTTAGTTTAAAAGTAATCAACGTACGGAACACTATTTACGCAAGTCCGACTTGCACTTGCTCGGTTATTTTAACTAGTTAATTAGAAATACACGTCGCGTTAATACTTCACATCCATATGAGGTTCAGCTTGTTACTCCGCGTACAACGCTTTTCAAGCAGTCTTTTATATGGAGACCATTATCCCTTTGGAATAATTTGCCCAGGGCTGTGTTTCCACCGAGTACAATTTACAGCGATTCAAGAACAACGTGAATCGCTTTTTCCGCACACGTGCCGCTCCTGGAGCGCTTTAGGGACTTCCCTGTTGCACGTGTGTTAGACCCATAAAAAAGTGTTTCTTCTGACTTAATAAAACCGACCCAGTGCAAATCGGACTTCCACAATTAGTGTTCCCGATCGTAATTGCTGAAGTATTCTATGAAATTCAGTAACACACTTATCATCAAGATAAGAATTAACAATAATATATAACAAGGGAGACATATTTGCGGCAAAAGTTTAAAACAAATATTTACTACCTAAATATTTGTTTAATTATAAACAAATAAATTAAAATTATTTTCTCTCGATACCTATCCATTGGTCACCAGTGATCATGGATATTTATTTTATCTGTGATTGGCCAAATGGTTAAAGCAGTTATGTACTGATAGTTTATGAGTGTATTACTGACTGCACTGAATACGTATTGGTACTTCGTAGTTCTTAGTTTCGGGTAAATTCACAACTTTCCACAATTTTTTTTTTTTTTTCATTTCCGATTTCACCCCCCAAAACTAACTCTTTAAATTAAAATTTAACTTTCAAAACTACTGGCCATCAATGCCTATAGTTACTCCAAATTTAATCTTTCTATGTCAAATAGTTTCGGAGAAAATCGTGTGACAGATAGACAAGCAGACAGACAAACACACACCGAAGTGATCCTATAAGTGTTCCGTACGGAACACTAAAAATAAAGTAATGAACATAGTTGAAAAATGCATAATATTTTCGTCTATTTTACGAATAGATTGTTCTAGAGTCCTATAAAAATTTAATATTTTTATCTGATTTGTGAGTAACAATCTGTAAAAATGTACGAATATTGTTCAAATATCTCCGCTTAAAACTCGATATTTTAAACAATTTACGATGAAATATTAAGTTCAAAAATGTTTGAGAAAAGAAGGAATTTCAGAGAAATTTACATTTGACATTTTTCTCTGCCAGGTGTACAAGTATGAAATACGGATTCTTCTTCTAAAAAAACATGTAAAATTCGGAAGAATGATAAAAAGTGCTTTATTCAAAATATGCTCCATCGCTTGTTATACATTTTTCCCATCTTTCGGGCAATTTGTGAATACCACGCCAGTAAAAATCTTCCCCTTTTGCTGCGAACCATTCATCGAGTCATTTTTTCACATCTTCGTACGAACAAACCTTAGCAAGTGTGTAACCCATGGATGCAAATAAGTGGTAATCGGAAGGAGCCAAGTCTGGTGAGTAAGCCGCATGGGATAGAACTTCCCAGCTGAGTGCTTCCAACGTGTCGCGAACTGGTTTTGCCGTATGTCATTACGTTTAGTATTAACCGTTTCCACAAATTTTAATAGCTCATAATAGACCACGCCCCTGCGGTCCCACCAAACACAGAGCATCGTCTTTTCTGCCAAAGCGATTCGGTCTTGCGGTCGATGTGGATGGTGCGCCTGGGTCTACCCATGTTTTTTTGCGCTTGGGAGTCTTAAAATTAATCCACTTTTCATCCCCTGTAACTATACGATGCAAAAACGACTTCCTTTTGTACCGAGCGAGCAAAATGTCACATGTGTTTTTGCGCTTTTCCATTTGCCTGTCGTTCAACTCATGTGGTACCCATCTACCGGTCTTCTAAATCTAAAACTTAAACAAAATATTACGTTCGTACTAATTTTTACATACGTTGTTCTAAAGGTTTATAAAACAGTGTTTATTCTGACTGTACATGTACAGTTCATGTACATGTTCTTCTAGTGCTCAACAGCAATTAAGTAATTTTTTGATTTATAAATAGAATATTCTAGATCTTCTTAAAATTGTCTTCTAAATCTTTCCCATCTCTCGCAGCCGATTGGAAACAGCTTATTGACTAACGCCCAATTGCTCGGCGAGTTGTTTTTGTGTTTGCGAATCATCTTCGTCCAACAATGCTTGCAATTCTACATCTTCGTATTTTTTGGCGGTTTTCCTTGTCTGTAACATTGAAGTCACCACTTTTGAAACGCCGAAACCATCGTTCACACGTATCTTGCGATGGAGCATGTTCACCATAAGCTTCTCGAAGTAGTCGGTAGGATTCAACAGCAGTTTTCTTCAAATGAAAACAAAAAATTAATGCTGTCTGCGAATGCTCTTTGTTCGGTATAAATTTCGACATATTGAACAGAACAACACAACACTATGCACACACTTTTCTAATTTATCACTCGTGTGGGTCTGAGTATTGTTGATGACACAACAAAATGGCGCAGTCTCAAATCTTTATAGCACAAACTGCATTGGTGCACCATCTGTTATCTGAAATCCGCATTTCATACTTGTACACCTGGTACATAATATGGCTGTAAAAATTGTAGTATAAGAAAACTCCTAATTTTTAAAAGCCTTTGACTCCAGAAGCCCTCAAAATGACGTATAATAAAATATATTTCAATCCCTCCTCTGACCTTTTAATTTCTCATCTGTTTTATCTAATATATCTAAATTTATTCATGATCACCACCAAAAACCAGGAAAAAATCCTCGTAATACTATTAGTTAAGTCGCCCTAAAACAATAACACAGATATATATATATATATATATATATATATATATATATATATATTATATATATATATATATTATATATATATATATATATTATATATATATTATATATATATATATATATATATATATATATATATATATATATATATATAAATCTCTGTCTCTTAAGTGAAGCACGTGTTGTCTTAAGTACGTTTTTACGCTGAAAAATTTACGAAAAATCATAAAAAAAGACATCCACCGTGAAGTTTCTCCAGAAAACATACTTAAAGTTGCCAGAAAACTATTAAATTGAAAAAAATACATTCTAATAAATAATGTAAAACTGTATAATCATTAAAATTATGGAATAAAAACTATTATTTCGGATATCTTTAAAAGTTCTGAATCTATATTTATCATAAAAACTTAAAAATATAAGGTTTTAGTGTTCATGTTTAACAAAAAACACGCATACACCACCTTTAACTAAGCTACATAGCAAAATGCTGTTTAAAATAAATATGTGCAACCACTAAATTAAAAAAATAAAATTTTTTGTTTGAATTTAATAGTTTTTTGGTAACGTTAAATGTGCTTTCTGAAAAAACCACATGGTGGATGACTTATTTTATGATTTTTTTGGAATCAGCATAAAATAATACTTAAGAAAACACATGTCTCACTTAAAAGAATTTTTTTTTGTATACCTTTGTAATGTATAAAAACTATTGATTCCTTTAGACTAAGAAAATGCACTAGAATACTAGGTTTTTCATTATCTAGGAGTCCACAAATGTAAAGAATTGCAAAAAATTTAAGAAGGATTTTTTTCACAAATATAATACTTCCTTTAGGAAAGGAAGTAAGAAGTTTTATCGCTATTGATTTTTCCAAAAAAAAAAAGAAATTAGAATACTATTGCTGAATAAATATCATTAAAGGGCTTAAATTTTTAGTTTTAATGGCTAAACTTGTACTTCATCACACCTAATATTATACAACATATAACTCACTCCAAACCACTTCTAACGGTTAACATCAAACACTTGTAGTTACAACTATAATTTAACAAAGTTTACAACCCTAAAACGACACATCCCCTCAACCTTCAATATATCTTGGGAACCCCAGGTCGAACCGGAACCGAAATTCCGGTGTACCGCAGACAGTCGGGGCGGCATCTGTCGTCTAGAAATGAATATTTATAAGTTGGTAATGTAGATTTGCATATTATCGGCAGGCGGCCATCAGCGATCTGTGGTCGTTGCGTAACGGCAGAAGGAAAGGTCGCAAGACCGATAAGTGAAATAGGTAGTTTTTTATTTATATCATACTGACTGTTTTTAATGCTTTATTCTACTTGCTAGAAACAAAAAATTATTTTTACCACAGCAGTGAGAGAAAATCTTTTTTTTTTCACTGTTTATAGGAAGTGAATATATTTTATAATATCCGGTCAAGTGCAAGTTGGACTTGCGCAGTTAGTGTTCCGTACGTTGATTGCTTTTAAAATAAAAAATTTTCTTACGGAAGTATAAAATGATCCATGACTTCACAAAACACACCCCCCCAAATGAGTTTTTAACCAAGTTTTTTCCCGATCTTTACTGAAAACTGATGACTTTGAATTTTTTTTTTTATGTAGCAGATACATTAGTAAAGGTGATGCACTCGTGATAATTTTCATTCGATTTACACCCTGGACAGTATATTCCAGAATTTTTTCTAAATTTTTTGATCAGTACGTCTTGAAATAAGGGGGAGACAGCGATATTTCGCAATTTTTTAAAAATAATACAAAGAAAAGTGAGCGCAAGTATTTCATTTTACGGTGTGTGCCAAAAAGTGGAAAAAAAGTTTATCTTACATATTACAAAAAAATTTTTACTTGATAAAAAGTTCTGCATCACATGGAAATCCATAATCAAGCATCAAAAGTTTAAAATATTTGATGATATACAAGGAAAATAAAAAATAATGAATTATAAAGAAGAGTAAAGTGTGATTAAATTTAAATACAAAGCAAAATATTAATTGAAAACTAAAAAATTTTGCTCAAGTTTAGATTTGTGGCATTCTTAGTTAAAACTTCAAAAAAACTCCAGTAAACACGTCAGTAATTGTCGGATTATTTAATGAATAAAGAAAAACGAAATTAATTAAAAAACTAGTGCACTGATTTTAATTTTA
The DNA here is from genome assembly GCA_019049505.1 of Pachyrhynchus sulphureomaculatus. Classification (NCBI taxonomy): domain Eukaryota; kingdom Metazoa; phylum Arthropoda; class Insecta; order Coleoptera; family Curculionidae; genus Pachyrhynchus; species Pachyrhynchus sulphureomaculatus. Next base: position 232,400,980 of record CM032447.1, on the reverse strand, counting down.
TCATATTTTTGTTAAAAATTTGATAAATTTTTATCTGCTTTGCAACAATTACATCTATAATATATATAAAATGCAACGTCTCTCTGTCTGTCTGTCTGTCTGTCCGTTAGTGCGCTTATCACTGGAGAACCACTTATCCGATTTACGTACTTTTTTTAAAAAAAACATACATATGTTCTCTGGCCAGGTTATAGGCTACATTTTATTACGATAGGTAGCATAAGAAATGAGTAGTGACGTAAAATAGTGAATGATGTCGGAAAAAAAGTTTGCCGCTAGCGCGTTGCCTTGCAATACACCGCCTAAACCATTAAATATGGAACAATATTATGTAGCAGAGAATATCCATAATCTATAATCTATAGTATATATAAAATGCAATGTCTCTCTGTCTGTCTGTCTGTCCATTAGTGCGTTTATCACGCGAAAAACCACTTATCTGATTTACGTGATTTTTTAAATTCATACGTATTTCTTTGGCCAGGTTACATAATAATAATAATAATCTATATCTATAATATATATAAAATGCAACGTCTCTCTATCTGTCTGTCTGTCCATTAGTGCGCTTATCCCTCGAGATCCACTTATCCGATTTACGTGATTTTTTAAATTCATACATATGTTCTCTGACCAGGTTATAGATATATATTTTATTACATCTATAATATATATAAAATGTAACGTATATCTGTCTGTTTGTCCGTTTGTGCGCTTATCACTGGAGAACCACTTATCCGATTTACGTGCTTTTTTTTTAAACATGCTAAACCATGAAATATGGAACAATATCATGTAGCAAAGAATATCTATAATATATATAAAATGCAACGTCTCTCTGTCTGTCTGTCTGTTCCGTTAGTGCGCTTATCACTGGAGAACCACTTATCCGATTTACGTGCTTTTTTTGTTAAACATACATATGTTCTCTGGCCAGGTTATAGGATATATTTTATTACGTTAGGTGACATAAGGAATAAGCAGTGACGATAATAGCGAATCAAGTCGGAGAAAAGTTTGCCGCTAGCGCGTTCTCTTGCAATACACTGCCTAAAGCATTAAATATCGAACAATATCATGTAGCAAAGAATATAATATATATAAAATGCAACGTCTCTCTGTCTGTGTGTCTGTCCGTTAGTGCGCTTATCACTCGAGAACCCCTTATCCGATTTACGTGTTTTTTTTTAATTCATACATATGTTCTCTGGCCAGGTTATCTATAATCTTCTATCTAGAATATATATAAAATGCAACGTCTTTCTGTCTGTCTGTCTGTCCGTTAGTGCGCTTACCACTTGAGAACCACTTATCCGATTTACGTGTTTTTATAAATTTAAACATATGTTCTATATAATTCGATATAAGCCTAGATAATGGGAGATAAGGAGAAATAATGGGAGATAAGTCGAGATAAGGCTCGATAATGGGAGATAAGGTGAGATAATGGGAGATAAATATAAATAATGGGAGATAAGGAGAAATAATGGGAGATAAGCAAAGATAAGTCTAGATAATGGGAGTTATGGTGAGATAATGGAAGATAAGGAGAAATAATGGGAGATAAGGAGAAATATTGAGAGATAAGTCGAGATAAGCCTAGATAATGAGAGAAAAGGTGAGATAATGGGAGATAAGGAGAAATCATGGGAGATAAGGAGAAATAATGGGAGATAAGGAGAAATAATGGGAGATGAGCAGAGTTAAGCCTAGATAATCGAAATTATGCAGAGATAATGGGAGATAAGGAGAGATATTGAGAGATAAAGGGAAATAATGGGAGATATTTTATTACGTTGGGTAAATTAAGGAATAAGCAGTGACGATAGTGGTGAATCAAGTCCACGCGAGCGGAGCCGCGGGCCCGGCTAGTCCATAATAAATTTGTGCTAATATGATTTTATTTTGAAATTGCAACATTACTCAATGACTACGTACATAACAACTAAACATATGGATTATTTATTGCACTGGTGCTTCAATGTATTTTGCTCTGTATTTAAATTTAAACACTTTACTCCCCATTATAAGTAATTATTTTTTATTTTCCCTGTATACCATCAAATATTTTAAACTTTTAATGCTTGATTATGGATTTCCATGTGAAGCAGAACTTTTTATCAAGAATAATTTTTTTTGTAATATGTAACTTTTTCTCCATTTCTATAAAACTTTTTGGGACACACTGTATTTGACACCCCACTCGATGACCCGGTAATCTTTTTTTCACCCCCGATTTCATCCCCTTATGTCAAAATTTAACTTTCAAAATTACTCGGCTCTGATGAGGCCCTCTATTCCTATATTAGCAACAAATTTCAATTTTTTATGTAAAATAGTTTCGGAGAAAATCGGGTGTGACAGACAAACAGAAGGACAAACAGACGGGCGGACACCGAAGTAACTTATAAGTTTTCCATACGGAACACTCAAAATTACCTAGAGTACTTAGTAAAGTGTATTTTGCAAAGTTTTGTTTAAATTTTTATACCCCTAAATATGTATATAATATATATAAAATGCAACATCTCTCTGTGTGTCTATCCGTAAGTGTGCTTATGACTTGAGAACCACTTATCCGATTTAAGTGCTTTTTTTAAACATACATATGTTTTCTGGCCAGGTTATAGGATATATTTTATTACGTTAGGTAATATAAGGAATAAGCAGTGACGAATATAGGGTATCAAGTCGGAAAGTTTGCCGCTAGCGCGTTCTCTTGAAATACATTGCCTAAACCATTAAATATGGAACAATATCATGTAGCAAAGAATATAATATATAAAAAAGCAACATCTCTCTGTCTGTCTCTCTGTCCGTTAGTGTGCTTATGACTTGAGAACAGATTTGTTCTCTGGCCAGGTTATCTATAATCTTCTATAATATATATAAAATGCAACGCCTCTTTATCTGTCTGTCTGTCCGTTAGTGCGCTTATCACTCGAGAACCACTTATCCGATTTACGTACTTTTTTTTTTTTAAATATACATATTTTCCCTGGCTAGGTTATAGAATATATTTTATTACATTAGGTAACATAAGGAATAAGCAGTGACGATAATAAAGAATCAAGTCGTAAAAAAATTTGCCGCTAGCGCGTTCTCTACCTAAACCAGCGTACTTCAGTATGTAAGAGCAATCGTTGGAAGTCTTCATCATTTTCGTCGCACAATTGTGCAAATAAACGGGTATTCAACGCATTACTTCTTATTTTGTTAACTGCTTTAATCACAAATTGAAGCGATTGGTGCAATCTATCACTCAAATGTTTCGCTACCAGGTGTTGTCGGTGGATGACACAGTGAGTTGCAGTACCTCCTGGTATAATTCTTTTAAGATGGCTTATAAACCCACGATATCGCCCGAAGATGGCAGGAGCTCCATCTGCTGCCACCGAAATAATGTTTGTAAATGGAATCGATTTTTCATTAAAAAAATCACTCAGGACATTAAATATTGATTCGCCTTTAGTGTCCGTCCCCTAAGTTTTCGCGAATAGCAGCTCTTCATGGATTTCTTCGTCCATAACAAATCGAACATATGCCAATAATAATGCTTCATTACCAGGTAAAGTTGACTCGTCCAGTTGAATAGAAAAATGAGTTGTTTGCAGATAATTACACAAGAAGCTTTCAATATCAGAGCTCATTTCATCAATACGTCTTTGTACAGTGTTGTTACTCAAAGGAATTCTTTTGAGTACGTCAAGTGAAGGTTTGTGCAGAACAGTTTTTAAAACCTCTTCAACAGAGGGTAAAATTAACTGTTCTCCGATGGTGTGCGGTTTTCTAGATTTCGCTATAAGCAATGAGATATTGTAAGATGCCGCAAGCCATCATCGTTACTTTGAGACGTTCAAGCAAACATACTGTGCACGGTGGGTCTCTTTTCATATTTTTCCTTCAATGTTTGAAAATATTTTAAATCTTTACCTATTTTATCAGGATGACACCTTCTTAGATGATCTTCGAGCTTCGATGGTTTCATAGAGTCATTGCTCAAGACTTTGTTGCATAAAAGGCATATGGGTAATCGTTTGTCTGCCTTTGATGGAAGAAAACCAAATTTCAAATAATCATCACTGTACTGTCGACATTTCTTCTTAGATTCAGCCATGTTTCGTATCAGTTACCTACCTGTAAAGAAAAAAAATGTTTGTTTTAGTAATCATAAGGCGACTTTAACAGGATATGGCTATTTTAACAGAATAAAATAGGATTAATTAATTATTGCAATGAAAAAACCAAAATGCCGGCGGCAAAACTGATTTTAATTATTAAAAACAATAAACTGCTAAGTTTATGCAATATTGCAAGCACAGCACAAGTCGTATTTCGTCCCTTTGCACGTCTGAATGGGTTGCGTTGCGGGCGGGCGGGCGGCCCTTTGCAAGTCTCGACGCGCGTTGTACTGAATATCGAATATGCAAATTTTTACAAGTAACAGTCGCTGACCTTCTTAAAATACACTACTCAAAAAATTAAGGGAGGTTTTAAAACAAGGAAATTAATGCTAAATAATCAGGCTATCTGATCCATGTGCCGGCCTAACTGAAAAATTTTTTTTCAAGCCCGTGGACCAAAAAAAAAGCAAAATATTTGCAATTTACTTTTTCGCGCTATCTGTTATGATTGCATGAGAACTGTAGCTCCAAAAAATTTTAGCCAAAAATCTGAAAATTAGAATCTTAAAGCTTCAAAATGCTTTTTTTTAAGTCTCAATACGACCATTTTTCACCGAAATACAGCCTGTTAAAAATCACCGAAAAATTTGGAATTTTTTTTTGGTCCCTTTATTTTTTTGAGTAGTGTATTATCTGCCTACACTGATAGGTAAAGCCAAGCCACCATTTTTGTTCTTTACTATCGAAACCAGATAAATTTTTGTGGACCCCCACTTACAACTTGTGACCCCCATTTTTTTTCACGCCAACGTAGACCCCCGTCGAGTCTCTTGTGGACCTCTGGGGGTCCACCTGAACCACTTTGGGAATCACTGGTCTATCTCCTTTAGATAAAGAGGTTTACCTTTGAAAGTGTCCAATTTGGACCACCCTGTACAGTCTGTCAAGTAAGAACGTGTCAGCGATAATAGCTAAATATATTAAAAAGTCGGATCGTTTGTGGAAATATGGGTAAATCATTTTAACGAGACGAAAAATGTCGAAGAATTACCAAAACGTGGATCGGTAGTCAAAATCACTCCGAAAGTCGAACGGTGTCTTTGTTTTCACGGGACCCGAAATTGACGCTGCATCAAAGAGCGGCAAATTTAAGAAAATCTGGTTTAAATGTTTCCCGTGAGACTATTCGACAACATCTTCGTGCTCATATTGTGAAATTCCGAAGCGCGTTTGCTTGGGCCCACGATAAGATACTAGAATGGCCCTCACAATCGCCGGACGACAACCCTATTGTCCCTTGTAAAGAGAAAGCTCAGAGGAAAAATTCCGAGGACTTTGACTCTCGAGATTCGAAAAATTTGGAGATCTTTATGCCTCGAAAATGTCAGGCAATTATTGATGCAGGAGGCAATTGGAAAACTTACTAAGATAATTGCACCGCAAAAAATTTTTTCTCAAAATGCATTTTTTCAAGAATACGAGCAGCACGTTCTTACTTGGCAGACTGTATAAAATAATATATTCAAAGCTGGTCAATCCGTTTAACGATACAACATTTCAAAACGAGGAAATCTGACTGGTTCGTTAAAATTTCATAAAACATTCTGACGACAACATATAAGACTATAAATTGGCATGTATGTACCGGTAAACCTAATATATTACTAATTAAAAGCAATAAAAAGTATTTATACTCGTCAATGTTCTATCAAGCAAAATAACCATGACGAGGGCGTATTCATGATGCATTTTGATCAGTTACCATGAAGAAGAACCGTTTTTGTACTAGTCTGGTTTAATTAACACCCGGTTGTCTGCGGACTAGCGATGGCACAGACTTATCGACATGGTGTTATCGATATTTAACAATCGATACATATCGATCCAGAGTTAGCTACATTATGCAGTAGAAAAAAATAATTATACGAACTTAAACAATTAATTTAAAGAGTTTGAATAAGAAATACAATAGCTCGTTATGCTCTTTCTTTGGAAGTTTACATAAAAAAATTTGGAGCTCGCTTAATAGTGTTTTTGTGACATATGTTCGAAACTATGCATCACAATTATGTAGCGGTTAATTTTGTCCAATATACTTGGAGGAGATATTCAGTAACAATGTAGTCAGATGTACGAGGGCCTATTGATAAGTTCCCAGCTTGGCATGAGAAGAACAACCAAATCTTGAAAATAAAAATTGTTTATTCAAGGTAGTGTTCTACGATTTTTTGTTCTAAAACATTTTGCCGGTGCACATAAGTCAAAATAACGAATTGTTAAAAAGTGATTCAAAAATTCTGAAAAAATTCATTGTGATGCTATGAATAAAAGCAAGTACTTTTTGAATCTTACATAATTTCTCTAAAAATTTTAGTTTTCGAGTAAAAAATTGTTGAATAACCAAAACATGGCAAATACGCTGTGATAAATATCTCCCAAAATTGAAGCCATAAAAAAAAAACTTTTCCAGAGAAACCACATTTACAGGTAATATTGATATAGCTTGTCCGAAAATATAAGATCCTATTTTTGCCGTTTTAAGTGGGCAATATAAAAATTCTGACATTTGATTATGATAGGTTGCAGAGATGGACTTAAGAATTTTATTCATTAATGCAAATAAATAAAATTACAAGTGTTTTTGGAGATGTTTATTTATAGATGCATGTAAAAAACAGATGGATAAGAAGTACAAGTATACAGTTTGAATGAATGGGATTTACAAGAAGGGACATATTGTATAAATAAAAATATATTTTAACTTAAGCCTAATCCGGTTTCACTATCACTGTGATCAGCTGAGGTAATTATCAGTGATTTTATATTATTTACATAAATATATGAATCTTCAACTTTAACATCGTGCTGAATGGAATTCTTCCAGCTTTCACAAGGTATATCACAACACGCTTAAAGTAGGAGAAACGTTTTGTGCCCTTATTTTTGATTTAACTTGATGTCAAATATGTTCAATTGGATTAAAACACACAATAATACGGAGGAAGCCGCAAAACAGTGCGTCCCATTTTCTCAGCCATAATATTACAAACAGATTTCTTTTTTTCAATTTATGATCTTTCAAAACTTCCAAAAGATCACTTTTTTTATATTTAAAGTCAAAATAAATGTCATTTTCTAACATATATTCCTATATTTCTGATTTGGTGTTGGCTGCATTAGGAACCTTATTTAGTAGGAGACTATGGTAATTTGCATTGTCCATAACTACAACACTCTGTTCGGGAACATTTGGCAAAAGGGAATTTTGAAACCAATTTTCAAAAAGTTCTGCAGTCGTGTCTTCGTGATAGTCCAAACTAGAATCTTTTATGTTTTTTGCAGATAATAGTAGACGATTTGAAACCCACCCCTTTTCAGATCCAGCATGCAAAATGGTTATTCGTTTACCTTTATTTGAAGGTGCGTTAGTCTAACATTTTGTACTGCTGTCAACCTACCCTTTTTACACAGTGTCATGGGTATCGAACCATGTTTCGTCAAGGTAAATTATTGGCCAATTCTCTGATCGATACGTTTTAATTTCTTGTAAATAAATATGTTGCAAGATTCGTAATCTTTGTGACTCCATCACTACTTGCCTTTTGCTGATTTTTCGGAACGTGAATCCCATTCTTAAGAGAATTCTGTGAAGGGTTAATCGGCCACAATGTATATTAATCCCGTCCTGCACCAGTCTTAATTTTATTTTGTCTAGTGTCGGCATCAACTGTTGATGGTTCTCCTACAATGCCCTTAATCGTAGAAATTGGGGTTTTTGTTAGTTCACTGGTTTCTTGCAAAGCACTTTGTTTATTCAAATTTCTTTTTACCAAACTGTCGTAAACATTTTTCACTATTTGTTTACCGTCAAGTGATAAATGTTTTCTCTTGCGATAGCCACTATTGCAATTTTCCCATGGACCCAACATAATTAAAATAGAACCGTTACTTTGTAAGTCGTAAGTAAAACTAAAAATAAAAATAATAAAAAGTATCTTTCGAATCTTAATGGGAACCTGTGGTCATTAGGCCTATATTATCAAATACTTAAAGGGCTCCAAACCGGGTTGCCAGGTGATAAATATATAGGTAAAAATAGATCCTATGTGATTGCAGGTGCAAGTGAGGACGGTATACAAAGCAGGTAAAATAAAATACGTTTATCGTAATACCTGGCAACTATGCACAAAACCTTTAATAGAGTCGTTTATTGCCCCATTGAAAAACCAAAAAGAAGGATCTTATACCTTAGGATTTACTATAAAAGTATTTTAACGCTAAACGCTTTTACCTACTCTTTATTCACAATGGCCTGAAAATCCCAACGTCATAAATAGAAACATATTTTTTCGTACCCAGTACAGATGCAAGGAAATTTTCGACTAACACTAATTTTCTGTAGACTTTTTACCTATCCTACAGAAAGCTGGAAATGTGCTATAGTTCAGCCGATACCCAAAAAAGGCAAGAAGACCTTTTCAAAGAACTACCGACCAGTCGCACTGCTCTCAATAATATAGAAAATATTCAATATTATTAGTGACCACTAAACTACTTTCGTAAACAAAGATCAAAAGGAGATATTCTTACTTATGTAAAACATGTTTGGAATAACACAAATGAACATTTTGGAGAAGCCTGAGTGTATTTAATATATCCAATGCATTCGACTGTCTTTGACGTGACGAACTGTTGGCTTAACTACACTTTTATGATATATCTGAAAAATTTGGTTTATAATTCTCTTGTTTTCTCAAAGAGCGTTCTTTACGAGTGGCAGTGGATGGATTTCTTTATAATATCTTCCCTATCAACGCCGTGTGATCCACGGCTCCATATTATTTCTGCTGTTTATTAGTTATATTAGGAAATTTCATTTTTACTTTAGTTCAGGTTAAAATTTTTTGAAATCCATTTCAGATTTGGGTCGGTATTGAGCACAATTTTTTCATATGTCACTCAAGATTCAATAGTACATATCATAAGCTTTAATCTAGACCAGATTGTGACCTCATAAATTGTGTCAATTTATGGACTATGGGGGAGGTCCGGTGGACGGTTGATATATATATATATATATATATATATATATATATATATATATATATATATATATATATATATATATATATATATATTTATATATATTTATATATATATATATATATATATATATATATATATATATATATATGTATAGTTATATATATATATATATATATATATATATATATAGTATATATATATATATATATATATATATATATATATATATATATTATTATATATATATATATATATATATTATATATATATATATATATATATATATATATATATATATATATATATATAAATATATAAATATATATATATATATATATATATATATATATATATATATATAATATATATATATATATATATATATATATATATATATATTATATATATATATCAGGTGTACAAGTATGAAATGCCGATTTCAGACAACAGATGGTGCACCAATGCAGTTTGTGCTATAAAGATTTGACACTGCGCCATTTTGCTGTGTCATCAACAAGTGTCAGACGCGCACGAGTGATAAATTGTAAAAGTGTGTGCATAGTGTTGTGTTGTTGTGTTCAATATGTCGAAATTTATACCGAACAAAGAGCATTCACGGACAGCATTAATTTTGTGTTTTCATTTGAAGAAAACTGCTGTTGAATCATACCGATTACTTCGAGAAGCTTATGGTGAACTTGCTCCATCGCAAGATACGTGTGAACGATGGTTTCGGCGTTTCAAAAGTGGTGCCTTCGATGTTACAGACAAGGAACGTGGAAAACCTCGAAAAAAATACGAAGATGTGGAATTGCAAGCACTGTTGGACGAAGATGATTCGCAAACACAAAAACAACTCGCCGAATAATTGGGCATTAGTCAACAAGCTGTTTCCAATCGGCTACGAGAAATGGGAAAGATTCAGAAGACCGGTAGATGGGCACCACATGAGTTGAACGATAGGCAAATGGAAAAGCGCAAAAACACGTGTGACATTTTGCTCGCTCGGTACAAAAGGAAGTTTTGCACCGTATAGTTACAGGGGATGAGAAGTGGATTTATTTCAAATCCAGCGCAAAAAATCATGGGTAGATCCAGGCGCACCATCGACATCGACCGCAAGACCGAATCGCTTTGGCAGAAACCGATTTGAACCGTTCACTGCTTGAAAAAAGGCCGGAAATACCGAAAGAGGCAACACAAAGTCATTTTTCTTCATGACAATGCTCCATCACATACGGCAAAACCAGTTCGCGACACTTTGGAAGCACTCAACTGGGAAGTTCGACCTCATGCGGCTTACTCACCAGACTTGGCTCCTTCCGATTACCACTTGTTTGCATCGATGAGTCACGCACTTGCTGAGCAGCGCTTTGGTTCGTACGAAGATGTCAAAAAATGGCTCGATGAATGGTTCGTAGCAAAGGGGAAGATTTTTACTGGCGTGCTATTGCCGAAAGATGGGAAAAATGTATAACAAGCGATGAAGCATACTTTGAATGAAGAACTTTTTATCATTCTTCCGAATTTAACATGTTTTTCTTAGAAAAAAAAAAAAATCCGCATTTCATACTTGTACACCTGGTATATATATATATATATATATATATATATATATATATATATATATATATATATGTATATGTACATATATGGAATTAAAAATTCTACAAAATTGAAAAATAATATACAAGGTTTCTTATTTAAAAAAATGTAAACTCTGTCATAAGTCAAACATACGATGTACAATTGTTTATTTTAACACAAAAACTTTTTTTTAAAAACTCTACCACTCTGTATTCAACATTGATAAATATTCAAATAAACAGGTTAGAAGGGTAGTTCATTCATAATTATAACCCTGTACATGAGGAGGCCAAATTTTCCAGTATACTTTATTTAATATTGATTCAGTGACGTCAACAATAATATACTTACCATATCTTTATAATGTAACAGTACTAATAAATTTTTAACCGGAGCTGCACCGTATTCTATATTTTAAGTTATTATGCAACTTTTATTGCTGATACGTTTGTGGTGAATGTGCTGGAAGCAAACTTAGTAAGTAACGAGAGGTCTGGCACTTTTTTAAGATCCTTTATTACTAGAACGAGACAAATCTACCAAGCGAAGCCTCTTGAACATACTGGTTCTATGTGAAACACAAAATTAACCAAATATCGTCTCCTGCTCATGTATGCCGAAATTTCCATCATCACCGCCACGTCCCACGGACCACCTCAACATGTTAGTCTATGATTCAAATATTGGAGAATACAGATCAATCCAGCCAAGATCCAAGCCATTATGTCCAACAAATTTTCTAGCACCATAACTGCAAGCCTTACTCTTGAAGGCACCAGAACTCCAATAGACCAACAGCATCAAGTACCTGGACCTTCACTAAGACAAGCGGCTAGTATGGGAGAGCCAGGCCACTACTCCCACCACCAAAGTCAAGGCAAGCTATACCCTCTTCCAAACAAGTCCGGTAAGTTATCAACACGCAACAAGCTGATGATTTACAAAATGATCATCTGAGCAGCCTCACCTATTCCAAAAATTGGGTTAAGTTAGCATAGGCCCTAGATTAAGTTAGATTAGTTCATAATAATATCAAAAAACACGTTTCCTGGGTTAAGTTTAGATTAGGAGCACTATTGTAAATACTTAAGTTAGAAGAGGTATACTTTCTCACCATGTTAGAACAACGTTCATTTAATAGAAGCAAGAGCCTATGCCTTTCTT
>CM032447.1:232380895-232388959 GCA_019049505.1 Pachyrhynchus sulphureomaculatus | reverse complement strand
ACGTAATCTCCATCAAGAGCAACGCAATCATTCCAGCGCCGCTCTAACATTTCAATACCACTTTTGTAGAACGATTTATCTTTTGCCTCAAATAGGCCTCAGTTTCAGCGATAACCTCTTCATTCGTGCGAAATTTCTTACGGCGAGCATTTTTTTTCAGGTCTGCGAACAGCCAGTAGTCGCTGGTAGCCAAATCTGGCGAATACGGTGGATGTGGGAGCAATTCGAAGTTCAATTCATGTAGTTTTGCCATTGTTTTGATTGACTTGTGACACGGTGCGTTTGTCTTGATGAAACAAAATTTTTTTCTTTGCCATATGCGGTCGTTTCTTTGCAATTTCGGCCTTCAAACGCTCCAATAACGCTATATAATATTCACTGTTGATGGTATTTCCTTTCTCAAGATAGTCGATGAATATTACACCACGCACATCCCAAAATACCGAGGCCATAACCTTTCAGCCGATTGTTGTGCTTTCGGGAGCTTTGGACGAGGTTCACCAGTTGCTGTCCACTCAGATGACGATCGTTTTGATTCCGGAGTGAAGTGATGGATCCATGTTTCATCCATTGTCACATATCGACGCAAAAATTCCGGTTTGTTACGTTTAAACATGGGCCAAACACTGCTCAGAATCATCAACACGTTCTTGTTTTTTTGATCAACAGTGAGCAAACGCGGCACCCACTTTGAACAGAGCTTTTCATAGTCAAATGCTCATGCAATATAAAGCCAACACGTTCTTTTCATATCTTTACGATGTCAGCTAACTCACGCAACTTCACTTTTCGATCATTCAAAACGATTTTATGGATTTTTTTGATGTTTTCTGGTGTTACCGCCTCATTTGGACGTCCACTGTGTTCTGCATCATCGGTGTCTCTACGACCACGTTTGAAGTCAGCAAATCAACGTTTTATTGTTGTTTCTGATGGAGCGGAGTCCCCATAACACTTTTCAAGCCATTGCTTCGCTTGAACGGTATTTTTTCCCATCAAGAAGCAGTGTAAAATTAAAACACGAAATTGTTTTTGATCTATTGTTTTGAAAATAACAAAAGTAGCGTCACTCTTAGCACAATAACTCACAAACTAATGAATAGAATATCATGAAATTTTAACAGCTGTCTTTTGAAGGTTAGTATTAACTGAAAAAAAGGTGACTGCAATAAAACTAGCGCCATCTATGTGTTAGGCCGAGACTTTTCAGCCCATGTGTTACATAAATATAAATAGTTTAGAACCTGTAAACAAACTTATTATTGATTTGCTAGATTGTAGCGTTAGCGAAATTGAACTAAATATTAATTAATAACTAAAATTGTAACAAATGTACGCGAGGACACTGTACACTGTTTTAATATATTTGTGTAATTACTATATTGTGTATTATTCAGTACATAAAACATTAAAATTCAACTGTCTTATCACAATAAAATTTTAAACCCAACAATTATACAATCAGGTATAGGGGTCCTGCATGATGCCTTGTCATTAAATAGCCAGAAATTAATCACTTTCGAATCTTGTTGAATTTTGAATGGGTATAGGTAGCTAAGTCACTTTCTTAGATCGTGAAAAATACTATACAAGGGCCGTTTTTACAAACGACCACTAGATGGCACTATTGCGATGTGACATTGCTATTGTTATAAAATTTGACATTTGTTATTGTTAAAACAGTGGCAGCTCAGAAATTGGCTGAATAGTTTGTTTACAGTGAGCGTTTAAAAAAACAGTTTTGTGAACTTACGGAAATGTCACGTGAAGGTTTTCGTTGGATGATTTTTTACGAATTTACTAAAGGCTCCATAACAATGCCTCGAATTGCTTCGTTCAACTTTTGGTAATGAATCACCATCAGAAAAGACTGTTTACAATTGGTTTACAGAATTTCGTCATGGTCGTGCTTCCGTCAGCGATGAATTTCGTGAAGATAGATCAAAATCGGTTATTGTTCCAAAAAACATCGACGCTGTACGCAACATAATTGAAGAGGATCGGCATGTGACTTACCGTAAGATCGAGGTATCCTTAGGTATATCGAAGACTGTGGTATATTCAATTTCGTATGAACATTTAGCTGTGAAAAAGATCTGTTTCGATTGGTTTCTGCATAATTTGACCAAAACTCAAAAACAGACTCGTCTCAACTGGTATAAACGAAATCCTCAAAAAATTCGTCCGAAGACATACAAAGTCCGTATATAAACATTGTAACAGGAAACTAACCAACAATCAACTATTTGGGTATGCCAAGATGAACCGAATCTCACAAAAGTGGTTAGTTCGCAAAGCACTTCCAAGAAAATGATTGCTTGTTTCTTTGGTTATACTGAACATGTTACAACCATTGCTTTAGAGCAGGGATGCTCAAACGGTCGATCGCGAGTGCTTTTTGAGTCGATCTCGAGAAAAAAATTCCGATATAGAACTATTCACAGATTTTGTTTTAGGAAACTAAAACGAAATGTAATGAATAAATTACTAAAATTTATTCGATTCACAATTAGGCCAGAATAACCCCTCATCACTTTCTTTTATCGTAATAACCCCTGCTAGCGGCAAAAGGCGGCTTTATCAAAGGAACGCGCGGTACTTGTCAAAGAAAAGCCGCGTTTTTGATTCCCGCCGATTTTTCTAGAAACTTCGGGCGGCGTGTTTGACGGGAACATTCGAGACTTCGTTCGCGCCGATATAAATGTTGCGCCTGCAGGAATAGGAGTCAGTCTGAGTTGTAATTTGAAGGCGATACATCGATACAAAGTTTATTAATAAATAGTCCAAATTAAGTGAGGCGAAGTAAAACTTATCATTTTAATAACGATTAGGAGGAAGAATTTTTCTTTTGTATGGTAAAGGATAAGTGCATTTCTCTCATTTGCCGTGCGTCAGTTGCAATACCTAAGCGTGGGAACTTAGAGAGGCATCATAAAACGGTTCATAAAAACTATGAAAAGGATTTTCCGTCACGGAGTGAATTAAGAAAACAAAAAGTACGTGATTTGATAACTTGTTTGAAAAAAGAACAAACCATGTTCACAAGACCAGCCAAACAATCAAAAGCTGCAACGATCGCGTCATTTAAAATATCTCATATATTGGCGAAACATAAGAAACCATTTGAAGATGGATTGGTTGTGAAGGAAGCATTTATTGAAGCGGGTGAGACTTTATTTGGAGATTTTAAAAAAAAACAGAGATTATGTCTGCTATTAGAGAACTTCAGTTATCTCGTCCGACTGTCACAAGGCGTGTTGAAGTCATGAGCCAGGACATGGCAGATAAACTGAAACATGATATCATGGAATGTACATACTTTTCTTTACAGTTCGACGAATCCACCGATATGACAGACACTGCCCAGCTGTGTATTTTTATTCGAATGGTATTCAATGACATGTCGGCTAAGGAAGAGTTTTTGACAATGATTCCTCTGAAAGGAAAGACCCGTGGCGAAGATATATATGACGTTTTCTTCAATTTTGTAACAAACTACAAGCTACCAATATATAAACTAGTGTGCATTACAACCGATGGAGCACCAGCAATGATTGGAAACAAAAAACGGTTTTTGTAGCATTGTGTCGAGCTAATGATGATTTCCCTTCATTTTTCTCCTTCCATTGCATTATACATCAACAAGTTTTGTGTTCAAAAGTTCTAAACATGGAGGAGATTATGGGCATTGCAATAAAAATTGTGAATTCTATCCATGCACGTAGCTTGCAACGACGGCTCTTTAAATTTCAGTTGGAAGATAGTGAGTCAGCTGAACACACTGATTTAGTTCTTCACACGGACGTCAGGTGGTTGAGTCGCGGAAAATTCTAGAAAGGTTTCAAGAATTATTGCCCGAAATAACAGCTTTTCTGGACGAAAGAGGTGATGACACTCAGATGCTGAAAAACGAAAAATGGCTGATTGATTTGGCATTTTTGACAGACATCACAATGCATTTAAACACTTTTAATTTGGAGCTTCAAGGTAAAGGAAAAAACTATTATTGAGATGATTAGCGCAATAAACGCATTCAAAAGTAAATTGCAACTTATGATAGATCAACTGAAAAAAAAGAATCTGAAAAATTTTCCGTCTTTGAAAGCAAGGATTCCTCAGTTGAATTATGATATTTATGAGGCAGAATTATCAAATATTTTGGGCCAATTCGAAATACGTTTTTATGATTTCAGTAAATTGGCAAATATCGCATCATTTATGAGTTATCCTTTTTCGTGTAAAAACATTGAGGAATTAGCTACTGAAATAGCAAGTCAGTTTAACATGGACTCATGTTCTGTTGAAAATGAGTTAGTGCAGATTATATTAGATATACATCTCAAAGCCACAGCATCTGATACAAAAGTCTGGTGTTTTATATCTAAAGATAAATATCTGAATCTAAGGCAAATCGCCCTTCAACTGACGGCAATATTTGGGTCAACTTACTTGTGCGAGTCTGCATTTTCTGAAATGAAGATAATTAAGTCAAAATATCGCAATCGACTAACTGACGAACATATGTCATCATGCTTGCGATTAGCACTCGGTAATTACGTACCATCTTATGAAAAGTATGCTGAGGACATGCAGTGCCACGCTTCAACATCCAAAGTCACTCTTTAGTTAAGTTTAGACACTAGAATTCGTTTGTTTTGTAAGAACCAATAAACTCGCAATTTTGAATAATTATGAGTTTTTTCATTGACATTTTAGAGCAGACCTACACTTACCTTGACTAAAAAAAATGCATATTGTGCGGAAAATTAATATCTATGCCACGATACACCCTACCTAGGCGACAATCCTGCATCACACTTACTTGCAGCCTCTCAGAGTCGATCGATCGTAGTCTAACAATATTGAGGTAGATCGTCAGCAGTTCAAGTTTGAGCACCCCTGGCATAAAGCATACGTGCTCACAATAATACACACCAGTAGTGTGATTGAGTTGATAAAGACAGACGTCAAAAATATAACCGTTGAAAACTGGAGAAACTGTATTCAACACGTCAAAAAAATTGAAAACTCATATAGATGTATGTACATAAATATAAATAGCTTAGAACTTGTAAACAAACTTATTATTGTTTTGCTAGATTGTAGCGTTAGCGAAATTGAACTAAATATTAATTAATAAGTAAAATTGTAACAAATGTACGCGAGGACACTGTACACTGTTTTAATGTATTTGTATAATTACTATAGTGTGTATTATTCAGTACATAAAACATTAAAATTCAACTGTCTTATCACAATAAAATTTTAAACCCAACAATTATACAATCAGGTATAATGCGGCCAGCACGATGCTTGTCATTAAAACAGCCATAAATTAATCACTTTTGAATCTTGTTGAATTTTCAATGGGTATAGGTAGCTAAGTCACTTTCTTAGATCGTGAAAAATACTATACAAGGGCCGTTTTTACAAACGACCACTAGATGGCGCTATTGAGATGTGACATTGCTATTGTTATAAAATTTGACATTTGTTATTGTTAAAACAGTGGCAGCTCAGAAATTGCCGAATAGTTTGTTTACAGTGAGCATTAAAAAAAAAACAGTTTTGTGAACTTACGAAAATGTCACGTGAAGGTTTTCGTTGGATGATTTTTTACGAATTTACTAAAGGCTCCATAACAATGCCTCGAATTGCTTCGTTCAACTTTTGGTAATGAATCGCCATCAGAAAAGACTGTTTACAATTGGTTTACAGAATTTCGTCATGGTCGTGCTTCCGTCAGCGATGAATTTCGTGAAGGTCGATCAAAATCGGTTATTGTTCCAAAAAACATCGACGCTGTACGCAACATGATTGAAGAGGATCGGCATGTGACGTACCGTAAGATCTAGGTATCCTTAGATATATCGAAGACTGCAGTATATTCAATTTCGTATGAACATTTAGCTGTGAAAAAGATCTCTTTCCATTGGTTTCTGCATAATTTGACCAAAACTCAAAAACAGGCTCGTCTCAATTGATATAAAGAAATCCTCAAAAAATTCGACCGAAGACATACAAAGTCCGTATATAAACATTGTAACAGGAAACTAAGCACCAATCAACTATTTGGGTATGCCAAGATGAACCGAATCTCACAAAAGTGGTTCGTTCGCGAAGGACTTCCAAGAAAATGATCGCTTGTTTCTTTAGTTATACTGAATATGTTACAACCATTGCTTTAGAGGATCGAAGAACAGTTAATGCTGAATGTTATACAATAATTTGTTTACCAGAAGTCATCGATGAAATCAGAAAAAACAACCGAAAACCTAGCATTATTCTTCATCATGACTATGCCAGCTCTCACACATCACGTTAATCAATTGATTATTTGAGGAAGAAAAACATCGAATTAATGTCTCGTTGCCCGTATTCACCTGATTTATAGCCTAACGACTTCTTTTTCTTCCCGAACGTCAAAAAAAAAATGAGTGGGCAGCGATTTTCATCACCTCAAATAGCTGTTGAATCCTTCCAAAACCACGTTTTTAAAGTACCAACTTCAGAATGGAAAAAATGTTTCGAGAATTAGTTCGAGGGCACGTAAAAATATATAAATCTTAAAAGCCAATATTTTGAGGAATAATAAAACAACTTGTAACAAAAATTTATTTTTCTTTCATTGTTTTTGTAAAAACTTAAAAGGTAGCCCTCGTACAGTGGACTGACTAGTAGGAAACATACACGTACAGGATAAAATCTAAGTACATGACTTTTTGTAGCCGCACGAAGAAAAATAAAACTGAGAGAGGAAACAGCAAAATACAGAATAAAAATGAGCTGAATAAGTCACTTTGAAAGACCTCTCTTCTAAAGGTCATCGGCTCGGTTTCTACCTTTTGGGTACTTGATGTTATAGCAAATTGTTGCATTAGACGTCTAAGCAGTTAATTATAGGAGCCCTCCTAACAGGTGAAGGATGAGTAGTAAATCCATGCTGTAGACAAATTTATTTTATATTGCACGAAGTCCTGGCCGATACATCTATCAATCAGAAGGTTCCCCTTGCAACATTCAGAACCTTTTCTTCCTCCACATTGCTCCCTGATAACTTGAGGAACTGGTTCAATCGGCCTAAGTAATCTGTTGTAGATAATGTGAGTGAGAGTTTTAAGGTTCTTTTTTAGGTGTTATATATAAAACTTAGTCTTAATTACGTGGACATTAACTTTTACTTGTGTTGCTAAAAAAAAGTGTTGCATTCGTGAAAAAATCTCTCTCTGAGATTTTTGTATTTTCACGGGTTTTAAGATCCCTATAATCTTTAACTTCTGTCGATCTATCTGAATATCCGTCAGTCTGTAGACACGATAACTCTCAAAGGAAATGAAATATCGTTTTCAAATTTGGTACAAATATATAACTTGAAGTGAGGAAGGAACCTATAGTTTTTAAGCGATATTGCTTAAAGGAAAAGGAGCGGAAAGGGCAGTTATTCAGTAAATGTTGTACAGTTCAATAGTATTAATGAATTTTTCCGGTTTTGTTTAGATGAAGAACTAATTTTAAATATATTTTTTATAGTCAAATGAATCAGCCTTAGAAACGTAAGTAGGGAGTAAATATATCATGTTCTATTTGCATCCCCTTTATGGTTCATTCATGTTATTTTTTTTTAATATTTTCATTTTTAACGGAAATAGTATGTAGAGGAATTGTAATTACAAAATGAACTGTGGGTATTTTACATGTGTATGAGTAAGTAAGAGAAACCCTTAAGAGCTCTGCCCACAGATTTTAGTCGTTTTCAAGGTTTAAGTTCTTTTTATAATTTGTATGTGTGTATGAGTGTGTGTGTGTGTGGATATGTGTGTGTGTTTTGGCATAATCAACAGACTACCTTTTCTGTTTCTTTTTCTCTGTCATCTCTAATCACAGATATATATATATATATATATATATATATATATATATATATATATATATATATATAATATATATATATATTATATATATATATATATATATATATATATATATATATATATATATATACATATATATATATATATATATATATATATATATATATATATATATATATATATATATACACAG
>CM032447.1:232293395-232375895 GCA_019049505.1 Pachyrhynchus sulphureomaculatus | reverse complement strand
TTCTTCGTACCATACTAACGAAATGAAGTAAAGGTTTATTATATTTCCCAGAGATGAATATGTCGAGTTTTTCTCATGTTTTTTCTGATGAATAAGTGTAATAAAGTGCCCCCACAAAGAATAATTTTTGAACACACACTTAGCAGTAAGTACTTTAATGTTACATATAAAACAGGGTTGTTCTTTACTTTTAATCTCAAAAATACTGATACTCTACTGTAATTGTAGCCCTGATGAAGAAAATGAAAAATTTTCGAAAGCTTGGCGTAGCTAAGAAGATGTCAAAAACTTTTTAGTTCTTTTTCAAAGACCGCTTACCCCAAGAACATAATACTGCTATATATATTTATATATATATATATATATATATATATATATATATATATATATATATATATATATATATATATATATATGTATATATATATATATATATATATATATATATATATATATATACTCGTATATACATACATCATGAGGTAGGTGGTTGTCTTCATCATACAGCTGCAACAAAAATAGTTTAGAGAGATTTATTCTTCATACTCTCCTGTATTTAAAATATATTTTGTCGAACTTTTCAACAGAATATCGACAAAGAATTTAAAAAAAAAAACTTCCTTCTTATTTATCTAATTTTTATTCAAAAACTTTATAGTAGGTCAAAAACAACAGTGTTATGTCTTGTGTAAACATTTGCACTTATCCTAAAAATACAATTCCAAAATTCAAGCGGATTTACAAAGATTTACAAACATTTCAATTGACTGTTGTACAACTCGAGCTTTACTTTATTTCAACGAAAATGCCACACACACAGCTTTACAATTTATTTTAACAAGGTTGGTTTTACCACTAACAAGAACCTCATTCTTTTCTCACTAGTCTATGTTGGAAGTTACAGGAGTCGCACTGGCATCCATAAGCGATGAGCGGCGTCTGAAGAGTGCAATTTTGCTGCAGAAGTTGACTTCAAATGTCTATCACTGTGAGGGCTTGGCTGGTATTTTATTATCTGTAAGGAAAAAAAAAAATATATGGTCTATAGAACAATGCAGTGGGACAAGCTGATAAATATTTTATGTTATGTATTATTTGTAATGGCGTTTCACATTTACAGGTACATATCAATAATGGAAAATTAAATTCAATTTATAGCTAATTTTTTAACATGAATGAGGGACCA
Organism: Pachyrhynchus sulphureomaculatus; assembly: GCA_019049505.1. Taxonomy (NCBI): domain Eukaryota; kingdom Metazoa; phylum Arthropoda; class Insecta; order Coleoptera; family Curculionidae; genus Pachyrhynchus; species Pachyrhynchus sulphureomaculatus. The sequence goes on along the minus strand of CM032447.1, from coordinate 232,374,709 downwards.
TAGCCCAGTAATCAGGAGAAAATTTTAATGAAAAGCTCTCATTAAATGTTAACAGGCTCTATTTTGGCACACAGATAGTTTTTTGGACGTAGAATACGATAAAAAACAATTGCTGCTCTAAAGTGTACGCTATGATTATAAAATCGAAAATACAAGGTTTTTCGCAAATATCTCTAAAAATAAAAAAGATATCGCAAAATTAATAGCACCACGTGAAAGAATGGGAAATATTACAAAAAAATGTAGTATGTAGATTTTTTTTAGTTTTACCGTAATTAAAAAAAAAATTGAAAATAAATTGCTGATTTAACCCCTTCAGTTGTGGGAATCATGCTTCCAACCTCATTTATGATCAAATTAACGTTTCTGTATACCGTTAAATATTTTGAAATTGGCTATTAAGGGGTTTCTCGGGGTGCTGAATAAGAATCCGATGACAGATTTGAAAAATTCAAAATGGCGGATTCAATATGACGGCCAGAGAGTACGTAATTCATTTAATTTTTTCGAGTAATTTAGAATCCTTGAGTTTTCAGTAACTGTTTTCTTTGTGCCTGGATGTTTAAATGAAATATAAATACTTTATACTTAAAGCTTAGATTTTTTTCTTTCATTTCCCACCTTTAAATATATATTTTTTTATTTAAGTTTAAGTTGTATGATTAATAATAAGCAAAAAAAAAGTTTATCATGAACACTTTTTTAAGAGCAACATTACAAAAAAAGAGAAAGTTTTTTAAAGTTTTTAATGATTTTCTTATATCAAATATACTTTTAACTGTGGCTGAAAAAAAATTGTACGACTTTTTTGACCATTTCGTACTGTTTTCAACGTAAAATTGCCGACGGCGCACTACAGCAGGCAAATTTTCATATTTTAAAACTCAATTTTTAAATAACACAGACAATGTGGATATTTTTAATTATTCTTATATTGAAACTTAAGGTATAAAAATGACATATGCACAAGGATTTTCTTTTTCGATACTATATTTTAATAAATATTTGTAATTTACGAGTACTCTATGCCCGTTAAAATCATGCAAACAAAAATTTGAAATTTTGGATGGTTGTAGCTTCTACTTGATGGAAATTCATTATAAATATATAATAAAAGACTGTTTTTAGGCAATTTCCACTGGTTTATTTAAATTGCGATGACGCGTTTCGCTATCGACGCAGCTTCTTCAAATCTACATTTTACACTGTCAAGTTAGGTTTAATGTTCACAATTTTATATAATTTCTTAATTATAATATTACAGCTAATTAAATTACATTGATAGTATTGGAAAACCCACATAGATTTGGAATTAGGAGAGTAAATTTAATAATGGTGAATTCTTTAAATCTATCTGGTCGTTGAGTAAAGTACCTGTAGTCCTTAATCGATTTATTTGCATTGTCTCTAAAAGGTTTAGTTTTAAACCTTTTTGTTGGGTGTGTAAAATTTTGAAATTCTTGTTAAATGTGTGATTTGCTGTTAAAAGATGATTAGCATATGTTGAATTAGACTTTCTATGGATGAAACTTTTTTCGTGTTCTGTAATTCTTTGTATAAATGTACGTCCAGTTTGTCCTATGTATGTTTTAGGACATGACCCACATGTTAATTGATAAACCCCTGATTTATTATCTTTATTGATTTATGGTTTGTAGTTTTTGGGATATTTCCCTATAGTATTGTTAGTCTTGTAAGCTGTGTTGATATTTTTTTGATTTAAAAATTTTCCCAGTTTTTCTGTTGGTTTGCCGAAATAGGTTAAGCATTTAAATGTGGTTTTTCTGTCCTTAACGTGGGTATATTTCTGAGATTGCCTTGTTTCTAAGTTTTTTCCTAACGATGTCATCGATTAAAGTAACCGAATAACCGTTGTTAACGGCTACTTGTTTTATGTAGTTTAATTCTTTAATAAAATTGCCCTCTGATAATATAAATTAGTCAATGTATAAAACTATGATAAGCTGCGAGTTTATGATGGTTAGGGTGGTGAGAACTATTGTGAATTGTGGTATCTGTATAACAAAGTTTGTGATATATTGCAAATTCATGTTTTTTCATGGATTTACTGATTGTTAAGTCTAGGAAGTTGATTTTCCCTTCGACTCCTTCTTCCATTGTAAAACTGATATTTCTATGTAAAGAATTAATGCACAGTAAAAAGTGAGTTAATTGTCTGTCCGTACCTGTAAAGCATACAATTATATCGTCTACGTATCGATACCAGTATAGATAAATATTACTATTGTTATTATGGTTGTTAAATATCATCATTTCAATACTGCCCATGAAAATTTCGGCAAGTAATGGACTTAATGGACTCCCCATAATTCACCCTTCCTTACTATTGTAGAATGTATTTTTAAATGAAAAATAATTTTGTCTTAGGCAAGTTCTTAATAAATTAATTATGTCCATTTTTTTAACTTCGTTTACTTTGTTTTTTGTTAATAGATTCTCTATTAAAATTATTGTTTCGTCTGGGGGAACACTTGGAAATAAGTTTTTGACATCGAAAGAGACTAATTGAGAATTATCTGGTATTGTTATATTCTTAACTTTATTCACGAGTTCGTATGAGTTTTTGATACTATATTTAGGTTCAAATTTGGTATGATATTTGATTAAATCAGTTAAAAAGGATGACGTCTTATATGCTGGAGCAGACATATAGGAAACAACGGGTCTGATTGGGTGGTCAAGTTTGTGTAGTTTTATAAGTGAATAAAGTTGTGGGATTTGGGGATTCATATTTATCAATTTAAATTAATCTTTATCGTGAATGATCCTTTTAGCCTGTTCAATTTGTTGTTTTATTTCTTTTTGAAAAATATTTGTTAGATCTTTATTTAAAATTTCGCACTTTCCTGTTTTGAAAAAATCTAACGTTTTATTAATATAGTCGATTTTGTCTATTGCTATTACTGTGTTACCTTTATCTACTTTGGTAAAGATTACATCATTTTGTTTTACTTTACTCTGAATGGTTTTTATTGTCGTTGAGTCTTGGTTGATGTTATTATTAGATATGAATTCTTGTTTAATAATTTCGACTGTTTGAAATTTTGATAATATGTTGTTAGGACTATCTTCCAAGGCTATCTCAGTATCAATACCTAATGTCTCCGATTCTTTGATATTGAAGTTAGTTTGAATATTGTGTTTGAAACTTTTTGTTAGAAGATTTTTTTCCCTGTCCAATACTATCAATGTAATTTAATTGGGTGTAATATTATAATTAAGAAATTATATAAAGTCGTGAACATTAAACCTAACTTGACAGTGTAAAATGTAGATCTGAAGAAGCTGCATCGACAGAGAAAAACGCGTCATCGCAATTTAAATAAACCAGTGGAAATTGACTAAAAACAGTCTTTTATTATATATTAACAAAAATTTCGTTTTAAGTTTTACAGATTATAAAACAACAAAAATAAAAACTATTAGTAACATCGGAAAGCCGAAAGCCTCCTCTTGAAAAAGCTATCTTTTAAATTTTTTTTACACTCTAAGAGCAAATAATATCGATTAACCTTCAAGCGGTGCACGTAGGCGCGCTGCACTTTTTGAATCACCTCTCCAAATTTTTAACAAATTCTCACGCTAATAAAAAAAATCTGGAAAAAAACTTATATACTATTTTTTTTGTAAAACTTTCCGCTCTTTCACGTGGTGCTATTAGTTTTTCGATATCTTTTTTATTTTTCGAGATATTACCGAAAATAACGATTTTTTTTAATTTTATTTTGGATTTTGTGGTCTTGGCGTACATCAAACTTTTTTTTTACCGTATTCTACGACCAAACAACTACATGTGTGCCAAAAAGCAGTCTATTAACAGTTAATGAGAGCTCAAGAGCCCCGGCGATTGGGCTACCAGTGCTTTCTGTTTTTCTCGTTTTCTCTTTATACGCATTTCGACTTTCTCAGAAGTCCTTCAGTGGAACTATGCTGGAGAATAGATCTATCACATACGAGGAAATAAATACAACGTCGATGGGCCAACATGCACCAAAGAATATTACCATTTAAATATACGATATCGTGACCTGATGGTGGGATACAGATATTTTATTCAAATCCTATAAACATTTTCAAATTTTACTAGTAAAATAACCGGTCAAGTGCGAGTTGAACTTCCGTAATTAGTGTTCCGTGCCTTCCTTTTAAAATAAAAATTTTTGTTACGGAGATATAAAATGATCAGTGACTTCACAAAACACACCCCAAATGAGTTTTTCAACAAGGATTGTTTCCGATCTTTACTGAAAACTGATGACATTGAAATTTTTGTTTTTGTTATATACCAGATAAATTATTAAAGGTAATACACTCGCGATAATTTTCGTTCAATTTACACCCCGTGGAGAATATTTCAGAACTTTTTCAAAAAATTTTTGATCAGTACTTTTCGATGTAAAGGGGACAGGACAACGATTTTTCGCGATTTTTTAAAAATAATACAAAGAAAAGTGTGCCCAAGTATCACATTATATATATATTTTTGAATTCGTATTTTTATAAGCTTTTATTTGACACCCTACTCGATGACCTAATAAAAAATATTTTTTTCACTTCCGATTTTACCCCCCAAAACTAACTTCTTAAGTCAAAATTTATCTTTCAAAACTACACGACTCCGATGAGGCCGCTAATTCCTATATTAGTACCAAATTTCAACTTTCTATGTCAAATAGTTCCGAGAAAATCGGGTGTGAGAGACGGACAAAATGACAGACGGACAGACGCCGAAGTGATCTTATAAGTCTTCCGAACGGAACACTAAAAAATAAATTGGTATAAGTTGTTATAGTTCAAGCTTCCGCCCTTAAAAAATTATTTCTGAAACATGTTGTCTTTTAAATGTAAATCGGCTTCGGCGTTCTTCGAAGCAAGCGGTGAAATAATTGATCTCTACTTGGCACGTTGTTTCCGTAATCGTTTCCCTGTCTGGCCAGATATTTTCCTTTAACTGTTGTAGGAAGCCGTTGCAGATTTTAATTTTTAGATAAGTAAAAATTCATCGGTGTCACATCAGGGCTACGTGGACGCAAACTTATGTCATCTTTTTTGGAAATCAAATTATACGGAAAAAATTGCCTAATAAGTGGCAAAGATGTTTTGGAAGTTGGCGATGCTTAAACCAGGTTTTATGACTATAACAATCAAGATTTTATATAGTGTGCGTGAAAAAGTTCTCAATATCTCCATATCGTTTTAAATTGATAGTTGTTTTGCAGCCTCTCTCATCTAGGCAATTATTGTACTAGCCCACAATCCGGCCAAGCCGTTAGGGGAATGTAAAGTGTTTCAATTATGGACAAACAAGTTATATGACTTTATTGTATAGTCATTTGAGGAAGTGCGGTATAAATTTTCTATGTCTTTTGAAAAACCGAGTAGTAATACTAGTAATAGTAATTGATCTGGACATTTATGAATAAAATAATGTTTATTTATCGATTGACATTAGACAAGCAATTGCAAAAGTAAATAACAACCAAGTAACGTTATTGTCCTGTGTTTCCTGTCTCAGTTTTAAGCCGACGCTGCAAGACATCCTACACCAATTTTACTCTAAAAGAAACTGGGAATATCTAAACATTTCTTTGGGGTAACTAGTGATTTTAAATAACCGATCAAGTGCAAGTTGAACTTGCACAATTAGTGTTCCGTACGTTGATTGCTTCTGAAATAAAAAATTTTGTTACGGAGGTATAAAATAATTAGTGACTTCACAAAATACACCCCGAATAAGTTTTCAATAAAGTTTGTTTCCGATCTTTACTTAAAACTAATGACCTTGAAATTTTTGTTTTTTTTATATAGCAGATAAATTATTAAAGGTAATGCACCGTGATAATTTTCGTTCAATCTACACCCCCTGGAGAATATTCCAAAATTTTATCACTTTTCAAGATAGAGGGGGAGACAGCGATTTTTCGCGATTTTTTCAAAATAATACAAAGAAAAGTGTGCGCATGTAAACATTATATATATATATATATATATATATATATATATATATATATATATATATATATATATATATATATATATATATATATATATATATATATATATATATATGTATATATATATATATATATATATATATATATATATATATATATATATATTGAACTCATGTTTTTACAAGCTTTTATTTGACACCCCACTCGATGACCTAGTAAAAAAAAAAATTTTTCCCTTCCGATTTCACCCCAAAAACTAACCCCTTAAGTCAAAATTTAGCTTTCAAAACTACACGGCTCTGATGAGGCCAAAAATTTCTATATTAGTACCAAATTTCAACTTTCTACGTCAAATAGTTTCGGAGAAAATCGGATGTGACAGACAGACAGACAGACACCTAAGTGATCTTATAATCTGTTGTACGGAACACTGAAAATGAGTAAAGTACATCCGTTGTAATAGGTCGTTCTAAAATAAACACTGAATTTGACTTTTGTGAATAACCCTACCCTACCCTACCTGAATAACTCCATATATGTTTGACCAATTGAAAGTAATGAAAAAATAGCACAATTATCAAATTTCTAAACTCCAAAAACCCTTAAAAGGGCGTATAACATAAAAAAATATACGAAACAGTTCCCCAATATCCATCTTCTACCTCATTAATCCTCTAGATGTTAGAGCAATTGAAAATAAGAGAAAAATAACACAGTTTTCAGATTGGTAGACACCAACCAATCTAATCTCGTCCCCTACCTTATTAACCCCTTCCGTATTTGGCTGAAATCAACATTTATTATGATTCTAAAAAACCAATTGTAGAGACCATCGAACAATCTCAAGAGCTATGTTTTAAAAAAAATATTTTTGAGAGTGATGCACGGAAGGATATATAATAAACTTGAAGACACAATTGGAAGCAGTCAGTTTGGTTTTCAAAACAGATTAGGGACTAGAGAAGCACTCTGGTACCCATGTATTGATCTACAGATATCGTGATGTCAACCAAAATGTGTTCCTTTGTTCAATTGACTTTGAAAAAGCCTTTAGCCAGGTACACCACGAAAAAACTTCTAGAGATTTTAAAAACGACCAGTATAGTTGACTTCAAGAGATTCGGGGTAAAATCAACATTGTCTGTTATGCAGGCGACGCTGTGATCGTGGCAGAGAACGAAGACGACTTACAGCGGCTTCTGCACTCACTCTACACAAAAGCTAAAGCTCTCAACATGCAGGTATCCACCACAAAAACCAAAACCCTCGTTATATCTAAAGAGCCAATAAGATGCAAACTTGCTCTGGAAAACAAAACAAGTCATGTCATTTAACTACCTAGGCATACAAATTACCTCATGCCAAAATAGAACAAATGAAGTGAAGGACCAAGCAAACAAAGCCAGCCGAATATCAGGCGCACTTCGGGACATCATCTGGAACAATGCCTTTATGAATAAAAAGGCAAAAGTAAGGATATACAAAACATGTGTCAGACCCACCCTAACATAGGCTATGGAAACAGGAGCAGACAATAAAAGAACAAAAAGCATTTTTCGAACAACAGAGATGAAAATACTTAAAAACATTTCAGGATACACACTAAGACATAGGAAAAGAAACACAGACATAAGACATGAATGAGAAGTGGAAGAAATAATCAGATGGGGACCTAAACGTAGAAGAGCTTGGAGAGATCACGTGGAGAGAATGACTGAGGAGAGACTAGCGAGAATCGCGCGAGACGGTAAACCACGGACACGACGACCCCTGGGAAGACCTCTAAAGAGATGGCTCGAATCATGGACATCAACATCTCAAGAAAACTGATGAGTTGGTCACTACAGGCCTGAGGCCTACAGTACGTGAAAGAAGAAGAAGAAGACAGTATAGATGACAAAGACATTCGTAACGTCGTCAATTTATACTGGCAACAGACAGCCGAATTACGGTTGGATCATCAATGGTCGGATGAAATTATAATCACGTGGGGAATACGTCAGGGTTGTATTCTATCGCCCTTGTTGTTCAACCTCTATTCGAAGGTGATAAGCAATGAAGCACTCACTGATACCACTGAATGAATCAACATCAACGGCGTTAACATAAATAACATCAGATACCCCGATGATACATTAATTAGCACTAGTAACGGAAGAGACTCAATGCAAATGAAACAAAATATATGATTATAAGCAAATAATCTAATATTGAAGATGGTGGTAATCTCGGTAGCAATATCAATGACCACTGGGACCCAACAATTCGAAGAGAGAAGGCCCGAGGCGCATTTATGAAGAACAAAAAAAATCTTTAATAGTCACCACCTATCATTGAAACTACGGATGAAAATAGTAGGTTGCTATGTCTTTCTGGTTCTCTTGTACGGCATGGAAGCGTGGACGCTAACTGAGGCGATGTTTAAACGTCTGGAGGCATTCGAGATGTGGATGTATCGACGACTGCTGAAAATTCATTGGATGGACAGAATTAGTAAAACAGTACTCGCATGGACAAGATGGTCACGATCATCAAGCGATGCAAATTAGAATATTTTTGCCACATTATGAGACACAGACGTGGTCCTGGAAGAAGGAGAACATCGCGGTTGAAAAATTGGAAGCAGTGGTACGGAAAGTCTACGGTTCAACTCTTCCGAGCGGCTGTCAATAAAACAATCATCATCAACATGGGAGCCAACATGATAACCAACGATCGTTGAACAGTCATGGTACCCGAAGAAGAACAAGTATATGACCAATTAACAACGATAGCACAATGTTCAGATTATTTGACTCGAAAAACCCTGATAAGAACTTATTTTTGTTTTATTATAGTACATTTTATTAAAAGCTAATGTGATGGTTTAATAGCTGACGCGCATTTCGGTGACGACAAACCTTCTTTAACTCGCCCTTACATGTACTGGCCAGTTCTGAAAAGAATTTATAACACGATGTATGTGTTTGAATAAATGAAAATATTGAAAAAATATCACATCTTCTAAATTGTTCGACTCCACGAACCCCAAAAAAAATTATAACAAGATATATACTAACCTGAACCACCTCCCCTCACTTATTATCCTCTTATCTGTCATAAGTACTTGAAAATAATAAAATGGTAATAGAAGTCCTCGACTTCAAGAGATCTAAAAAGAACGTATAAGACGATATATACTAAGTAACAGCTCCAACAGCCCCTTACATATTTGTCCAAACATAGCTATGCTAAAAATATATATACTATACTATCCGTTCCCGCAGTTCCGCTGGCATGGACTTGATACACTATTATCGTCACTGCTTATTCCTTATGTTACCTAACATGATAAAATATATCCTATAACCTGGCCAGAGAATATATGTATTTAAAAAAAAAAACACGTATATCGGATAAGTGGTTCTTGAGTGCTAAGCGCACTAACAGACAGACAGACAGAGAGACGCTGCGTTTTTACAAATATTATAGATTTTTTTTTAGATACATATTAAGTTAAGAATTTAAAAAAAAAACACGTTAATCTGATTAGTGGTTCTCGAATGATAAGCACACTAACGGACAGGCAGAGAGAGACACGTTGCATTTTATATATTATAGATTATTATTATTATTATTGTATAATCTGGCCAGAGAACATGAATTAAAAAAAAAAAACAGATAAATCGGATAAGTGGTTCTCGCGTGATAAGCGTATTAACGGACAGACAGATAGAAAGACGTTGCATTTTATAAATATTGTATTCTTTGTTACATGATATTGTTTCATATTTAATGGTTTAGGCAGTGTATTGCAAGAGAGTGCGCTAGCGGCAAGCTTTTTTTTTTCCGATTTAACTCATTATTATTGTCACTGTTTGTTTCTTATATTACCTAACGTTATAAAATATATATCCTATAACCTGACCAGAGAACATATGTATAAATCTAAAAAAAAAAAACGTAAATCGAATAAGTGGTACTCGAGGGTTAATCCAGACAGACAGACAGAGATACGTTGCATTTTATATATATTATAGAAGATTATAGATAACCTGGCCAGAGAACAAATGTGTTCTCGAGTGATAAACGACGGACAGAGAGACAGGTAGAGAAACGTTGCATTATATATATATATATATATATATATATATATATATATATATATATATATATATATATATATATATGTATATGTATATATATATATATATATATATATATATATATATATATATATATATATATATATATATATATATATATATATATATATATATATATTATATATATATATATATATATATATATATATATATATATATATATATATATATATATATATATATATATATATATATATATTTGGCAGTGTCTTACAAGAGAACGCGCTAGCGGCAAACTTTTTTCCGACTTGATTCATTATTATCGTCACTGTTTATTCCTTATGTTACCTAACGTAATAAAATATAGCTTATAACCTATGTTTTAAAAAAAAGCACGTAAATCCAATAAGTGGTTCTCTAGTGATAAACGCACTAACGGACAGACAGACAGAGAGACGTTGTATTTCATAGATTAACCAAAAGCGAAGAAAAACTTTCATAACCATATGGAAAAATAAAAAATTTGTCAAAGTCGAGAAATTTGCACATGCAAAATAACCAACAAAGATCCCATGAATGCTAATTACATGCCTTTCCTCCTACGACTATAGTTTCTGAGCCTATACTCTCCATCAGGTAGGCTTAAGGCAACGGTATCGATCGTGAAGATCCGAGTACCGCGGAGAATCAAGTCGGAATGACTCTCGCTGGCTTATAGCAATCATGGTACCTTAAATAAACGAGATACTACTCGTTGGGCAAGATACAGACCCTTGCGCCATCTGTTGAGATTTTCGAACTTCGAAAAACTGCTCAACTATATAAACCTAACATTGTTAGGAAGGGTAAACTAAATCGATATTCCGAAATAACATTTCGGAATATGGTTTATTACTTGATTGTTATCGATTTCCACGCCTTTTACCCTCTTCTCCTTTGGCAATATCACCTAAAAACTATAGATTACATTCCTACTTCAAGTATAATATGTATGTATCAAGTTCTAAATCGATATCTTATTTCGTTTGAGAGTTTTCGTGCTAGCAAACCGATAGACTGCCTGAAATATGAAACCGTATTAAACAAACGTTTCCAGGAATAGCATAAAACACGGATAAAACATAAATTTGTTTGAAATACCGACAATGTCTGGTTAATTTTTAGCTGTATTTGGTAAAGTGACTTATTACAGTAAATAGTATAACCTACTAAAAATGCTATAACCTAAAAAATACTCTTGTATAATACCTTTTTACTTCTACTGTTACTACAATCAACTATCGGAAAATGAAATGAAATTAAAAATATTTTGTTAAAGATCCTCAATCCATAAGCTACTCTTTATATCAAAAGAAATTATATCATCGCAAGCATGACAATCATATTACATCATCGAGATATCATGAAATAATATACAGTAGAAAACCCCAAATAATCCTCCTATACTCTATATAGGTACATAAATATGAGTTGATACGCTTTACGACTCCGAATGATGGGGAATGGAAATAGAAATCCTAGGAGACGATCGTCACTTTTTGCTGTATCAAACGGCAAACGATTATATTAGCATTTTGTTCTTGCTGGTAATGATGGATTAGTTTCATAAAGAGGGGCCGGATTTCTTGGCAAAATTTGAGGTATTATCGTACATAGCTTGTGAAATATTATTACCTTTAAGGTATAGTTTTTAACGAGATTATCATCTTTCTCCTCCCTGAGCTTATAATCTTCTCGTAATGTTCTATTTCCACACACAATGAGTATGTTAAAAAGTCTTTGCAATAATTAAATAACACAGTGCAACACATAAAATTTAAACTAAATTCAGTTTCTGAAAGTGCCCACCCAAACTAGCAAAACCCTATTTGGGTTTTGATAGTTTATTTCGAATTTTTTTTTTTTGCCATCATCAATTTTTTTGCTCGAGCTTTGGTTTTGCACGGCTATATCTCGTAAATTATTGGAGATTTCTCAATGCAATCTTCAGACGAAATGTTCTTCAGACCAAAATACACAATTTTTGTGAACATGTCGAGGCCAGATTTTCACTCTTTCGGGGTGTTTTTAGTGCAGGAAGCCCGAAAAAATGCCATTTTTTCACATTTTCGTCCCTAACTCAGAAACCGTGCATATTTTAGCATAACTGACTTGGACAAAAATGTTCTCTGCATAAACACGAGTAACTTTGCTAAACATTGCAATAACCTACAATCGATCCTTATAGTTCTTTTGGCCGTTAGGAATTTCGCCACCAAATAGTACATTTCACACCAAAATTTTAGCTTTCATCAGCAAATATATCTTTTTAGTGTTCCGTACGGAACACTTATAAGATCACTTCGGTGTCTGTCTGTCTGTCTGTCACACCCGATTTTCTCCGAAACTATTTGACATAGAAAGTTGAAATTTGGTAATAATATAGGAATTGATGGCCTCATCAGAGCCATGTAATTTTGAGAGTTAAATTTTGACTTAAGGGGTTAGTTTTGGAGGGTGAAATCGGAAGTGAAAAAAAAAATTTTTTACTAGGTCATCGAGTGTGGTGTCAAATGAAAGCTTGTGAAAATATGAGTAAATAATGTATATATAATGTAATACTTGCGCGCACTTTTCTTTGTATTATTTTTAAAAAATCGCGAAAAAAAAAAATCGCTGTCCCCGGCCTTATCTCGAAAAGTACTTATCAAAAAATTTTGAAAAAATTCCGGAATATTCTCCACGGGATGTAGATTGAACGAAAATTATCACGAGTGCATTACCTTTAATAATTTTTCTGGTATTTAAAAAAAAAAAAATTTCAAGGTCATCAGATTTCAGTAAAGATTGGAAACAAACTTTGCTGAAAACTCGTTTGGGGTGTGTTTTGTGAAGTCACTGATCATTTTATACATCTCTAATAAAATTTTTTATGTTAAAAGCAATCAACGTACGGAACACTAATTGCGCAAGTTCAACTTGCACTTGACCGGTTATTTTTTTGTGTTAAAGTTTATTTCGCAAATTTTTATCCATTTTATAGAGCTATTGAAAATTTAAAAAAGCCAAAAAAACCTATTTTCAATCAATACCATCACTAGTATGGAATTGGCGCGCACTGTGCTAGTATTGGTACAGTGCCATATACTTAACATGCGCACGTGTTAGATATATGGTACTGTACCAATACTAGCACACTGCGCGTCAATTCCATACTACACACAAGCGATTCCCCGTTCAAATGTGTGTGTATTTATTCCAGCGTGTGTATTTATTACAGCGTGTGTGTGTACCAAAGCAGATTACAAACAAAAATTTTTTTTCAATTTCTTTTCCAAAAATAGATGCTAATGGTTAGTAAACATTCAAAAGTGAGCTAAAATTTTAGTGTGAAATTCCTTACATCGGCCAAAAGAACTATAAGGATCGATTGTAGGTTATTGCAATGTTCAGCAAAGTTACTCGTGTTTATGCAGAGAACATTTTTGTCGAAGTCAGTTATGCTAAAATATGCACGGTTTGTGAGTTATGGTCGAAAATGTGAAACAATGGCATTTTTTCGTGCTTTCTGCACTAAAAACACCTCGAAAGAGTGAAAATCTGGCCTCGACATGTTCACAAAAATTGTGTGAAGAATATTTCGTCTGAAGATTGCATTGAGAAATTCCCAATAATTTACGAGATATAGCCGTGCAAAACCAAAGCTCGAGCAAAAAAATTGATGATGACAAAAAAAAAAATTCGAACTATCAAAACCCAAATAGGGTTTTGCTAGTTGGAGTGGGCACTTCCAGAAACTGAAGTCAGAATTTAGTTTACATTCGATGACCTCGAAAATGTTGCACAGTGAATAAAAACCCAGTTTCGAGTATCTCAGATCTGTGTCTGAGAAGGATATTCGCGGTATCATATTTTTAGAAAATAATGCACAACACATAGCAACTAAGTTTTCAAGGATGTGTATCAGTAAAATTGCAATCTTCATCTTGAAGCGCCATATCCAATACAAACGTAGGTGACTTAAATATTAATAACAATAAGTTTTCGAAAAAAAGTATCGGATCTTATTTTCACTAGTCGTCTACCTCCGGTAATACCTTCGTTCATCCACATCACAGCCCTGATTTAAAGCCATGCGATCTCTCAAAATGAATTATCTAGAAAACTCCTCAGGCAACAAGTGGTGCTTTCAGAATTATTTATTTAATCTTTTACTACGATCTTTATATTTCCTGTTTGTGAATGAAACAGACCAAAAATTTTTTTGCTTTTAAATCATTCTGTAATGTCATTTATTTTATTATAACAAATGCTATTGCAAAATCCGTTCACGTATTTGTACTGCTTTGGTCTCTTGGCAATGGCTAGTGAAATATCAGGAATTTTAAATAGCAAGTAACGTGAGATTTATGTTGTTGCTCTGAACAAGATAAGCAACCATCATTCCTGGGATCAGGCCAAATTTAAGTAACTTTTCGACATTATCGGTCAGTCAATAAATTTTGAAAGCGACTCCTATCGAGCATCACTTCAAACACATATTGAACACCAGTTTGAAGCCTCATCTGTCATATGAACACACCCTAAATTTCAAGTCGATCTGTCAAGTCATTCATTGTTTATCAGCTGATTAAAGTAGACGTGTTTAAATACTTTTTAAAAATAGAAAAAAAACAATATCGTGCAGTGATAAAATTCTTTATTTTGAAAGGTTTATCGGCAACTGAAATTCATGCAAAGTTAGTGAAAATGTCAAATGAGTCTGCTTCTTCATTTCCAACTGTTCACAGATGGACTCTAAAGTTTAAACGTGGTCGTACAAGCATTAATGATAATCCACGTTCAGAACGTCCAAAAACTGCAACAACTGGAGAAACTGTTGTGCAAATACAAGATGCAGTAATGGAAGACCGTCGATTAACCGTGGATGATTTAGCTAAGGCTCCAGGCATTTCACATGGATCAGTACATGAGATCCTATCTGATGTTTAGACTGACCTTAACTGACCTTGAGCACAAATAATTTTACTGTTTTGTTATTATTTTAGACGAGATAATTTCGAGTCAATAATTGTGTTAGTTCTGATGTATATAATCAGAATTGTGGAGCCTAAGACAGAGTCCTAAACTACGCCATTTGGAATACCCATAGTTTCTTATTCTAACTAACCTGAACTAATTTGATTAGATTTTAATTAGTGATATGAGAATTTTAATATTTTAGATAAGCAGGTATACATACATCTCTACCACATTTATGTATATATATATATATATATATATATATATATATATATATATATATATGATATATATATATATGATATATATGTATATATATATATATATGCCCGGCTGATTGGCGCAGTGGGTTAAGGCGTTAGACTTGCCCACTGTTGTCCGAGAGGTCCGCGGTTCGATTCCGTGTCTGGGCTGGGTGTTGTTTGTGTCTTTATATATATATATATATATATATATATATATATATATAATATATATATATATATATATATATATATATACATATATACATATATACATATATACCTATATACATATATACACATTTTTTTTTTATGGGTCTAGCACACGTGCTGCAGGGACGTCCCTAAAGCGCTACAGGAGCGGCACGTGTGCGAAAAAAAGCAATTCACGCTGCTCGCGAATCGCTGTAAATTGTACTCGGTGGGAAACACAGTACTGGGCAAATTATTCCAAAGAAATGATGTTCTCCATATAAAAGACTGCTCAAAGGATTGTACGAGGAGTAACAAGCTGAACCTTATACGGATGTGAAGTATCTCCGCGACATGTATTTCTAACATGCACCGCTCTGGGAGGAATTAAACGGGCCACATCCTCCGAGCACTTTCCATGGAAATACTTGTAGAATAGGCTCAAGTCGCCAACCGTTCTTCGATGTTCCAGCGAATCAAGGCCGCCGGCCAGTTCCGGGTCTCCAATCAGACGAACAGCTCTTCTCTGAATAGAATCCAACAAATGCAGTGTATGTTTGGGAGCGGAGCCCCAAACATGGGAACAGTATTCCATAGTTGGTCGAATTTGAGCTTTGTAAAGAATTAACAGTTGTTGTGGAGTGTTAAGATTTCTGGTTCGAAATAATAGTCCCAACTTTTGAAAAGCTCTCCTCGGTATGCCTGCAACATGCTCATGCCAGGACATATTTGCTCCCAAATTAACGCCCAACAAATTGAATGACGATGTTATAGGAATGGAGTGCCCCGCCATAACTATATCGGGTTCAGCAACATTAACTTTTTTAGAAAAAACTGCCGCCTGGGTTTTTGTAGCGTTGTTGGTTACTGTCACCCCAAGTAGAATTTCTTCCAGGTCTTTGTTAAGTTGAACAACTTCCCGCTGTCTCCGGACGCTCGCCTGAGCAGCCGATGTCCGAGCGTTCAAAGTGAATGAAGAGATAAGCGTACTGTCATCTACGAAGCTGTATATTGGATTTCCGGTCTTTTCCAGCAGATCTTTAATGTAAATGAGAAAGAGAGTAGGAGATAGTATGGAGCCTTGGGGCATACCGGCGTTGATAGTGAATTTGTAAAAAAACACTAAAGTAACATTGTTCTTGCCGTGATTAATAGGAACTAGCCTGAAAGTAAAACTGACACAACTGCCCCCCTGGCGAATAATTTGTGAATTACAGCTGTGATATTTTTCGGCCTACTTGATTTATTTCCTATTTCTTTTTCATTTCAAGATTTCTGGCTGTAGGTACTTGGGCTAATAAAAAGTTTTTTTTTTTTTGTAATTTTTTTAAATGTTTTCAAGGCTGCTGAGGACTTTTTTACTTTTACAAAAATTATTGTTGTTATTCATCAAAAATTCTACACCACTTTGGTAAATCCTGACATTTTTTTCCCGTTTGTAAATTAGGGGAATATCAGTTTACAACATTGTAAATAAACGACCGCAGGGAAGATGTTTTTAACAACTAGAATTTGGTAGGATTAATTGTGTGTTTCCTTTGATATCATTCCGACCAGTTAAGAAGGGGCCATATTTTACAATACGCTAAACAAAAGTGCATAGATGATGTTTTAGCATTCATAATTTGGTGGCATTAATTTTCTGTTTTGATTGATATTGTTAAGAGGAAACATATCATACGGAGTTAAAACTGACCTAACCTCAAAATACACATTTTTGAGTTGTGTCACTGTTCTTGCCGGAGTGCGACATAATATATATATATATATATATATATATATATATATATATATATATATATATATATATATATATATATATATATATCTATATATATATATATATATATATATATATATATATATATATATATATATATATCATACGGAGTTAAAACTGACCTAACCTCAAAATACACATTTTTGAGTTGTGTCACTGTTCTTGCCGGAGTGCGACATAATATATATATATATATATAGATATATATATATATATATATATATATATATATATATATATATATATATATATATATATATATAATATATATATATATTATATATATATATGTATATATATATATATATAATATATATATATATATATATATATATATATATATATATATATATACACACACATATATATACATTATAATTTATATGAAAAACTTCCTCCTAGGAATGATTTGCCTAGAACTGTGTACCTCACTGAATATAATTTACAGAGATTCAAAACCAACATGATTCGTTGTTTCTGATCACGCGTCGCTCCTATAGCGTTTGAGGGATTTCCCTACAGCACGTGTGCTCTGACCATAAAAACTGGTTATTGAATCGGAAACAAGCTGAAGCCTATTATTGCCCATAAATACTCCAATTTTTAATCTTAGTTTCAATCAATTATCGTTCTTGGTGAAACAAACATATTTAGCAAAACGGAAGTGAGATGCATAAATAATGTGTTTAGAGTAGTGTCATTCTGTCAGATAATTCAAAATTCCAATGTAGCTAAAGGTACCAAGGAGGAAATCTTTACACGCCCACGTCTGAGAAAAATAAATATTTCCATAAAATATTTTTATTGCAAAACTCATTCACGTACATGAACCGTTGGCAATGGCCTCGGCCCAGCTGAAAAATAAGTCTCTCGTAAGCCGCCATGATGCAGATATGGCCGATAACAGCATTATTCTAGGCAGGTCCTTGAGCCACGCACGTTCTACGTGCTCGAAGGACACTTTCAGAATAAGCCATGAATTGTACCTGCACGCAGGATCATACATCATAAGCGAGACTATATATTACGTACAATAAAAAAAATCTGCCAAGATATATTGACTTTGTTTTCTAAATGTATATTTTATAATACCCATTGTAAAGGGTGATTCATTTATAGGTACTTTTTGTGATGGGGATTTATTTGCAGATTGTGCATGCGTCGTGTCAACTGAAGTGGCATTCCTGTTCAGTAGTGTTTGACAATTCATAATGGAAAGACTTAGCCCGGCACAGCGTCTACAAATTGTTCAACTTTATTACGAAAATGGGCGTTCTACGAGGAATGTGTATTGGGCGCTTAGAGCAACTTATGGTCCACATAATCGGCCTACCGAACGCACAATTCACTCTACCATCAATAAGTTTGAGACCCAATTTTCATTATTGGATAATGCTCGGCCGAATAGACCACATCCAGCACGTAGTGAAGAAAATATAGGGGCGGTAGCGGAGAGTGTACGCGAAGACCGTGAAGTGTCGATTCGTCGCCGTTCTCAACAGCTTGGCCTGTCATATTCAACAACTTGACGTATTTTACGTAAGGATCTTTCTTTAAAAGCATACAAAATTCAACTAGTGCAACAACTGAAGCCGACCGACCTTCCGAATCGTTTCCGTTTTAGTCGTTGGGCTCTTGACAAGCTTGCAGAAGATCCACTGTTTTCGAGAAAAATTTTGTTCACCGATTCCATTCTTGGCTTAATGGGTTCGTGAATAAAACAAAATGTCCGTATTTGGGGTGATGAACAACCTGAAGAGGTTCAAGAGCTGCCATTAAATCCAGAAAAAAACAAATGTTTGGTGTGGTTTATGGGCCGGTGGAATAATCGGTCCATATTTCTTCAAAACAGAGGCCGGCCGGAATGTTACTGTGAATGGTGACCGTTATCGCGCCATGATAAGAGACTATTTGATGCCAGAAATTGAAGCCCGTGGTGTCGACGAAATTTGGTTCCAACAAGATGGCGCCACTTGCCATACAGCCCGTGAAACCATGGCTTTACTGCGAGAGCAATTCGGCGAACAGATCATTTCACGCTTTGGACCAGTGAATTGGCCGGCTAGATCATGTGACATCACACCTCTTGACTTTTTCCTTTGGGGCTATGTAAAGTCCAAAGTCTACATGGATAAGCCAGCTACAATTGAGGCATTGGAGGCCAATATTACTCGACTCATTGGCCAAATACCACTCGAAATACTCACACACGCCATTGAAAATTGGAACTTCAGAATGGACGTTGTTAACCGTAGTCGCGGACAACATTTGAAAGAAATTATCTTTAAGAAATAATTGTAAAGAATGGTTCTTTTATATGATAATAAAGATTATAAAATAAAATTGTTTTTATTCATTTTTTTTTATTTAAAAAAAAAGTACCTCTAAATGAATCACCCTTTATATTGGATTGTTGAAAAAGCACCGAACCTTTTTCTGCTATGTTGGGAATCTGGAATCTTCGGCACAATGATTGACAATGAATCATTGCTCCTGTTGAAGCTAACATGGTTAGCGAAAAACGCGTCGAGCCCAAAAATAAATTATTTGGTGTAGTGGTGATATAGATTGAGTGGTGAAACCTTTTTCTGGTTAGATCGCTTTAGCTTCATACATGGTTTGTATAAAAAGTAATGAGACCATTTTTCTTCTGACGCGACTGTATGTCGCAGCATGCTTTCTCCAGGCGGGTTCGATGGGGGGGAGGAGGAGGGAGTCTGCTTCAAAACGCACCTAGCGTCAGTCGTAGGGATGGCGATTCTTTAAAAAAAAAGATCGATTCGAATTGAAGCCTGAAGAATCGATTCACAAAAAAATCGAAACCCAAAAGATCAATTTCGCAAAAATCGATCTTTTTGAACCTCCTTTACGGAAACTTGGAAACTCCTAAAATTTATCTTCTATCATTTTTATTTTAACTGTATTTACTCAGCTATAGTTTTAAAAAAATTAACTACCAGGTGTACAAGTATGAAATGCGGATTTTTTGTTCTAAAAAAAACATTCAAAGTATGCTCTATCGCTTGTTATACATTTTTCCCATCTTTCGGGCAATTTGTGAATACCACGCCAGTAAAAATCTTTCCCTTTTGCTGCGAACCATTCATCGAGCCATTTTTTTACATCTTCGTACGAACCAAAGCGCTGCTCAGCAAGTGGGTGACCCATCAATGCAAACAAATGGTAATCGGAAGAAGCGAAGTCTGGTGAGTAAGCTGCATGGGGTAGAACTTCCCAGCTGAGTGCTTCCAACGTGTCGCAAACTGGTTTTGCCGTATGATGGAGCACTGTCATTAAGAAAAATGACTTTGTGTTGCCTCTTTCGGTATTCTGGCCTTTTTTCAAGCAGCGAACGGTTCAAATTGGTCAATTGTTGTTGGTAACGTTTAGTATTAACCGTTTCCCCAGGTTTTAACAGCTCATAATAGATCACGCCCCTCTGGTCCCATCAAACACAGAGCATCGCCTTTCTGCGATTCGGTCTTGCGGTCGATGTGGATGGTGCGCCATGATTTTTTGCGCCTGGGATTCTCAAAATAAATCCACTTTTCATCCTCTGTAACTACACCATGCAAAAAACGACTTCCTTTGGTACCGAGCGAGCAAAATATCATACGTGTTTTTGCGTTTTTCCATTTGCCTGTCGTACAACTCATGTGGTACCCATCTACCGGTCTTCTGAATCTCTCTCTCGTAACCGATTGGAAACAGCTTGTTGACTAACGCCCAATGACTCGACGAGTTGTTTTTATGTTTGCGAATCATCTTCGTCCAACAATGCTTGCAATTCCACATCTTCGTATTTTTTTGGCTGTTTTCCACGTTCCTTGTCTGCAACATCGAAGTCACCACTTTTGAAACGCCAAAACCATCGTTCACACGTAACTGGCGATGAAGCATGTTCATCATAAGCTTCTCGAAGTAATGGGTATGATTCAACAGCAGTTTTTTTCAAATGAAAACAAAAAATTAATGCTGTCCGCGAATGCTCTTTGTTCGGTATAAATTTCGACATATTGAACACAACACTATGCACACACTTTTCCACTTTATCACTCGTGCGCGTCTGAAGCTTGTTGATGACACAACAAAATGGCGCAGTGTCAAATCTTTATAGCACAAACTGCATTGGTGCACCATCTGTTCTCTGAAATCCTCATTCTATACTTGTACACCTGGTATTAATAAGTATGTTTTTCAACATTTTCAGTGAAACATCGTTTTTATTATATTTTTTTGATTTATTGAAGGAATAAAGAACGCAAACTGTTATCAATCTATAATATATATAAAATGCAACGTCTCTCTGTCTGTCTGTCTGTATGTCCGTTAGTGACCTTATCACTGGAGAACCACTTATCCGATTTACGTACTTCTTTTTTTAAAACATACATATGTTCTCTGGCCAGGTTATAGGCTATATTTTATTATAGCATAAGGAATGAGCAGTGACGATAATAGTGAATGAAGTCGGAAAAAAGTTTATCGCTAGCGCGTTCCCTTGCAATACACAGTCTAAAACCATTAAATATGGAACAATATTATGTAGTAGAGAATATCTAGAATCTATAATATATATAAAATGCAATGTCTCTCTGTCTGTCTGTCTGTTCACTGGTGCGTTTATCACGCGAGAACCACTTATCCGATTTACGTCTTTTTTTAAATTCATACATATATTCTTTGGCCAGGTTATATAATAATAATAATAATCTATACCTATAATATAAACAAATTGCAACCTCTCTCTGTCTGTCTGTGTGTCCGTTAGTTCCTTATCCGATTTACGTGATTGTTTAAATTCGTACATATGTTCTCTGACCAGGTTTTAGATATATATTTTATTACATCTAAAATATATATAAAATGCAACGTCTCTCTGTCTGTCTGTCTGTCTGTCTGTCTGTCCGTTAGTGCGCCTATCACTGAAGAACCACTTATCCGATTTACGTACTTTTTTTTTAAAAACATTCATATGTTCTCTGGCCAGGTTATAGGCTATATTTTATTACGATAGGTAGCATAAGGCATGAGCAGTGACGTAAAATAGTGAATGATGTCGGAAATAAGTTTGCCGCTAGCGCGTGCCTTTGCAATACACAGCCTAAACCATTAAATATGGAACAATATTATGTAGCAAAGAATATCTGTAATGTATAATCTATAATATATATAAAATGCAATGTTTGTCTGTCTGTCTGTCCATTAGTTCGTTTATCCCTCGAGAACCACTTATCCGATTTACGTGATTGTTTAAATTCGTACATATGTTCTCTGACCAGGTTTTAGATATATATTTTATTACATCTAAAATATATATAAAATACAACGTCTCTCTGTCTGTCTGTCTGTCTGTCCGTTAGTGCGCCTATCACTGAAGAACCACTTATCCGATTTACGTACTTTTTTTTTTTAAAAACATTCATATGTTCTCTGGCCAGGTTATAGGCTATATTTTATTACGATAGGTAGCATAAGGCATGAGCAGTAACGTAAAATAGTGAATGATGTCGGAAATAAGTTTGCCGCTAGCGCGTGCCTTTGCAATACACAGCCTAAACCATTAAATATGGAACAATATTATGTAGCAAAGAATATCTGTAATGTATAATCTATAATATATATAAAATGCAATGTCTCTCTGTCTGTCTGTCTGTCCATTAGTGCGTTTATCACGCGGAAACCACTTATCCGATTTACCTGTTTTTTTTAAATTCATACATATATTCTTTGGCCAGGTTATATAATAATAATAATAATCTATATCTATAATATATATAAAATGCAATGTTTGTCTGTCTGTCTGTCCGTTAATGCGCTTATCCCTTGAGAACCACTTATCCGATTTACGTGATTTTTTAAATTCATACACATGTTCTTTAACCAGTTTATAGGTATATATTTTATTACACCTATAATATATATAAAATGCAACGTATCTCTGTCTGTCTGTCTGTCCGTTAGTGCGCTTATCACTGGAGAACCACTTATCCGATTTTCGTACTTTTTTTTAAAAAAACATACATATGTTCTCCGGCCAGGTTATAGGCTATATTTTGTTACGATAGGTAGCATAAGGAATCAGCAGTGATAATAATAGTAAATGAAGTCGGACAAAGTTTACCGCTAGCGCGTTCTCTTGCAATACACAGTCCAAACAATTAAATATGGAACAATATTATGTAGCAGAGAATATCTATAATATATAAAATGCAATGTCTCTCTGTCCGTCTGTCTGTCTGTCCGTCCGTTAGTGTGCTTATCACTGGAGAACCACTTATCCGATTTACGTACTTTTTTTAAACATACGTATGTTCTCTGGCCAGGTTATAGGATATATTTTATTAGATGACATAAGGAATAAGCAGTGACGATAATAGTGAATCAAGTCGGAGAAAAGTTTGCCGCTAGCGCGTTCTCTTGCAATATACTCCCTAAAGCATTAAATATGGAAGAATATCATGTAGTAAAGAATACAATATATATAAAATGCATCGTCTCTCTGTCTGTCTGTCCGTTAGTGCGCTTATCACTCGAGAACCACTTATCCGATTTACGTGTTTTTATAAATGTATACATCTGTTCTATATAATTCGATATAAGCCTAGATAATGGGAGATAAGGTGAGATAATGGGAGATAAGGAGAAATAATGGGAGATAAGTCGAAATAAGCCTCGATAATGGGAGATAAGGTGAGATAATGGGAGATAAGAATAAATAATGGGAGATAAGGAGAGATAATGAGAGATAAGCAAAGATAAGTCTAGATAATGGGAGTTATGGTGAGATAATGGGAGATAAGGAGAAACAATGGGAGATAAGGAGAAATAATGGGAGATAAGTCAAGATAAGTCTAGATAATGGGAAATAAGGTGAGATAATCGGAGATAAGGAGAAATAATGGGAGATAAGGAGAAATAATGGGCGATGAGTAGAGATAAGCCTAGATAATGGAAATTATGTAGAGATAATGGCAAATAAGGAGAAATATTGGGAGATAAGGAGAATTAATGGGAGATATTTTATTACGTTGGGTAACATAAGGAATAAGCAGTGACGATAGTAGTGAATCAAGTCCACGCGAGCAGAGCCGCGGGCCCGGCTAGTCATATATAATTTACAATTCTCAGTATTTAATATCTAAGCTTTTGAGGAATAAAAGTCTGCTTAATCTACTGGAATCCAACCGATTTCGTTCTTCATTTGCATTGTTCCCAGCGACCGAAAAAAGACGCTCACAAGGAACAGATGATCCCACAATACACATGTATTTAATGGCTGTTGAGCGAATGGAATAGTACATAGAGGTATTTTGTTCCTGCCAGGCAATATTAGGTCACACTTCAAGTGCACAACTGCCTCGGATAAATAGTGGTTATATTCTTCATTTAAACCATGACCTTCCTGTACATGTGAATTATTTGCACAGAGTTGTTTTTAACTAGTAAGTTGTGGAAATCCCAAATGCCTTTTTCTTTGTTACTTGTTCCTGCTTCTTCCTCATCCACAGTTTCGTTTTGAATTAATTGTTGTACCTTTGTACTTAAAATTAATGAATTTACTCTATCTATTGCTCTGGCATAGGCTAATTTGTGAGAAAAGTGAATTTTTTAAAATCTAGGATCCAAAATTGTTGTCGCTGCTAACAAATAGACTTGCCCTACAGTTCCAAATCTCTTTTTTAATTCTTCAATAATTAAAATCTTTGGTTTAGCACCGAGTTTCGTTTGAGTTTTCATTTCGTCATATGTTTCTGTAAGGCAAGATACTTGCTGGCTGTCACATATTCTGCTCCTGATATTTCTTTAGTTGTAGTTTCTAATGGTTTCATAATATTTATGAGATCTTTTATACGTACATACCTACAGTACCTATAAAACCAACTAACCATAGATAATTTTTATCCTTCGTCTACGCAACCAATCACGTCATCTATTGATTTTGTTGATAACGAACTGAAAAACTGTCATAAGCTTATCTTGGATGCGTTCAAATAGTTCAAAATAGTTTCAAGGTTGCGTTGCGTTCATTAAAATTTTTTATTGTATTGTGAACTTAGTCGAATTATTATATTTTGATCTCATCTCTTCACTAAATTTTTGTTAATTAGGTACGAAACAGAAGTCGAATCGAATTTCGATTTTAGGATGTCTGAGATCGATTCACAGGATCGATGCACTGCTGAAGACCTATTCAAAAATCGATTTTTTGACCCAATTAATCGATCTCAGATCGCCATCCCTAGTCAGTCACCTACGAGCTTCCGTGTGATTCGTATCGTGGTTTTAGTGGACCCCTCTCTGTAGGCTGGGTCGAAGCTTCAAAATGCAACATTCCATCAAAAAGCGCTACGCCATTAAATTCTGTGTGGGACTCGAAAATCGGCTATGAAGACGTTGGCCATGATCCAGCAAGAATTTGGGAGTGAAAGCCTATCAAAAGCTACTGTTTTGAGATGACACAAGTGCTTCAGAGACGGTCGAGAGAGTGTGGAACGACATCACAACGCTTCCCAGCCCCCCTACAGTCCCGATTTAGCCCCGGCGGACTTTTTTCTTTTTTCTCAAGTGAAGACATCCTTCCAAGAACACCGCCATGGGACCGTGGCATAGGTCGAAGCTACTTCGACGGGCTGCTTGAAGGCCATTCCGGACAAGGACTTCCAAGTGTGGAAAACTCGTTGGCAGGCATTACTTTGAAAAATTTTAATTGTTTGTACCGTTATCTTCAATACATTTTTTTCCCGAATTTGGTCTCATTACTTTTATTCAAACCCCGTATCTCAAGTCGTATCAGGCCATGCATAGCGTGAGTTGAAAGCTGACATTTGACAGAAGTAGACATGTAAAACTGTTGGAATTCGTTTTTAATGTTCCGTAGGGAAACACCTATAAGATCACTTCGATGTCTGTCCGTGTGTGTGTCTGTCCGTCTGTCACACCCAATTTTCTCCGAAACTATTTGACATAGAAAGTTGAAATTTGGCACTGATATAGACATTGATGGCCTTATCAGAGCCGTTTAGTTCTAAAAGTTAAATTCTCACTTAAAGAGTTAGTTTTTGGAGGTGAAATCGGAAGTGAAAAAAAAACATATATAATGTAATACTTACGCACACTTATTTTTGTAGTACATTATATTTAAAAAATTGCCAAAAATCGCTGTCACCCCGTTATCTCTAAAAATATTGATGACAAAATTTTGAAAAAATTCTGAAATATTCTCCACAGGGTGTAGATTGAACGAAAATTATCTCCTTCGATAATTTATCTGGTATTTAAAAAACAAAAATTTCAAGGCCATCAGTTTTCAACAAAGGTCGGTAACAAACTTTGTTGAAAACTCATTTGGTGTATGTTTTGTGAAGTCACTGATCATTTTATACCTCCATAAACATAACAAAAAATTTTATTTTAAAAGCAATCAACATACCAAACACTAATTGCGCAAGTCCGACTTGCACTTAACCGGTTATTTTTTTAATTTCCAACTGCATGATAAATAATATAAAGACTTCCGTTTGATAGTTCGAAGCACGAGGACGTTTGTTTCCGGTTGGAGGTTCTGAAGGCGAAGTTCGCGCGTTTTGAGGCTCCGGAGTGTGGAACGGTGGTCCACAAATTGCCTGGTAGGGGTTCTAATCGCAGAGGGTTGCTAAGCGCTGTGCGGAGTGATTCCTAAAACGTCGGTTTGAGGTTATGTGATTTGAGTAGGTAGCGAGCACGTACGGCCCTGCTTTTTGCGTAATCGGGCTGACAGATATCCAAAGCCAGTAGCAGTTTCCCGAGGAGTACCTTTATTAGGGCCCATGAATTATATGAAAAGCTTAAGCTAAAAATTTAAAATATAAAATCCCAACCCCATAAACCTTAGACATAGAATCCAGACTCACTTTGCTGTGGACTTTGTTAGGAAACACTTAATATAACAGAAATTTAAGGGTGTTGACATATAAATCGACACTCGGCCGAATAGTCCTGGCAGCTGTGGCCGCGAAACTTATAAAGAGAGAGAGAAATAATATAAATATAATAATCTAGCGACACATCAGAAAAACGGTTTATTTTTCAGGATACCTAATTTTTTTTGTCTGTATCGTCGACATTTTAAATTTATTCTTTAACGTACACACGTATTTTGTGTTTTTTAAGAGAGGATGGTACTTTTTTTAAACATTAAATACGTTTTTGATTATTTAAACAAGGCACGGCACGTTTCTAATTTGTTACTATATTTGATATACATTGCATAACGTATTACAATAGCTATGTATTATGTTTCAAAGTTTATGTTTTCAGCTTTTACCAGTATTTTTTTCAACACATTATTCATTGGAAAGTAAAAAAGTTACATCTCAAAAAATTAATTTTTTTAGAATTAAAAAAGTAAATTATTTAATAATTAGTGAAGTTACCCATATTATCAATTATTTATTATAAACGTAATGGGATAAGCATAAATTGTAGGCCCAATATGAATCAAGTACATGCAACTATATATAACATATATATATATATATATATATATATATATATATATATATATATATATATATATATATATATATGTATATATATATATATATATATATATATATATATATATATATATATATATATATATATATATAAAGGGTGTTTTTTATAGAGGTATAGAACTTTGAAATGGAATAAAACAAAGGTGAATTTTTTAAATTGACATGAAATTTACTTTATTCGAAAGATAATCTTCTGGCATTATAATTTAAATATGACTTCTGGCATATGACCGCCACGGCTGGCTCGGACGTTGTCTAATCTGGAGGTCCAATTTTCGATGACTTTTTCCAACATTTGTGGCCGTATATCGGCAATAACGCGGCGAATGTTGTCCTCCAAGTGGTCAATCGTTTCGGGCTTATCGGCGTAGACTAGCGACTTCACATATCCCGACAGAAAATAGTCTAGCGGCGTTAAATCGCACGATCTTGGAGGCTAATTCACGGGTCCGAAACGTGAAACTATGCTGTTACCAAACGTTTTCTTCAATAAATCAATTGTGGCACGAGCTGTGTGACATGTTGCGCCGTCTTGTTGAAACCACAGCTCCTGCACATCATGGTTGTTCAATTGATGAACGAAAAAGTCAGTAATCATGGCTCTATAGCGGTCACCATTGACTGTAACGTTCTGACCAGCATCGTTTTTAAAGAAGTACGGACCAATGATTCCACCAGTCCATAAAGCACACCAAACAGTCAGTTTTTCTGGATATAACGGTGTCTCAACATACACTTGAGGATTATCATCACTCCAAATACGGCAGTTTTGTTTATTGACGTATCCATTCAAACAAAAGTGAGCTTCATCGCTAAAGAAAATTCGCTTATGAAAATGGGGATCAACGGCAATCTTGTTTTGGGCCCATTCACCGAATCTACGCCTTGCTAGGTGATCGTGTGGCTTCAATTGTTGCACGAGTTGGATTTTGTAAGCACGCAAACCAAGATCTTTCCGCAAAATCTTCCATAAAGTGGATGGACACATATCCAATCCCTGTGCACGATGGCGGATAGACCGATTCGGGTCTTCCTCTACGCTACGCTCTACAGCAGCAATGACTTCTTCTGTACGCACTGTACGACGTCTCTGTGGATGCGTATTATCATTTAGAGTAAACGTGGTGCGAAAACGTTCCATAGTTAATCGAATTAATTGCTCTATTTCGAACAGAACCATGATTTTCAAAATAAATTTGCACAATTTAGAAGCGTTGTTCAGGCGTCAGTCTATTCATATTGAAATGCCAAACCAAACTAAACATAAATCACTTGACAACTGACAAAATGGCCGCCAGTTAAAAAAGTGTTGCCAACTTAAAGTTTTATACCTCTATAAAAAACACCCTTTATATACATATATATATATATATATATATATATATTATATATATATATATATATATATATATATATATATATATATATATGTATATATGTTTTGACGAATGTTTTCACTGGGTGTGAAATGTAGTAGTGGTTTTTCGGGTATCCCGTGTTAGCTTGAAGTCCCTTGATGGACAGTTTCGCTGACGTTTCGATGGAATCTCATCCATCTTTTTCAAAGCGTTGATCACTGGTCATTCAACGCCAAGACACCGACCAGTGACCAACGCTTTTGAAAAAGATGGATGAGATTCCATCGAAACGTCAACGAAACCGTCCATCAAGGGACTTCAAGCTAACACGGGACACCCGAAAAACCACTACTACATATGTATATATATATATATATATATATATATATATATATATATATATATATATATATATATATATGTTACAATAGAGGTTTTTCATGGGTGGTGGAATGTAATACATTAAAATTCGAGGTTTCAATCCGGACGTCTAACAACGAATTTGCACGAGGTTTCGCAAAAATTTCATTTGGCATTTTCAAGTGCTTTCGCTGCTGCTGCTACTCGATACTGTGCAATACAGCAGCAAGATCACAGTATCGAGTAGCAGCAGCAGCGAGAGCAGTTGAAAATGCCAAACGAGATTTTGGCGAAACGGCGTGTAAATTCATTGTTAAACGAACGGATTAAAACCCGGAATTTTAATGTATCATATATATATATATATATATATATATATATATATATATATATATATATATATATATATATATATATAGTGTGTCCCAAAAAGTTTCATAAAAATGGAGAAAAAGTTTATGTTACATATTACAAAAAAAATTATTCTTGTTAAAAAATTCTGCATCACATGCAAAACCATAATCAAACTTCAAAAGTTGAAAATATTTGATGGTATACAGGGAAAATAAAAAATAATGATTTATAATGAAGAGTAAAGTGTGTCTAAATTTAAATTCAGAGCAAAATATTAATTGAAAATGTTAATAGGAACTAAAAATGCTCACGTTTATATTTGTGGCATTCCTTATGTACGTAGTGATTAAGTAATTAAGTAATGTTGCAATTTCAAAATAAAGTGATATTAGCACAAATTTATTATGGATAATGTAATTGTTGCAAAGCAGATAAAAAGGTTATCAAATTTTTAACAAAAATATGATACAATCAAAAAATCAGTGCAC
The DNA here is from genome assembly GCA_019049505.1 of Pachyrhynchus sulphureomaculatus. Taxonomy (NCBI): domain Eukaryota; kingdom Metazoa; phylum Arthropoda; class Insecta; order Coleoptera; family Curculionidae; genus Pachyrhynchus; species Pachyrhynchus sulphureomaculatus. The sequence goes on along the minus strand of CM032447.1, from coordinate 232,344,336 downwards.
TGACAATTACTGAGGTGTTTACTGGAGTTTTTTTGAATTTTTAACTAGGAAGGCCACAAATCTAGACATGAGCATAATTTTTTAGTTACTGTTAACATTTTCAATTATTATTTGGCTTTGTATTTAAATTTAAACACACTTTACTCTTCATTATAAATCATTATTTTTTATTTTCCCTGTATACCATCAAATATTTTAAACTTTTGATTATGGTTTTCAATGTAATGCAGAACTTATTATCCAGAATAATTTTTTTGTAATATGTAAGATAAACCTTTTATTAATTTATATAAAACTCGACACACTGTATATATGTATACATATATATATATATATATATATATATATATATATATATATATATATATATATATATATATATATATATATAAATATATATATATATATATATATATATATATATATATATATATATATATATATATATATATATATATATATGTCTCGCCAAAATCTCATTGGGCATTTTCAAGTTCTCTTGCTGCTACTACTACTCGATACTGTGATCTTGCTGCTCGTTCATTGCTATTTTGTCTAGTGCTTCATCCACTGGGATTTCTTGATGTGCTCATAACTCGGAAAAACAACAGTCAGCTTCAATACTCAGTCTACCGGAAGCTCACCCACACCAACAGATATTTAAACGCTAGCTCACAACACCATCCATCCCAAATCCAGTCGGTAGCCAGTACCCTCGTATCGAGATCATACCGACTCATCGAAACAGACACGAGGCAGCAAGAAATTACACAAATCACTAGGGCCCTTAAGCAAAATAGATATAAAGACCAATCCACACGGAGAGACATCCACAGACAAGGACAGAAGAACGCCCGCTCAACCAAAGTAGAGTCCTATTACCGTATGTGAAAAGAGTTACAGACAGGATTGGAAGAGTCCTAAGAAAACACAACATAGTCATAGCATACAAACCACAAAACACTCTGGCAGACATCCTGGGCCCTCAAGGACAAGAAAAAAAAAACTAGAAAAACCATAGAGTTTACAGCTTCGCATGCGGAGACTGCCACAAATTGTACATAGGACAAACAAACAGAAGAATCGCCACCCGTATCCAAGAACATAAAATAAGTATCAAAAGCAAATAAACAACATCAGCTCTTTTTCAGAGCCATCGTGATACTAGTCACAAAATCAATTTTGAGGGATCTAAACAAATAGCCTGGATTTCACATTATAAAACACGCATAGTCAGAGAAGCCTTGCAAATCGAAAAGAATGGACAGTTAAATAAGCGAGATGATGCGCTGAATATCTCCATCACATGGAAGGGTCTGCTAGCTAAACCAAGGAATAACCAAAACATCGAGAAGGCAACAGTCAGCATATCGCCGGAACCCATAGTTACCACCCCAGCCAGCAAACACCGATGCTCGGACGAACACTTCCGACCCCCCCCCCCCCCACCTACAATCTGCGTAGATGCCGACCTATAAAAGACGGCGACCGCACGTCGGTTTCTCAATTAGTTTCGAGCAGCAGCAGCAAGATCACAGTATCGAGTAGCAGTAGCAGCAGGACCACTTGAAAATGCCAAATGAGATTTTGGCGAAACGTCGTGCAAATTCATTAGACGAACGAATTGAATTTATCCACTGAGGAGATATCACTAAACAACTATAGGTTCCTTTTAGATTTCCATTGCTACTGTTCCAGATTTGGAATCGGTATATCTCATGATTTTGAAGTTACAGCGACAACCGACAGGCCAACTCATGGCGAAATAACGAAACTAGAGATTCTGAAAAGCCAAAAAATTCAAAAATATCAAAGGCTAATTCTACTCGCAATTGAAATAAGAAAACGGTGAATAAGTTTGCCTTCTTTTAGAAGGGTCTATACTTTCCTATATATGTCACTCTCTTAACCCCCTGTATAATTCTATTTTAAGTTCTTAATAAAAAAGACTGCATGTCGGACCAAAACAACTGTTTCAGATGGCGTGCCAGTCGCTGCTGTCGGCATTTTGTATATATTAAGCCGGAGAATGGCGAGCTGAATTTTGATGTCAACTCGTGGGAAAATCAAAGTTACTATGACCAACTAAGTAATTGTTAATGACGATAGCTGAAAGAATTATACAGAGTGTTTTACTGTTAAACTACAAACCCACTGATAGCATTTACAATGCTATACAAATATGATTTGTCTTATGTGGTCATTAAACTACATGACTGAAGTAATTCTATTGTTTCAATGATTCCTTTGTTATCAGGCTTTTTTATTGAATTATATTATATGAAAGTAGTTATATTTTTCGCTTTCATAACTTTTTTTAAGCTGTTAATATTGGGCATACACCAGTCCGGGATGAAATTTATTGTATCTTACTAATGTATTAAGCGAGTAAGGCGATTTAATACTGCTCTTCTTTCTGTCGAAGCGAGATCAGCTGATGAGTCATAATACAGTGAAATCCGCCTCACAAAATGTTTCCAAAGATTCCAAACTCACAACGTAATTACTTTATAATACCTCTGTATATTTTGTTTGTTTATTCATTTTTGTTGAAATGAATTTTCAAGGCCCTTGCAGTGACGTTCTTAGGATGGAGGGAGGCCAAATGAAAAACGGAAGTTTTTCATGAAAAAAAAATCATGCTGTAAAGGAATGCGACTTATAGGAAGCGCTTTTCCCTTGTTCCTTAGGGGGTCACCAGAAACATATGTACCCCCTAGTCTCCTATTTCTGCGCCATTGATTAAGATCACTTTTACCATTTACTGAGTAGTTAAATTTAAAAAAATATTTATTTCATTTTAAAAAATTGCTCTAATATGTACCCTGCGTAATCTAAAGTTGAAATTTGGCTGCAAATCTAAACAATTTTTTTTTAACACACAAGATAATATTCATATGAAATGTAACAAAATTTACTGTTTACTACAATCATATATCTCCAACCATTTATACTTGCCACCAATTTGGCCAATCACCCTATAGAACAATTTAGGTCTATACCAAGCCCCCCCTTTCTTTCAAGGTGCAGCGTGCAACGGTGGAACGTCGAAAAACCTAATTTATCGTCAGCGACAACTAAAAAAAAAGTACGTTTTATGAATATGTAATAGGCTTGACAACTGCTGGTTGTATTTTGGTATGTTAAAAGGTTAACACACTGGTTAATATGCCAAAATACGATTAAACAATAGTGGAGTGTAATGTTACAATGTCACCGATGTTTCAATAAGGCCAGGCTTTTTTTAACCTGGTTACATATATTAATAGGTGACATATATATAACAATAATGTAAGGTGTCCCATAAGAAAGTTTAGTTCTAAAACGTATATATAGTTAATGAACAAAATAATAATTGAAACGTTGATTTCTGCAGCACTCTTAAAAATAATATCCTATATATATATATATATATATATATATATATATATATATATATATATATATATATATATATATATATATATATATATATATCAATTATTACATTCCCGGTATTCCGGCAAGCGGTGAAATTATTGATCACTGCTGGGTACTTGACGTTCATCGTCGCTTCGAACAAAGAATCAGTAACAAATTCTACAACAATTCCAGGTGTTGTCGTCGGTCGCTAAGGCAATTAGTCCAAATTATACTGAATACGACCACTTACATGACCAGATAATACTATCGCAAAAACACTTTTTAAAAAAAAGTTACTTTTTAGCTACACTTTTTGCTTCACATTCTACTTTAAACACTACTACCACATTTTCAGAAAAAGGCACAGTTCACTGTTCCCAATATGCAGTCGAAAATGCCCGTATGTATTCATCCACTGTAAGGCCTTACGGCTTGCTGGTGTTCTATATAGTTGGGATACCAGTCCTTATGCACCCGATAATCTTTCAGTAATTTCCAGATATTTATACTTGAATGACTATTATTAATTGTGATTTTGTGAAGGTACTTTGGCTATTGCTATTAAAATTAGGGTAATTTTTTTAATTTAGTATTTTGGGAAAAATGCTCCTAAAGAGGTTCCCTAAACAAATTGAATAATAAAAAATTTTCTAAAAATTGTTACCTTTTAAAATAATTACTTCTTGACACCAAATATTAATTATACAAGTTTTATATTTTAATATTTTATCATAATAATTAAAAATTTTAACACATGAAATTTACTAGAATTTTATTTGTTTCGTTGTGAAACTACAGCATAATAAATAAATTATTGAGGTAGGTTTTTAAAGTCATTCATCTTGTTCAGATTTATTTATTGTAAACAAAAAATCATTTCTTTCTTTTCGGCAGCCTTCGGCGGCAACAAAGGATTTTTTTAGGCGCCGGCTGAGTGCCGATAGCTTTTTATATGAGATTTGTAGAATTAGGGGGTTTAGGTAGATTGTATTATTTTTGTTACTAGCTTCTTTCTTTTTTTTTTTGATTCCTTCTTTTGTTTATAGATGTCTTTACCTTTTTTAGTTGTATTTTTCTTCGGCTGTGCTGCGATGATTTTTCTAACAAATTTTTGTAAGGACTTGATATCTCGTCGGCGCGTAATTAATGAAATTGGACATCAGAAAACCTTCTGGCGCTGATAGAATACCATGGTTCTCAAATAACGCAAGAGCGAACTAACTTCAACCTATCCTACAGAAAAGACGTATCTCTTCCATGCCGAAAATGTGCTAGAGTTCAGCCGATCCCAACTACCGACCAATCGCATTGTTTTCAATAATATGGAAATGTATGGAAAACACTATCAATCAACATCTTTTAAAATATATGAATGGGTTTAATATTATTAGCGACCATCAATATGACTTTCGTAACTAAAGAGAGAGAACAGGAGATCTTCTAACTTATGGCATATATATGAGACAACGCAACTGGACATTATAGAAAATTTCGAGCAGTTACACTTAATATATGCAAGGCGTTCGACCGTGTTTGGTGTGACAAATTGTTGGCTAAGCTACACTCTTATGATATGTTTGCTAGATTTGGTTTATGGTTCTCGTGTTTCCTTCTGCGGCCAAGATCAGAAAATATTAGGTATTTTTCATTTTGTTGTGTTTAGCTCAAATCTATTTTTTTCCGCTATTAATAAAATAACAGGCCAAGTGGCAAGCCGGACTTGCACAATTAGTGTTCCGTACTTTGATTGCTTTTAATACAAGAACTTTTGTTACGGAGGTATAAAATGATCAATGACTTCACAAAACACATCCCAAATAAGTTTTCGAGAAAGTTTTTTTCCGATCTTTACTGAAAACTGATGACCTTGAAATTTTTGTTTTTTTTATTTACCAGATAAATTGTTAAAGGTAATGCACTCGTGATAATTTTCGTTCAATCTAGACCCTGTGGAGAATATTCCAGAATTTTATCAAAATGTTTTGATAAATACTTTTCGAGATAAGGGGGAGACAGCGATTTTTCGCGATTTTTTAGAAATTATACAAAGAAAAGTGTTCGCAAGTATTACATTATATATTTTTTGAACTCTTGTTATCGTAAGCTTTCATTTAACACCTCACTCGATGACCTGGTATTGTTTTTTACTTTCGATTTCACCCCCCAAAACTAACCCATTAAGTCAAAATTTAACTTTCAAAACTACACGGCTCTGATCAGGCCATCAATTCCTATATTAGTACTAAATTTTAACTTTCTATGTCAAATAGTTTCGGAGAAAATCGGATGTGACCGACAGACAGTCGGACAGATAGACAGACAGACACACAGACACAGAAGTGATCTTACAAGTCTTCCGTACGGAACACTAAAAAAATGGGTTTAATATTATTAACGACCATCAATATGGCTTTCGTCAGTAAAGATCAAGAGGAGATCTTCTAACTTTTTTTTTAATTATTTGAAAGATACTCATTACAAGATCCTTTAAGGTTATTACAATCTGATCTTTTATACAGATCAATGAGTAATTTTATGCTAAACCTAATTTGTTACGTTTACAGATTCTTAAAACTAAGGCCTTACTCCTTAGTTTGCTTTATGTTCTAGTAACTTTACTACACTAAATTTAACATGTAGCACTGGTACCGCACTATACTCTGCTTTGTACTGTCATTAATTCACTAACTCAAAAGGTTTCGTCCTCTTGAGTCTTCTTACCAGGTTTGTGTTGTCCAGGAGCTGGATGGCCTCGTCATTCACATGATAGAGCAGCCTTTGTTCATGGCTACTGGCAAATTTGGTAATGGTTTGATCAACAGTATCCATTTGAAGGTCCGATGGTTGTCTCTGTTTGGATAGTACCAGGGTGCATCAACGATGTTCCTTAGTGCTTTGTTCTGGAAACGCTGGACCACCTGGATGTTGCTTTTACTGGCACAACCCCAAAGTTGAATGCCATAAGTCCAAACGGGTTTCAATATTCGCTTATACAGAAACAATTGTTATATGTAGACAACTTGAAGTTTCGTCCAAGTAACCAATACATTTTTTTCAGTTTGACGCCCAACTCTCCTTACCAAATTTGGTACACGGAGATTTTTTGGGTCGCTGATCACGAATTTGAGGTTGGATTTGCAAAATTCAAGATGGCAGATGTTTTTCGCGCCATTTTGAACGCCGAGAAAATTCATCGGTCGATTTTTATTCTTCTACCTGCATCCAGGGCACCTCCACGTGGTGACGGTGGGCAACGGTATTACTCCACTAGCCGGCAGAGTCCCTGGATAACGGCTTAGATGCCGTCATGGCAGGTAGAAGAAAGAGAATTACGATGCAGGGACTCGGAAACCCAGTATCGGCGGTTGGTCAGGGTGAGAAAGCGGGCCCGCAGCCGTCGTCATCCAGCGACCGTAGCTCTTCATGGGTGGGTGACTTGACTCATGTAGAATATAATGCTACAAGAAAAACGGTCTCACGGTACAAGGAATTTTCATAAGTGCGATAAAAACAGTGATTCATTTTGTTATATTTGCTGTCAACACGTATTGAGTAAAATGGGGTCACCGATAACGGATAAGATTAAAACCTTATATAAGGATTGTTTTAACATTGAAATACAGCACCAGGATACAGATTGGGTTCCCCACATCATTTGCAGTTCTTGCAAAATAATGTTGTACATCAATAAGAAGGCGATTAAATATTCCAGACCAGCAATATGGAATAGACCATACAGTGAAAATGATTGCTACTTTTGTATGAATGTTGTATCTAGGCATAACCGAAAAAATAAAAGCACTATTACTTATAACGATGTTTCGACAGTAACAAGACCAACTAAACTAATTCCGCCTCCTGAAGCACTTGATGCTGATGTTATGGAAACAAATGATTTCACCTTATCAGTTCATGCCGAAATCATTGAGACTGTCGAAAAAGATTCAAACACTGTTACTAATGAATGTTCTAGTGACAACCTATCATATACTAGTGACACAGATAAAGAATTTCTACCATACAACCGTAAACCAGAACCAATACTCGTATCACAGTCAGAACTTAGTGATCTAGTCAGAGATTTAGGCTTATCCAAAGATGGTTCAGAGCATCTTGCTTCCTTTTTAAAGAAAAGACATTTACTTAAGCCAGAAGCTACGATTTCTTATTATAGAAACAGAGATGAAGAATTTCGAAAATATTTCACAATGGACGAGGAATTGTCACTTTCATATTGTACCGATGTAAAAGGTCTAATGGATGAATTTCAAAGTAACTCATACGATCCTGAAGAATGGAGACTGTTCATTGATTCTTCTAAACGGAACATTAAGGCAGTTTTGCTGCATAATACCAACGTTTACGCTCCCATTCCGATTACTCATTCCACAGTTATAGAAGAGCAATATGAAAAAATGAAGCAGCTTTTGATAAAAATAAAATATGCTGATCATAACTGGAAAATTTGTGGAGATCTGAAAATTGTAACAATATTGCTTGGCCAACAGTCAGGGTTTACACTTTATCCCTGTTATAAATGTCTGTGGAATAGCAGAGACAGGGAACGTCATTATAAGAAAAAAATTTGGCCAACAAGAGAATCGTTCACTCCTGATGAAAATAATGTATTGTTTCTACCATTGGCAGATCCAGGAAAAGTTCTTATTCCCCCGCTTCACATTAAGCTTGGACTTATAAGCAATTCACGAGAGCATTAGATACAAACGGCCCATGTTTCAAATATTTGCATAAAAAAATTTCCGAAATTTTCTGAAGCTAAAATTAAGGCAGGCGTATTTGACGGACCACAAATAAGAAAATTGTTTCAAGATTCATTATTTGTTACTAAAATGAATAAAGTTGAAAAAGCTGCTTGGCTTAGTTTTAAAGAAGTCGCAACAAACTTTTTGGGAAATAATAAAAGTCCTAAGTTCAAAGAAATAGTCGAGAAAATGGTAAAAAATTTTCAAACATTAGGTTGCTTAATGAATCTAAAATTACATTTCCTGGACTCCCACATCGATGATTTCCCAGATAATCTTGGTGACTACAGTGAGGAGCAAGGGGAACGTTTTCACCAAGATCTGAAAATCATAGAAAATCGGTATCAAGGACGATGGGATGACCATATGCTAGCGGACTATTGCTGGTCGCTAAAAAGAGAAACAAGTCCTCAAAAGCGTTTGGGCAGAAAGCCTTTGAATAGGTCATTCGCGGAAAAAAGAACAAGATACAGCCAAAAAAAGGAAAGTTAGGCGCGGGTCTAACCTTCGCAATTCTAGGGCTTAAGGGTCTACTATTTGAGAGTATATGGTTTAAAAGTCCTGGTTTTGAGTTTATTGGGTCTCATTTTTAAAGTTACAGGGTTATTGAGGTCTATTTTTTGAGGTTACAGGATGTGGGAGTCTAAGGTTTCAGGGTTTAGGGTTTAAGAGTATCAGGTTTGAGGATTCCCCAACTGTATACCAAATTTGGTAGGAATCTGTTGGTTTTCAAAAATTTTGTCCGCCATCTTGGATCCGCCATTTTGAATTTTGCAAATCTGACCTCAGATTCATGATCAGCAACCCAAAAAACCCCCGTGTACCAAATTTGGTAAGAATCGGTTGAATTTTAATTTGAATTCGTTTTTGCATTCGAGAAGCACTATATCTGTCTGATTTATTGAGGTTAGAAAGAAAACAGAACTGTATGGCTTAATCCAACCGATGAATATTAGCTTAGCGTGTCCGAATACATATTAATACATCTTTGGATTCATGAAAAAGCTTGAATCAATTTTTAGGAGTATATTTTTCTTAATTTTAACTAATTTTTACCTATTTTTTGAGGTTAGAAAAAAATTGAGATGTGATGGCGATATTCTGACGTCAGATTCGTGATCAGCGGGCAAAAATACTACGGATCTGATATATCGCATCAAAAGTATACCCCACTTTTTTTTTGTGGGGCTGTGTTATTGCCTTCAGTTCTTTTGTCAATTTTGTAATATTCATGGGTGTTACAACGGACATTATATTCCATTAATTTTTTTTCGTTGTTGCCTAATAAACGGACAGAGACGTACATAAAATTATTTAATTTCATAATGGATATTTTTAAATATAATTTTGTCAAACTAGAAATTTTGGAAGTTGTAATTGATTTTGAAAAAGGTTGTTCAACAAACTTGGCCACTAGCGAAAACAGTTGGATGTCGGTTTCATCTTTCACAATGTTGGTATCGAAAAATCTAAGAATACGGCATAACATAAAAAAGATATAAAGATGAAACTTCTGAAGTTGGAAAATGGTTACCAATGACATTCGCTCTTTCTTTTTTAAAACCGGATGAAGTCAACGATTGTTTCATATTTGACTTGCTATCAGTTGAAAATGTTCAAAAATATTCTGATTATTTAATAGACAACTACATATCAGAGGATTCTTTGTTTCCTCCATATCTTTGGGCTGAAAATTCAGTGGAACTTACCCGCACTACCAATGCTTGTGAATCGTTCCACAAACATTTTAACGACTCCTACAAAGCTCATCCAAATATTTTTATTTTTATAGAAAAGTTTAAAGAATTCCAAACAGAAACTTATGTGAAATTACCAAGTGTTCATTTAACTGCTAAAATTCATAATATCAGTGTAAAAAATCGCAAAAAATTCATCGCAAAAATGATCGAGCTTTACAAAAACAACGAAATTAGCAGAATGCATTTTATTAAATGCATATCTTTCCATTGTGGTGCTAATATATTTTTATGGAATATTATGTACAGTGACTCACAGCTTAAATGATGCAGTCGCTATAAGAAAAGACTAACTGGTCTCAGTGCCTCTTTATTTATTTGGAACAAAAACAACTTATTGAAATTAAATTAGTAAAGAGTCTTCTAAAAAAGTATGAATTACTTTTTGTCTTAAATATGCCTTACTTAATTAACAATAAATAATTAATCAAATCATATACAATTTTAACGTCACAGCTTAAATGATGCAAAATAACAACAGGGGTCAAAACTTATCCCATTTTGAAATTTACGAAGGCGGCGTTGCTTTGATTTCTTAGTGCAATTGTTTTTTGTTGGTTTGACATTTTTTCATTCAATAAAACGAAATTGTTTAAGAATGGGTCGTCGAACTACAATTTCTGAGAGAAATTTAATTATTACTCATTACAGGAATGGATACAGCCAAAGAGACATAGCCGAAATGATAAATAAATGTCCGTCAACTGTTCAGCATATCATTGAACGTTACCGGAATGAAAATAGAGTCGAGAATAAGTCAAGGTTGGCTCCAAATAAGATCTTCAATGAACGTAAAGAAAGATGGATTTTAAGAGAGGTATCAAATAATCCAAAAAAAAAGTGCGCCAAAGTTGTACGCCGAGGTGGAAAGACAGTTTGGAAAAAGGTGTAACCCCGAAACAGTTCGACGGATCTTGCGAAATAATAATTTACATGGTCGAACTGCTAGAAATAAGCCTTTCATTAGCCAAAGAAATAGACGCGTGAGATTGGAATTTGCCAGAGAGCATATCAATAAAGACTTGAACTTCTGGAATTCAGTAATATTTGCTGATGAGACCAAAATAAACTTATTTGGGTCCGATGGAAAAATATCAGTGTGGAGAAAGCCTAACGAAGAATTAAAATTGAAAAATATGAAAGCTACGGTAAAGCACGGTGGAGGTGGAGTGATGTTATGGGGCTGTATGTGATCTGCAGGAGTAGGTAACATGCATTTCGTCGAAGGGAATATGAACCAATATGTGTACTTGGATATACTAAGACAGCATCTCGTCGCTAGTGCCCAAAAATTAGATATTGAAAACAATTATCGGTTCTATTACGACAGTGATCGAAAGCACACGTCATTTCAAGTCCGCAGTTGGTTGCTTTATAACTGTCCAAATGTTATTAAAACACCAGCCCAGTCACCAGACTTAAATGTAATTAAAAATTTGTGACTGACATTAAAAAATAAAGTAAATAGTGCCCCAATAACAAATAAAATTAATTAAAAGTAAAAATTACTGAAGCATGGAACACTATTTCCCCGGAGTATACTAGAAAGTTAGTTGAATCAATGTCCAGAAGATTACAAGCCGTTATTGATAATGAGGGAGGCCCGACCAAATATTAGCAGGCTTATTTCAAATTCTACAGTTTATTTTCTCTAATAATTTTGGTATATTGAATTTTGCATCATTTAATCTGTGACGTTAAAATCGCATATAATTTAATTAATCATTTATTGTTAATTAAGTAAGGCATATTTAAGACAAAAAGTAATTCATACTTTTTTAGAAGACTCTTTAATAATTTAATTTCAATAAGTTGTTTTTTCCAAATAAATAAAGAGGCACTGAGACCAGTTAGTCTTTTCTTATAGCGACTGCATCATTTAAGCTGTGGGTCACTGTATATTTGATTACATATATTTGTGAAATATCATCATGTACGTTTACACTTTAGTATTATAGGTAGATTTAAGGTTTAGGCTATATATTAAAACTAGGTATTTTCCTTTAATTTGTTGTCTACATTTTTTGTTCTTCAATAAAATCAAACTTATAAACCACGTTTATTATTTATTAACCGGGATCCAATTTACACATCTATATCAGGTAGCTAAAATTTATGGGACGCAATTTACCTATTATTTAGGGTCCACTTTTTTCTCAGGAGGCAATTTACATGTACCCCCGTGGAATAGTAACTTGCTTGCGGTGCAGAAGGTCTCGAGTTCCAATCCCGGCAGGTTGGTATACTTTATTTATTAATTTATTTAAGTATATTTGGCCTGGCCACCTACATAGGTAGTAGTTGTTTGCAGAAATGCAATAACGTCCGTGGCAGCACTACAGCGTTCCCAAAAAGGTGCCGTGAGAAACAAAAATGTATGTTTCGGCACTTGGACAACGTTGACGAGTATTACGACATCCTCGCCGATATCCTCAGGATATGAAAAAGGGTAAAATCCCTACTCAGGCGGGGAAGTGAATAATAAAAAAAAAATAATAAATACTGAATCATTTTGTTAAATTTAATTTACAAACTATTACCTATTGATCGGACGCCTGTCCTATAAAAAATAAATTAATGTTTGTATGCAGAAGAATAAAAAATAAAACATTTTAATCAGCCATGAATATGTATGGAGTGTGTTCGGTTTGAATAAATAAGTGTTGATACATCCAATAATCAAATTGGTGTCAAAGGGAATCTTGTTAACAGGAAAACATAATTGAAAAGTGCAATTAACAACGCTTAGAATTGGCGATTTATTTACATAATGGACCCGTAATGGTTAATGAATGATTTTTTATTTCGTTTTTTTAGGTTTTCAGGTTTTTGTTACGATAGGAGAATAATACATTTTAGTTTTATTTGACATTGAAGGTTATTTTATAATAAATGGCATATCCATGCATCGATATTGGCTTCTACGAACATAGCATTTACCACATATTGAATTGCCCATACTTAATAGTTATTATACAGTCGTATTAAGAAAATTACGACAATATTATTTTAGATATGTCCCAATATAAATAAAGCTTTCTGCCCAATCCATCCACCCATTGTTTTTATTTCTATTTATTATATATTATTAAAAAAAAAGATAATGACAACCTGTGAAGAAATAATTAACACGTAGGCTGAAAAGTTTTTGGTCATAGATGTCGCCCTTTTCAAAAAATCAATATAATTTTTAGGAAGTACCGACCTTCAAACGATACGTGTCAAAATTTCATGACATTTCGACAATTAGTTTACAACAGTGATTCCCAAAGTGGTTCAGGTGGACCCCCAGGGGTCCACGGGAGACTCGACGGGGGTCTACGTTGGCGTGAAAAAAAAATGGGGGTTCACAAGTTGTAAGTGGGGGTCCACGAAAATTTATCTGGTTTCGATAGTAAAGAACAAAAATGTTGGCTTGAATTTACCTATCAATGTAGGCAGATAATACACTACTCAAAAAAATTAAGGGAGCAAAAAAAAATTCCAAATTTTTAGGTGATTTTTGACAGGCTGTATTTCGGTGAAAAATGGTCGTATTGAGACTTTAAAAAAAAGCATTTTGAAGCTTTAAGATTCTAATTTTCCGATTTTTTGGCTAAAATTTTTTAGGAGCTGCGGTTCTCATGCAATCCTAACAGATAGCGCGAAAAAATAATATTGCAAATACGAGTATTTTGCTTTTTTTTGGTCCACGGGCTTGAAAACAAATTTTTCCGTTAGGCCGGCATATGGATCAGATAGCCTGCTTATTTAGCATTAATTTCCTTGTTTTAAAACCTCCCTTAATTTTTTTGAGTAGTGTATTTTAAGAAGGTCAGCGACTGTTACTTGTAAAAACTTGCATATTCGATATTCAGTACAACGCGCGTCGAGACTTGCAAAGCGCCGCCCGCTCACCCGCCCGCAACGCAACCCGTTCAGACGTGCAAAGGGACGAAATACGACTTGTGCTGTGCTTGCAATCTTGCATGAACTTGTTTGATTCTTCACCAATATAAATACGAATGCCAAGGACAAATGTTACTCATTTGTTTCCGGAATTTTGAAAAGAAAAGTGTGAGTGAATCGATGTCAGTGTTTGCCAGTGCCGGAAAAAGTAAGTACCTGCCTATTTGTTACTCATACTTTTATTTTATATTGTCATATTATATTTGTTATGTTTGCGTGTAGTAGGTACGTAATAAAAATTAAATACTGAACAGGGCCATTATTCGATACTTCTATAAAAGAACAGAAAGCCGAGAAAGAATGAACTTTTAGTACTTTTTATTATAAAATTATTTATTTACCCGACTGTGGTGATTCAGTAAAGGAGAGATATATGATTGACCTACATGTTTGTACATATTTCAGTGCCCTCGTAGTTGCTAATGCTAAATGACTAAAAATATTTTCATAAATTGTACGTGTCTTTATGTACCACTCGTAACGTACATCAGAGTAATAAATAAATCATTAAAATCGCGGAGTTTTGATGTCAAAATATTCTTTAAAAGTATTTTCTCTCGAATTTACAGAAATGTATCAAAATATAATTAATCAAAAAATATTTTATATTACATTAAAATAGGTTCAGCAGTTTTGTGAAAACCTCTATATGGGTCTTAGCAGTTTATTGCTTTTAATAAATAAAATCAGTTTTGCCATTGTAATAATTAATTAATCCTATTTTATTCTGTTAAAATAGCCAAATCCTGTTAAAGTCGCCTTATGATTACTAAAACAAACATTTTTTTCTTTACAGGTAGGTAACTGATACGAAACATGGCTGAATCTAAGAAGAAATGTCGACAGTACAGTGTTGATTATTTGAAATTTGGTTTCCTTCCATCAAAAACAGACAAACGATTGCCCATATGCCTTTTATCAGCAAAGTTTTGAGCAATGACTCTATGAAACCATCGAAGCTCGAAGATCATCTAAGAAGGTGTCATCCTGATAAAAAAAGTAAAGATTTAAAATATTTTTCAAACATTGAAGGAAAAATGTGAAAAGAGACCCACCGTGCACAGTATGTTCACTTCAACGTCTCAAAGTAACGATGATGGCTTGCGGGCATCTTACAATATCTCATTGCTTTGAATAACAACACTGTACAAAGACGTATTGATGAAATGAGCTCTGATATTGAAAGCTTATTGTGTAATTATCTGCAAACAACTCATTTTTCTATTCAACTGGACGAGTCAACTTTACCTAGTAATTAAGCATTATTATTGGCATATGTTCGATTTGTTATGGACGAAGAAATCCATGAAGAGCTGCTATTCGCGAAAACTTTGGAGACGGACACTAAAGGCGAATCAATATTTAATGTCCTGAGTGATTTTTTAAGGAAAAATCGATTCCATTTACAAACATTATTTTGGTGGCAGCAGATGGAGCACCTGCCATCTTCGGGCGATATCGTGGGTTTATAAGCCATCTTAAAAGAATTATACCAGGAATAACTGCAATTCACTGGTAGCGAAAAATTTGAGTGATAGATTGCACCAATCGCTTCAATTTGTGATTAAAGCAGTTAACAAAATAAGAAGCAATGCATTGAATACCCGTTTATTTGCACAATTGTGCGACGAAAATGATGAAGACTTCCAACGATTGCTCTTACATACTGAAGTACGCTGGTTGTCGAAAGGTGCATGTTTAACAAGATTTTACTCACTTTTTGAGTCAGTTTTAGAGTTTCTGGAAAGTAAAGATCCAGATTTAAAAGAAAACTTGATCAAATTGAAAGCAGACATCGCGTATTTGACAGATTTGTTCAAAAAATTTAATGACATTAACTTGCAGTTACAAGGGGACAGCCTAAATTTAATAAAAACAAAGGGTGTAATTTCGGCTTTTCTTGAAAAATTGAAATTTATGAAACAAAATATTAGTCGGCGCGAATTCTTCCAGTTTTCAAAACTTGTCACAGGCAGAATGTCTTGATGAGGATATTCAGACATACGTTCAACATTTAAATGCCCTGCATGATGACTTCAAAAATAGATTTGAAGATATTCTGACGATGGAAATACCACCATGGATCATAAATCCATTTGATGAAACGGAAGTGGCGAATGTGGTATTACAAGAGGAGCTACTCGAGCTTAGCACCAATGAGGAGCTGAAGGTGAAATTTAAAAAAAGGCTATCAAACATTTTGGCTGCAGGCAGAAATACCCGAAAAATATCCTGGGCTGTGGGAAATTGCGAGAAAACTTTTGATAGCGTTTCCCTCGTCATACCTTGTCGAAAAAAGTTTTAGTGTCGTTACAAACCTATTAACAAAAAAAGGAGCAGATTGAACATCACAGAACGGGGAGATTTGCGGTTATTTCTTACAAAACTGAAGCCAAATATTGAAAATTTGCTGTCAATCCATCAAGTACATCCCTCCCATTAAAATTATGACTATTTTTTTTAATTGTTGATTTGCATTGTTGAAGTTACGGTACGTTATTAATGTTTAATTTTAATTCTATTAAGTCTGTAATCATATTATTTTAGTAAATAGAACACAAGAAAATATATTATTTTTCTTTTTATTTTTACTACTCCGAATTTAGGGTTGGAACTCAGCCACGACGCAAATTTCCATCATTAGATCACATTTTTTGACGAGTTTTGGGAATATGGTAGAAATGTAGCAGCAGAGGGTCCACCGAAACCAGTAAAATTTTTAAAGTGGTCTACGAGAAAAACAAGTTTGGGAACCTCTGATTTACAAGATACAGTTGTTTTAGTGAAGCTACTTTTGATATTTTCAAAACAATGGAAAAAATCGAATTTCGTGTGTCGATTAAACACTGTTTTTTGATGGGAAAAAATACCGTTTAAGCAAAGCAATGTCTTGATAAGTATTACGGGGACTCTACCCCTGAAAAATCACTCATCATTTACTGGTATGCTGAATTTCAACGCGGTCGTACAGACACAAATGATACTGAACGCTCTAGACGCCCAAATGAGCTGGTTACACCGGAAAACATAAAAACCTTTTTTTACTGCACTAAAGTCCGGCTTGCGCAATTAGTGTGATTGCTTTTGAAATAAAAATTTTTGTTACGAAGGTATAAAATTATTAGTGACTTCGCAAAATACACCCCAAATGACTTTTCGACAAAGTTTGTTTCCGATCTTTGTTGAAAACTGATGACCTTGAAGGAATTGTTTGTTTTTTTTTATATAGCAGATAAATTATCAAAGGTTATCACTAGTGATAACTTTTATTCAATCTACACTTTATGGAGATTATTATAGAAATTTTTCGATATTTTCTGATTAGCATTCTTTGGGGGAGGAGAGCGACTTTTCGTCTTTTTTTTTTAAATAATATAAAGAAAATATTGCACGAGTATTACATCATATATATTTTTAACTTGTGTTTTCACAATCTTTCATTTTACACCCCACTCGACGACCTTGAATTTTTTTTAACTTTTGATTTTACCCCCCAAAACGAACCCCTTAAGTCAAAATTTAACTCTCAAAACTGGCAGCTCTGATTGGGCCAACAACGCAAAATTGTTTTGTATGATCGTAAAGTGAAATTGCGTTAAATAGCTGACGCCCTAAAGATATCAAAAGAACGCGTTGGTCATATTTTGCATGAACATTTGGGCATGAGAAAGCTCTGTCCGAAATGGGTACCACGTTTGCTCAAAGTGGATCAAAAACAACAACGTATTTATGATTCTGAGTGCTGTTTGGACCTGTTTAAGCGCAATAAAACGGATTTTTTTATGCGATATGTGACATTAGATGAAACATGGATCCACCACTACACACAGAAATCAAATCGGCAGTCAGCTGAGTGGGCAGCAGCCGGTGAAAGCCGCCCGAAGCGACCAAAGATACAACAGTCGCACAGTGTCTCGACTAGTACAAGCTAGCGGAACAATATTATTTCTTCACTTATTTCAATTGTTTATGTATATTCCAGGTATCTTAAGTTATTTTAAGAAAAAAAAAGTTGAAAAATGTGTACCGTATGTGTATTAATCGAAATATGTAGCTGCAAGACGGAAGTGGTTTACTAATGTGTCTCATTTGTTCACTATTGTCGCTAATTGTTCTTTAATTAGCTACATACGTCTACCTACTCATTATGTGTGAAAAGCACAATCATGTTTGTTTACAAAGAAATTTCTAGGAAAAAAATAAAAATCATAATGATAGTACCCACATTTATTAATTTACAAAATATTATTTCTTTTAAAATAAATTAGTACAATAACCGTATCTATATATCAATTATTTACAATAACAAGGTGTATAAGTAAAAGAAATATAATATTAAATAACTTATATACTAAGGCATGAATTATAAGCAACTACAACACACAATAAAATAAGAATAATAATTACAATAAAAAAATACTTATACCTACTAATCACCATCAGATGAGTCGTCATCACCGCTCTCCCATTCAGTAGAATATTCAGAGAGTAAATAATCCTCCTCATTTAATGCGTGATGATGACTTACTGATAGTGTTTCGGATGGCAATGAAGGTGGGATAATCAACTGCAGAACCTCCGATGGCAAAGAAGTAAATTTTCTTCGCGGTAATTCTCTATACGAGTTGATAACAGGATCAGACGTAATTAAAAGCATTCTCAAAAGATCTGTATTTGTGGCAATACGTGACCGCTTCCTGGTGTGCCGTTCACGGAATCTACGACAGTCTTTATTTCTTGCCTCCTGGGCTTCTTCGGAGAGTTGTCCAATGGGAAGAAGAAAAGACTTAATAACTTCCGCGTTGTGTACAAGAATTTTATGCACAGTAACGGGCATGGAATACCACGAATACAGATCAAGGTATAATTTTCTAGTATCAACACAAAACTTTTCGAATTCTATATATTTTATGTCATATCCCGATGACAAAGTTCTTAAAATTACATGAAATCTACGAATAAGGTTTACGTCTAATCCTGTAATTTCGCTGCTCAATTCAGCTTTGGAAAAAATCTACGTGCTGTGTTTCCATCGTTTGTGTTACCATACCCAGGTTTTGGTTTATCTACAATGAGACCCATACGATCTTTAAACCCTTTTTGTATCTCTTGTGAGCGTTGCTTCACAATAGCTTTGTCGTTATCTCCCTTGACTTGCCACTTTTTTTATTTCTAAACGATAGCTGATGTGAAGCAAACATTCAAACGTGCGGATCCATGCATGTAAAGTAGATAAACCAAATGCAAGGCGTTCTTCGTTGCTGGGATATTTCTTTGACTCCTCGTTCATAGTAGACGGGGTGGCACCGCAAATATAACACTTTTGGGTTGAACTTGTGTCTGTTAAGGCATTGCACACTTTGCCATCAGTCATTGTCAACAACAAATCGTGTTTAACAGAGATTTGAGATCCAGCAACGTTACATAATGTTGGAAGAAGCTAACTTACTTCATCTCAAATTTTAGAAGTTTCTTCTTTCGTAAACTCTTTTGTCTCCTTGGCAAAAATAAATTTAATAGGACGGCAATATAAAGTAGAGGAAGGTCTTGGATTTTGCCAGATCACAGTTTCGCCATCAAGCAGTCTCAAAGGGACAAATGAGTATACGAACAAAAATTCGTCTGTAGCGTTAGTGTTCTCAAATTTCTGCTTATACGTGCTATGCCCCGAACTTCCATCACAGCCCCATTTGCAAGTGCACGGCTGGTTAACACACATCTTTATTTCGATTCCGGATCCCTCTAACCAATCTTTATGTTTGATTAGAAACATTTCTTTGTTACACTTTAAAGAAGTCCACTTTTGATTGAATTTTGCTGAAAGGCTTGATATTTTCATTTTAAGTCGTTTTCGAGAATCGTCAGAAACATCAAACATATTGAATTCTTCACTTATATAATAAAAAATGCCACTGTTTCGTTCAGTTTTGTCATGTTTTAGCCATTCTTCAAAAAACTCCATTTTCGTCATAGTCACGACTCGTTCTGAAAAAAATAAAATAATTTTACTTTCGGGGTCTATAATATATATGAATCTGTGCCTGAATGTTGTAGGTATTACATATAGAAAAATCAAGGTGGATATATGTGGATAAAAAAAAGTTGCTACTTTTAAAGTTTACAATTAATGTAAAATTTGCTGGATTTATCTATACATTTACAAATTGATATTACACCAAAAGTATACATATTTTTTATAAAAAATATAAGTCATAATAGAGTACATACCTTCAACAGAATATTCCATCACAAAAAATTCGTTTCACTTTGCTACCAATTTTAAAATATGTTATCACAAGTGTGCATAAAATGCAACTGATTTGCAAATGAAAATGACCTCTCTTATAAGGGTTACTTTGACCCCCTGATAAGATACCTTTATGAGGTGATAAACAAATTAATTCTTGGAATTCGTTAAATGGGGGGGGGGTTGTTTACAAGTCGTTATCAGTGGTTCCTGGAAATTACGTCATGAATATTGTCCTGCTAGCATGTTCTTGCCGAATCGCTGTGAGTCGGCTGGGAAGGTTTTGGCCTCTGTGTTTGGGATGCGCATGGAATAATTGTCATCGGCTATGCTGAAAAGGGAAAAACCATCAATAGCGACTATTATCTATCGCCGATACTGAGGCCTATTTTGAAGGTATAGAAATGTTAGAAAAAGCATTAGAACGATTGTATCGCTCTTAAAGGAAAGCCCACTTATATTCATTCCAATCCTCCCTTAGCCTCTGGAATCAACTCCCAGATGACAACTTTGTATGTTTCGATATAGAGGAGTTACGTGTTAGTGTTTAGAGGACACCAAAAAGGGGGAAATTTAAGAAAAAAATAACACACTTGCCGATAGAACCATCCTATCTCGAGATAGGATATTGGATTTATTGAACTGTTACCTCTGCCATACCTTCTTTTAGGTCAAAGATTTATTTTATACTTATGATGTAAGGAAACTAATTAAGACAGCAGCAAATTTTTAAAACTAGTTTTAGTATGTATAACGACATATCCTTAGTAAAATTAAACTAGTCTTTATAAGAAATTGTTGTCAATAACACTGAATAGGACTAGCTTCAATATCCTGTTATTATAATTATGAAAAATTATCGTATAATTTCAAATGAATAAACATATAAATTACTATTATTAACTTATTCTAAAAGAACTGATTTGGATAGATTTGGTGCTTACTTGATAAAAATTTTTTAGAAAATTAAAAGACGAACTGTTATTCAGATTTTCATTTTAATTTATTTTTATTTATATTATTAATTTGAATTTAATGAAAAAATTTTTCGCTGTCAAAATGGACTAATAATGGAAAGTCCTCTTAGCCCTTTATGTACAGAGATATTCATGGACCTAGAAGAACTAATATACAAACATCCATTTATTAACAAATTTCTATTTTGGCACAGCTACGTAGACGACCTTTAAGCTTCTTTTACAGGCGCAGATAGACAGTTAAACTTATTTTTAGAACATATCAATAATATCCATAAAAGAGTTAAATTCACACTTGAAATAGAACAAAATAATTCAATTAATTCTTTATACATAAGAATCACGATATCTAAAAATAGATTTGAATTGTCTCTATTTCATAAACCATCACACACAGACACGGTAATTCATCAGAATTTATTTCACCCCTACAGTCATAAAATGACTGCTTTTCACAGTCAAAATCATAGACTATTCAATATTCCGTTTGTTTTCGATCCGATGACCCATCTGACTGCGCCAAGGAGGTTTCCGATGTTATTTTGGCCGGTATGGAGGCTTACATCCCTTTTTCGAAGAAATGCCCTTCCAAAGGCAAGCCTTGGTTTGACCGAAAATGCAAAGAAGCTGTTGCTTCTAAACATCTTGCATACCGACATTGGCGTGAAAATCCTAACACCATAAATCGTAACACCTTTGTTCGTGCCAGGAACAGATGCAAAGAAATTATCGACGAAACCAAGGAGGCACACAATCAACGGATTAGAAACAAACTTCTCGCTTGTCCCAACAATTCCAAGTCCTTTTGGTCAGTCGCTAAGGCAGTTAGTCAAAAGTTTACCAAATCCATCATACCACCACTCACACGGCCAGATAATTCTATTGCAAAGACACCTGTTGAGAAAGCGAACTTGTTGGCTGAACTCTTTGCTTCACATTCTACTGTCGATTTCCAAGGAAAAACACCACCTAATATTCCCATAGTGCAGTCAAGGATGCCCGATATTGTCTTCAGGCAGCGTATCATAAAACGTATTTTGATGAAGCTAGACACCAAAAAGGCTTCTGGCGCTGACGGAATACCTGCCATAGTTCTCAAAAACTGTGCGAGGGAACTAACACCAGTTTTCTGTAGACTTTTCAACCTATCTTACAGAAAGGGAATATTTCCTTCCTGCTGGAAATGTGCCACAGTTCAGCCAATACCTAAAAAAGGCAAGAAGACCTTGCCAAATAACTACCGACCAATCGCACTGCTTTCAATAATATCGAAAGTCATGGAAAAGGCTATCAATCAGCATCTTCTAAAATATCTTGAAGGATTCAACATTATTAGCGATCACCAATATGGCTTTCGTAAAAATAGATCAACAGGAGATCTCCTGACTTATGTAACACATGTTTGGAACAACGCAATTGAACACTTTGGAGAATCTCGAGCGGTTGCTCTTGACATATCCAAGGCATTCGACCGTGTTTGGCACGATGGGCTGTTGGCTAAGCTACGTTCTTATGGTATGTCTGAAAAGTTCTGTTTGTGGCTCTCATGTTTCCTCAGAGGGCGTTCTTTGCGAGTGGCAGTCGACGAATTTCTTTTTAACACCTTCACTATCAACGCCGGTGTACCCCAAGGCTCCATACTGTCTCCTACTCTCTTTCTCATTTATATTAACGATCTGCTGGAAAAGACCGAGAATCCAATCAACAGCTTTGCAGATGATAGTACACTTATCTCTTCATTCACTTTGAACGCTCCGACATCGGCTACTCAGACGAATATCCGCAGACAGCAGGAAGTCATTCAACTTAACAAAGACCTGGAACAAATTCTATCTTGGGGTGACAGTAACCAAGTGGAATTTAACGCTACAAAAACCCAGACGGCAGTTTTTTCTAAAAAAGTTAACGTTGCTGAACCCGACATAGTTATATCTGGGCACTCCATTCCCCTAACATCGTCACTCAAATTGTTGGGCGTAAATTTGGGAGCAAATATGTCCTGGCATGAACATGTTGCAGGCATAGCAAGGAGAGCTTCTCAGAAGTTGGGAATATTATTTCGAACCAGAAAGCTTTACACTTCACAACAACTGTTAATTCTTTACAAAGCTCAAATTCGACCAACTATGGAATACTGCTCCCATGTTTGGGGCTCCGCTCCCAAACATACACTGCATTTGTTGGATTCTATTCAGAGAAGAGCTGTTCGTCTGATTGGAGACCCGGAACTGACAGGTGGCCTTGATTCGCTGGAACATCGAAGAACGGTTGGCGACTTGAGCCTATTCTACAAGTATTTTCATGGAAAGTGTTCGAAGGATATGGCCCGCTTAATTCCTCCCATAGCGGTGCATGTTAGAAGTACACGTCACGCTAATACTTCACATCCGTATGAGGTTCAGCTTGTTACTCCTCGTACAACGCTTTTCAAGCAGTCATTTATATGGAGAACATCATCCCTTTGGAATAATTTGCCCAGAACTGTGGTTCCCACCGAGTACAATTTACAGCGATTTAAGAACAACGTGAATCGCTTTCTCCGCACACGTGTCGCTCCTGTAGCGCTTTAGGGACTTCCCTGTAGCCCGTGTGCTAGACCCATAAAAAAAAAAAATCCAATGAACGACTTGAATTTTCAAAAAGAATTAAATATCATTAAACAAATAGCAAAAAATTAAATCCGATAAAATTGATACGGGCACAAGTAAAGGGGGAGGTCGCAAGAAACAATATAACATTTAAAATGACGGATATCACGTTTTTATTTGATGATGAGATAAGTAATGTCAAGAGGGAGAACTGGAAAAAATGTGTAAATCTCATTATCGGAGAAGAGAAGAAAATGTCGAAATTGGATAGCATTATTGACCGAATAATTGTTCCGATAATTGTTAATGTGGATCAAAGTTTCTCTTCTGAGTTTGGTATGGAATACCTTATTTTAATAGCATGTATCGTTTGAATAGCCAACAACCTCATATGCCTAATTATTTTCCTATTCGTAATTTATTTCCGTTTCTTAAGAGTTAATTATTAGTTCCCATATCTGAATTATTATAATATAATGTAACTGAATTCAAACATATTTTATTTTTAATTATTATAATAAGTGTAGCACTTTCCGAAAATATGCCTTTTGTTATAGCAACAGTACCCTGAAATTTTGATATAAAAATATGGAACCCAGTGGGCACAATTGAATTTGTTATTTAAAATTTAAATTGCCCGCCATTTTATGCTATTTAGATCTTTTGTTTTCAAAATTTAGTACTCGACGTCAGCTTTCGGATGCCATAAGAAAAATATTTTTGGAGTCATTTTAACCGTTTTTTTTTATTTTGTCTATTAATCAAATAACAACAAATGCATTTTTCGGCCATTTTAAAAAAAAAATTGTTAACGAAGATTAATTTTTCTTCATGAAGGTCTCGCAATTCTCTACCAGATGTGATAAAAAATTTTCAATTTTTTTCAAAATGATCGAAAAAACGCATTTGTTGTTTTTTGATTAATAAACTAATTTAAAAAAAAAAAACGGTTAAAATGACTCCAAAATTTTTTTAAAATAATATCGAAAAGCTGGCATCGAGACCTAAATTTGAAAAAAAAAAAAAAAAGATCCATTTTGGACCAAACGGCATAAAATCGCGGGCAATTCAAATTTTAAATAACAAATTCAATTGTGCCCGGGTGCCCCAGGGTATTCTTGGTATAACAAAAGGCTTATTTTCTGAAGGTTTCAAGCCGATCGGTTCACTTAGTCGACCTGTACAATAAAATGAAAAAAAAACCAGTTTTTTGCCTGTTTTTTTCAATTTTGTAGGTTATGTACGTAATTGAATAACTTAAAATCAACGTTGTTTTGTTGGAAATTGCATTACGACAAGTTTGGTTTTTTGTTTGTCTCGATCCGACTTATGTATCCGGAGTTATTCCCAATTTAAGCTCAAAAGACGCATTTTGAAAACTTAAATTCTTTATATGCAAAAGAGCACAAGTTTTTCGAGGTCCAAAACTCAGAACAATATTCCTGGTGATACCCCAGAGAGGATAAAATCATAATATTGCTGTATCTAAACTATGCCTGTCTCATCATTATTTTGACCTTTTTTACTACACTATTTGAGAAAGGTACTGTGTACCGAACATGTCACGGCTGTTTTAAGATATTATTTTATTTATTTCATTTCGATAAATAAAATATAGTGAAAACATGAACAACAGTTCGTCTTTTAATTTTCTAAAAGAACTGATTACGCCATCTTCATCCTAACTATAAAAACAAAAAAGAACCAACGGGAAATAACCGGCATTGTATAAAACAAACACACATGGTCTCGGCAAATCGCGTAACTGGCAGATAAAAATACTAATTAAGCCAGTCACTCAGTGTGAATTTCTCCATGATAACTGTGGAAATATGCACGGTTGGCTGGCTATGATTCAATGCCTAATAGCGTGTCGACGACATTTTTGTGTAAAAATGTTATTATGGTAATTAAAAAATATGATATCATATTTTCTGACTTTATTTAAATGGTTCTTTTGCATTTTATTAGTTAAGGATGATATTTATGATTAATGATAGAACTCTTGTCTTGCTTTTTCTCGTTTTTATTTTAAAATGGAAAAACAAGAAATCTGATGTAGATACGAACGGTCATATGGTGACAAATCCCGAAACTTTTGAAGAAAAAACAATGTTTTTTCTAAAAATAGATTTTATTCTTCAACACAATTTCTTTTAAGAGGGATATACTTATTCTAGCAATTTTCCATCATTCCAGGGGTCCACGGGAGACTCGACGGGTCTACGTTGGCGTGAAAAAAAAATGGGGGTTCACAAGTTGTAAGTGGGGATCCAAGAAAATTTATCTGGTTTCGATAGTAAAGAACAAAAATGTTGGCTTGGCTTTACCTATCAATGTAGGCAGATAATACGCTACTCAAAAAAATTAAGGGAGCAAAAAAAAATTCCAAGTTTTTCGATGATTTTTGACAGGCTGTATTTCGGTGAAAAATGGTCGTATTGAGACTTTTAAAAAAAGCATTTTGAAGCTTTAAGATTCTAATTTTCAGATTTTTTGACTAAAATTTTTAGGAGGTTCTCATGCAATTCTAACAGATAGCGCGAAAAAATAATATTGCAAATATTTTGCTTTTTTTTGGTCCACGGGCGTGAAAAAAATTTTTTCAGTTAGGCCGGCATATGAATCAGAATCTGTTTATTTAGCATTAATTTCCTTGTTTTAAAACCTCCCTTAATTTTTTTGAGTAGTGTATTTTAAGAAGGTCAGCGACTGCTACTTGTAAAAACTTGCATATTCGATATTCAGTACAACGCGCGTCGAGACTTGTAAAGCGCCGCCCGCCCGCCCGCCCGCCCGCCCGCAACGCAACCCATTCAGACGTGCAAAGGGACGAAATACGACTTGTGCTGTGCTTGCAATCTTGCATGAACTTGTCTGATTCTTTACCAATATAAATACGAATGCGAACGTTACTCATTTGTTACTTTTATTTTATCTTGTAATAATATTATATTTGTTATGTTTGCGTGTAGTAGGTTCGTAATAAAAATTAAATACTGAACAGGGCCATTATTCGATACTTCTATAAAAGAACAGAAAGCCGAGAAAGATTGGACTTTTAGTACTTTTTATTATAAAATTATTTATTTACCCGACTGTGGTGATTCACTAAAAGAGAGATATATGATTGACCTGCATGTTTGTATATATTTCAGTGCCCTCGAAGTTGCTAATGCTAAATGACTAAAAATATTTTCATAAATTGTACGTGTCTTTATGTACCACTCGTAACGTACATCAAAGTAATAAATAAATCATTAAAATCGCGGAGTTTTGATGTCAAAATATTCTTTAAAATTATTTTCTCTCGAATTTACAGAAAATATATCAAAATATAATTAATCAAAAAATATTTTATATTACTTTAAAATAAGTTCAGCCGTTTTGTGAAAACCTCTATATGAGTTTTAGCAGTTTATTGCTTTTAATAATTAAAATCAGTTTTGCCGCTGGCATTTTGGTTTTTTCGTTGCAATAATTAATTAATCCCATTTTATTCTGTTAAAATAGCCATATCCTGTTAAAGTCGCCTTATGATTACTAAAACAAACATTTTTTTCTTCACAGGTAGGTAACTGATACGAAACATGGCTGAATCTAAGAAGAAATATCCACAGTACAGTGTTGATTATTTGAAATTTGGTTTTCTTCCATCAAAGGCAGACAAACGATTGCCCATATGCCTTTTATGCAATAAAGTTTTGCGCAATGACTCTATGAAACCATCGAAGCTCGAAGATCATCTATAAAGGTGTCATTCTGATAAAATAGCTAAAGATTTAAAATATTTTCAAACATTGAAGGAAAAATATGAAAAAAGACCCACCGTGCACAGTATGTTCACTTCAACGTCTCAAAGTAACGATGATGGCTTGCGGGCATCTTACAATATCTCATTGCTTATAGCGAAATCTGGAAAACCGCACACCATCGGAGAACAGTTAATTTTATCCGCTGTTGAAGAGGTTTTAAAAACTGTTCTGCACAAACCTCCATTTGACGTATTCAAAAGAATTCCTTTGAGTAACAACACTGTACAAAGACGTATTGATGAAATGAGCTCTGATATTGAAAGCTTCTTGTGTAATTATCTGCAAACAACTCATTTTTCTATTCAACTGGACGAGTCAACTTTACCTGGTAATGAAGCATTATTATTGGCATATGTTCGATTTGTTATGGACGAAGAAATCCATGAAGAGCTGCTATTCGCGAAAACTTTGGAGACGGACACTAAAGGCGAATCAATATTCAATGTCCTGAGTGATTTTTTTAAGGAAAAATCGATTCCATTTACAAACATTATTTCGGTGGTAGCAGATGGAGCTCCTGCTATCTTCGGGCGATATCGTGAGTTTATAGCCATCTTAAAAGAATTATACAAGGAGTAACAGCAATTCACTGTATCATCCACCGACAACACCTGGTAGCGAAAAATTTGAGTGATAGATTGCACCAATCGCTTCAATTTGTGATTAAAGCAGTTAACAAAATAAGAAGCAATGCGTTGAATATCCGTTTATTTGCACAATTATGCGACGAAAATGATGAAGACTTCCAACGATTGCTCTTACATACTGAAGTACGCTGGTTGTCGAAAGGTGCATGTTTAACAAGATTTTACTCACTTTTTGAATCGGTTTTAGAGTTTCTGGAAAGTAAAGATCCAGATTTAAAAGAAAACCTGATCAAATTGAAAGCAGACATCGCGTATTTGACAGATTTGTTCAAAAAATTTAATGACATTAACTTGCAGTTACAAGGGGACAGCCTAAATTTAATAAAAACAAAGGGTGTAATTTCGGATTTTCTTGGAAAATCAAAATTTATGAAGCATTCTTCCAGTTTCCAAACTTGTCACAGGCAGAATGTCTTGATGAGGATATTCAGACATACGTTCAATATTTAAATGCCTTGCATGATGACTTCAAAAATAAATTTGAAGATATTCTGACGATGGAAATACCACCATGGATCATAAATCCATTTGATGAAACGGAAGTGGCGAATGTGGTATTACAAGAGGAGCTACTCGAGCTTAGCACTAATAAGGAGCTGAAGGTGAAATTTAAAAAAGACTATCAAACATTTTGGTTGCAGGCAGAAATACCTGAAAAATATCCTGTGGGAAATTGCGAGAAAACTTTTGATAGCGTTTCCCTCGTCATACCTTGTCGAAAAAAAGTTTTAGTGTCGTTACAAACCTATTAACAAAAAAAAAGGAGCAGATTGAAGATCACAGAACGGGGAGATTTGCGGTTATTCCTTACAAAACTGAAGTCAAATATTAATAATTTGCTGTCAATCCATCAAGTACATCCCTCCCATTAAAATTATGACTATTTTTTTTTAATTGTTGATTTGCATTGTTGAAGTTACGGTACGTTATTAATGTTTAATTTTAATTGTATTAAGTCTGTAATCATATTATTTTAATAAATAGAACACAAGAAAATATATTATTTTTCTTTTTATTTTTACCACTACGAATTTAGGGTTGGAACTCAGCCACGACGCAAATTTCCATCGTTAGATCTAATCTTCACATTTTTTGACGAGTTTTGGGAATATGGTAGAAACGTAGCAGCAGGGGGTCCACCGAAACCAGTAAAATTTTGAAAGTGGTCTACGAGAAAAAAAAGTTTGGGAACCTCTGGTTTAGATCATCATCATAACACAGGCCAATAAAAAAATATATGTAAAAACTTTTTAAACCAATACACCAGTGTTATGTATTTTTGGGTGCTAAAACCGTATCCGGTATCAGTTTTTTTGGTATCACCCACAGTTCTCTCACAATATAACATCGATTAAATTTCAAAATAGGGAAAATTTTATACATAAAAAATAAAAACTTAAACCGTACTTTTATTTGATTAGGCTACAATTTTTACTCACGATAACATATTTCGGTTCAATGCGAATATTTTAGGTGCTTATTTTTTCGTATTTCCTTTCCCTTTTCTCTGTGAAGTTTCTTGTATAGCTTTTTCTCCAATGTGATGCATTTTGTTGTTCTCTATGAAGTGACCAACAGTAATCACCCATCATGTTGATATTCCACCGTCCTGGTACCGTTTCTCCATCTCCTTTATGTCCTGATGGAACCGTTCCCCCTGCTCTTCACTCACATCGCCTAAGTTTTTAGGAAAAAAGTCAAGATGGTTGTGCAAGAAGTGGACTTTAAGGCTCATCAGACAACCTAGATCATATTAGCTACGATAAGTTCATAGTTAAGGTCTTTCACATTGCCCAAAAACTTAGTCACAACTTCTTTAAATGATATCCAAGCCTCCTTTTCCTTTATAATCATCCTTGCTTCAAAGTTGGAATCGAACATCATTTTACGAATATCAGGCCCAACGAAAACCCCTTTTTCAGTTTGGCTTCTGATAAATGAGGAAATCTTTTACACAAATATTTAAAACATTCACCATCTTTAGGCAAGGCATTCGCAAATTGTTTCATTAAGCCTAACTTGATATGCAGTGATGGTAGAAGAATCTTTTTTGGGTCTACTAAAGTTTTATGCAAAATGTTCTTTTCGCCAGCTGTTAAAGTTTTTCTTACGAGCCATTATTTTTTGGACCAATGTTGATCCCTTGCTCTGCTGTCCCACTCACATATAAAACATGTAACACAACTTTGTAAATCCCTTTTGTTGACCAAGGATCATAGAGACAACTTTTAAATCTCCACATAGCATCCAATCGTGAGCTGTATAGTTAATTTTCTGTAAAGTCATGTTAAGATTTTCGTAAGTTTCCTTCATATGGACTAAATGAGCAACAGGCAATGAAGCATAAGTATTTCCGTTGTGTAACAGAACACTTTTTAAACTAGTTTTTGATGAGTCTATAAAAAGCCTCCAATCTTCCTTCTTGTACTCAATTCCAAATTCGTTCATTAGACTACCAATATCATGGCAGTAAACCAGTCCTCTTCCTGCTTGAAAAACTGAGCAAACTGTTGATATCTTGTTCTATAATGGTAAATAGATGTTCCAAATTCCAATAAATGTTTTTTTTCTTTCAGCCTAGAATCAAGCAATTCTGCTTTTTCCTTGGTCAAACCGAAATCTCTCACTAAATCATTTAACTCAGCTTGTGTAAACAATTGTGGTTTTAAATTTTCTAGAGAACATTGAAACTCATCATCATCCAGTCGACTTTCTTTAAATTCGGGACTGGACTGTAAAAACGTCATCAACAGATTGAGGTGGCTCAGGGACAGAAGTCCCGCTCCATGTCCTACCGGCCGATTAGCTGAAGTAAAGTTAGGATAGACAATTACTTTCTTATTTTTTGAGTTATATCCAGAAACGTCAACGCTGCAAAAATAACAATCATTTGAATGATTTTCTTGCTATCTGCATACCATCGGTACTCCAAATCTAAAGCTTTCTTTTCTTTCTTATACCATTTCCTAAGATCCTCGACACAAATGTAACATACTTTGTGAGGAGCCCAACATTTTTTCTTGATTACCGATTTCTACACGAAAATATGCAAAGTATACTTTTTTTACAAAGTCAGTAATGTTTCTTTGATGTTTTTTAACTACAAACTCACCACATATATAACAAAAAGTGTTGGAAGAGTTTTTTACAACCACGATTAGCCATACTTTGAGTTTGAATTAAAGCACATGGGTTAAACACTGAAATGCGAGGTTATATTAACTGGAAGAAAACAAACAGCTGTGACATTTATCGGAACTGCCAACCTAATAACATTTGATTTTACTGCCAACCTTATAAAATTCTGATTTTATTGCCAACCTAATAACGTTCGAATGATAAAAAATAAACTTTTCACATTTTGAATATTAAAATGTGAAAGATTGGTGGGTGATACGACTTTTTTATTATTATTTTCGGACTCAGCACACCAAAAAACATAGGAATCAGGTAAAATTATTAAAAAAGTTTTTTCATCGTCGGCATGTGTAATCATCAGTAGCTTATTCCATCCATAGTCGGATGTAAGAAAATGATATCCCTCTAAATGATGTTCTTGTACTTCAAAGATTAAAAGAAATTGCTTTTATGATGAACCAGAGAAGGGTCAAGCAAACAAAAATTACAATTTTTTTACAAAATAAGATAAAAGTTGATAAGATATGTTTCTATTTTAAATATTATTCTATGTATGTACTATTTTTTAGTTGTTTCGTATTAAATGATTCGTTTTTTAATATAAATAATGTCCTGCTTCAGTAATTCGAATTATTTACTAATTCGGATCACCGCGGTTTTAATTAGTCCGGATTATCGAGGTCGCACTGTATATATTGTTGAACTCGTGTTTCTATAAGCTTTCATTTGACACCCCACTCGATGACTGATAACTGATTTCATCCCCCAAAAGTAAATCCCTAAATCAAAATTTAGCTTTCAAAAATCTACACGACGCTAATAAGATCATCAATTCCTATATTAGTGCCAAATTTCAACTTTCTATGAAAATAGTTTCGAATCAAATCGGGTGTAACAGACGAACAAACAGTCACCGAAGTGTTCCGTAAGAAACACTAAAAAGATAAAAATTCTACGAGCTTTCCTATGAATTTTTTCCGTGTTTTTAGCTGCTGGAATCGCATGGCTTCACATTAAAAACTGCCCGAGTGTACGGTTAATTAATTTTTAATAGCCTAAACGACCTAAATTACTATAAAAAAATATCTCGAGATCAAAAAGCTTTTCATAATTTGTTCTAATTGGTGGACACTTGTAAATACGGCCTTAGTCGGAGCCATTGAGCGATAAGGTCTTGCGATAATATACTCCCTAATGAAGATTGTTTAATAACCATGAACAAAAGAATCGTTCCTTCGTTATGCAAATGGTGGCGTTCATTTTGCAGCTTGATTAAGTAGAAATGTGCGTGTCGGTAACGCTTATTAATCAGGGCAAACGGCTCTCTAAAGGGATATTTACGTTATGTTTTATTGTAATATTTCTTGTGAAAAATTACGGTCAGATATTCTGTTGGTACTGGTGTTTTTACTTTCAGGTCAAATCTCTTACGCGGTTCCATATTATTGTATGACGTCACACTTAAAATACGAAGGAGAAATATTACTTCCTTTTCTTCTTCGTCCAGTGCCTTATCCATTTCGAACGCTGACTAACACGTAAACTGAAAAGTTTTTGGTCTAGCTACTTAAAACACATTCTTTTTGCAAAATTCGACATTATTTATCAATATAGTTTCCTTCAAGAGCAACACAATCAGTACAACGCTTTTCGAATATTTCAGTACCTTTCTTGTAGGAGGATTTGTCTTTACCCTCAAAATAGGTCTCAGTTTCGGCCATAACTTCTTCATTGGAGCCAAATCTCCGAGTCTGCGAATAGATAATAGTCGCTGGGAACCAAAATCTGGAGAATACGGTGGATGAGGAAGCAATTCGAACTTCAGTTCATACATTTTTGCCATCGTAACAATTAACTTGTTACACGGTACATTATCTTGATGAAAGAGCACTTTTTTCTTGTTCACTTGTCCACTATGAGCAAACGCGGTACCCATTTCGAACAGAGCTTCTCATGCCCAAATGTACATGCAAAATATGACCAACACGTTCTCTTGATATCTTTAGGGTGTCAGCAATCTTGCGCAATTTCATTTTACGGTCATCCAAAACAATTTTGTGGATTTTTTTGATGTTTTCCGATGTAACTACCTCAGAGCGTTTAGCATCATTTATATCTGTACGACCGCGTTTAAATTCACAATACCAGTAAATGATGAGTAATTTTCCAGGGGCAGAGTCCCTATAACACTTATTAAGCAATTGATTTGCTTAAACGACATTTTTTCCCATCAACAGTGTTTAATCAACACAAGAAAATCGATTTTTTCCATTGTTTTGAAAATACCAAAAGTAGCATCACTAAAACCACTGTAACTTGTAAACTAATCGTCGAAATGTCATGAAATTTTGCCAACTGTCGTTTGAAGGTTGGTACTTCCTAAAAATCATGTGGATGTTTCTATTCTTATGTTAACCGATTGTCCCCAATACAGATTTGCCATGATGCGAATATCTTTACCATCAATATCAGCTTTTTGAAGAATTTTCATTAGCCGTCCGTCGTCAAATGCTTTGGCGAAGTCCAAAAAACATAGGAATGCATCTTTGATCATATCCCTGCAGCGTTGGATGAGCACTGGTAAGCTAAAAATGGCTTCTCGTCTACTAAGAGCATTACGAAAGCCAAACTGTGACTCGCTAATGTTTGCTTCACATTTCCTGTAGATTCTGTTAAGAATCTTTCGTAATTTTTCGTAATGCTCTTAGTACACGAGAAGCCATTTTTAGCTTACCAGGCTGCAGAGATATGAACAAAGATGCATTCCTATATTTTTTGGACTTCGCCAAAGCATTTGACGACGTCAGACACGGCTAACGAAAATTCTTCAAAAAGCTGATATTGATGGTATTTATAACTAAATAACTTTTGCGAAGCCCTTAGTAATGTGGTTAATTAAGCTTATCGGAATTCATCGCATTCTTTAGCGCCTCTTTTCTTGGGTACTGTAATAAAAATTGCAGCATTACACAAAGCTTTATTCCACCTATGTATGGAGGCCCTACATAAAGAGGTGGACAAGATGAAGTGTTGCAATTATCGGAATATTACACCTTTAAACATCGCCTTTAAGGTTCTGACTAATATACTTCTCACCAAACTTAAGCCATAAGCAGAGGAAATGGTGGGAGACTACCAATGTGGGTTTAGACGAGACAGATCAACTATCGATCCGGTATTTACGATAAAACAAGTCATTTATAGATTTTAACCAGCCATTTATAGATTTTAAGCAGGCATGCGATTCGATCCGAAGAGTCAAGCTATGGGAAGCAATGAAAGAACTTGGATTTCAGCGAAAGCTGATAAAAATGACGCAGATGTGTGTTCAGGGATCACAAAATAAAATTTTATATATATTATAAGATATTATGTACCCTTTCATATGACATACCTACTACCATCTCAGTAATCTCACGAAGCTTAATGCGACGATCTTTCATCACTATACCATATAAATTTTATTGATCATTTCTTCAGAGAAAACCCCAATAAGGCGTCCTGAATGTGCAGCATCTGCAGTCCTCGTAATGCCTCGTTTACATTCGTTTCTCCAGTAATAAATGGTCCTAAGGACTGGTGCCGAGTCCCCAAGAACATCTTTCAGTTTAATTTCTCTCTGAAGCGCAGCCCACTTTTTTAAATAAAAATGTTTTATGATTGTATGATACTCGGCTTTATGCATTTCTAAGAGAAACATGCCCACAAGGAACTGCGAGTTGCATCTGCTTGAAACTGTGAACACAACCGTTACAAGAATCACGCTTTATCAACAGTCATGTTGCTTAACAAGATTCCCCGCAATATCGTAGAAATTTACCAGACCTATCAATCCACCCTGATATATATATATATATATATATATATATATATATATATATATATATATATATATATATATATATGTATATATATATAATATATATATATATATATATATATATATATATATATATATATATATATATATATATATATATATAGCTAACTCCAGTTAGCTTCAAGCGGTACCAGCAGCAAGATCACAGTATCGTGCAAATTATATATATATATATATATATATATATATATATATATATATATATATATATATATATAGCTAACTCCAGTTAGCTTCAAGCGGTACCAGCAGCAAGATCACAGTATCGTGCAAATTCATTGTTAGACGAACGGATTGAAATCAGGAATTTTAATGTATTATATATATATATATACATATATATATATATATATATATATATATATATATATATATATATATATATGTATATATATATATATATATATATATATATATATATATATATATATATATATACATATGTGTATATATATATATATATATATATATATATATATATATATATATATATATATATATATATATATGTATATATATATCTATATATCTATATACCTGGTATATATATATATATATATATATATATATATATATATATGTATATATATATATATATATATATATATATATATATATATATATATATATATATATATATATATATATACCAGGTGTACAAGTATGAAATGCGAATTTCAGACCACAGATGGTGCACCAATGCAGTTTGTGCTATTAAGATTTGACGCTGCGCCATTTTGTTGTGTCATCAACAAGTGTCAGAGGCGCACGAGTGATAAATTGAAAAAGTGTGTGCATAGTGTTGTGTTGTTGTGTTCATTACGTCGAAATTTATACCGAACAAAGAGCATTTGCGGACAGCATTAATTTTTTGTTTTCATTTGAAGAAACCTGCTGTTGAATCATACCGATTACTTCGAGAAGCTTATGGTGAACATGCTTCATCGCAAGATACGTGTGAACGATGATTTCGGCGTTTCAAAAGTGGTGACTTCTATGTTGCAGACAAGGAACGTGGAAAACCGCCAAAAAAATACGAAGATGTAGAATTGCAAGCATTGTTGGACGAAGATGATTCGCAAACACAAAAACAACTCGCCGAGCAATTGGGCATTAGTCAACAAGCTGTTTCCAATCGGCTACGAGAGATGGGAAAGATTCAGAAGCCGGTAGATGAGTACCACATGAGTTGAACGACAGGAAAATGGAAAAGCGCAAAAACACGTGTGACATTTTGCTCGCTCGGTACCAAAGAAAGACGATACTCTTTGTTTGGTGGGACCAGAGGGGCGTGGTCTATTATGAACTGTTAAAAACCTGGGGAAACGGTTAATACTAAACGTTACCAACAACAATTAACCGATTTGAACCGTTCACTGCTTGAAACAAGGCCAGAATACCGAAAGAGGCAACACAAAGTCATTTTTCTTCATGACAATGCTCCAACACATACGGCAAAACCAGTTCGCGACACGTTGGAAGCGCTCAGCTGGGAAGTTCTACCACATGCGGCTTACTCACCAGACTTGGCTCCTTCCGATTACCACTTGTTTGTATCGATGGGTCACGCACTTGCTGAGCAGCGCTTGGGTTTCTTACAAAGATGTGAAAAAATGGCTCGATGAATGGTTCGCAGCAAAAGGGGAAGATTTTTACTGTCGTGGTGTGCACAAATTGCCCGAAAGATAGGAAAAATGTATACCAAGCAATGAAGCATACTTTGAATAAAGCACTTTTTATCATTCTTCCGAATTTAACATGTTTTTTTAGAAACAAAATCCGCATTTCATACTTGTACACCTGGTATATATAAATATACTCTCAAGTCCCAAATGAGATTTTGGCGAAACGTCGTGCAAATTCATTGTTAGACGAACGAATTGAAACCCGAAATATATATATATATATATATATATATATATATATATATATATATATATATATATATATATGTATGTATATATATATATATATATATATATATATATATATTGTGGCATGCTTACTTGCCCGCACTTTGAGGCGCACTTCTTGCAGCCCCTTTTTAATTTCTGAGAATGAATTGAGTGAATAATGATTTTAAAAGAACTAAAGAAATTAAACAAACACTAGCTCAGTTTTCCTTGGTAGAGTAATATGGGTAAGAGATAATTTTTGTACGTCTTTTTGGAATTAGTTTCTATTGTTGTTAAAAAAATTTTGGTTGTACTAATTTTTGGGCACCATTCATTTTAAAATAGAAAGGATCTAATTTCAGCTAAAAAAATGAAAAAATACTGAAGTGTTATACAGTTGTTAATAAAAAGAATCAGTCTGGTACAACCCTTCTATCCTGAAAAGAAAGATAGGTGTACAGTGAAACACTAGCTTTAATCAACAAAAAGAAAATTTATTAATGATTTAAATTAAAAGTTCTAACCCTTGCAGTTCAAGAATTACAAAAATTTTAGCCTAAAAGGTAGTTGTTACTAAATAGAGTTCTTAAATCAGACATTTTACTTCTAGAACTTTGCTACACCCGAAATCGAAAAGTCGTGATATTCACTTCACGATTTATCAGTTCAAATTGATGTTAAAACACTTATTTGCGGGAAATAGATCTACTGATGTATATTCTGGTGACCTACGGTTTTCCTACGGGCTTCTAGGCCTTAAATTGAACACAAAACCGCTTTCACACGTTCCATCACTAATTTATCAGTATGGCTTCACGATGAGAAGAGCCTACTTCGGCTACTCCATGTAGAGAAAACACACAAAGCCCACTACGGCTTCACGTTAAAAAACTCGTGCTCGACTTGGCTCTCGAAAATGTCGTCAGAAGCCTCTACTGCGGCTTGATGGACAAAGCCTGGCTGCGGCTTGATGAGAATAAGCCTTCTCGGCGGCTTGATGGAAAAAAGCCTTCTCGGCGGCTCGATGGAAAAAAGCCTCTCGGCGGCTTGATGGAAAAAGCCATCTCGGCGGCTCGATGGAAAAAGCCACGATCCGCGTTCTGCAGACCCTTAAATAAGCCGTGAGAACTCTGTCTCTAAAAATGCCGGCTTCCGGGAAACAAACATTTGACCAATCGCGACGTACCACGAATTTTTGGTCGGAAACCCGCACTGCACACTGTACCACGAGCGGCTAGAAATTTCTGCTAAATACACTGCTCGATACAAAAATGAAAAGAAGCACATTATAAAGCCAAAAATCAGTAACATTGCTCTTAAAATCTAGGAAAAAATGAATGTTACAATATCTTCCGGGTTTCAATCCGTTCGTCTAACAATGAATTTGCACGACGTTTCGCCAAAATCTCATTTGGCATTTTCAAGTGCTCTTGCTGCTGCTGCCGCTCGAAGCTCTCAGTTAGTACATTCCACCATCCGTGAAAACCTCTATTGTAACACATATTTATATATATATATATATATATATATATATATATATATATATATATATATATATATATATATATATATATATATGATGTGCATAGAGATTTCTTTCTCTTCACCACATAGTCTGCAGGTCGTCGAACCATTATGGATACCCATTTTGTGTAAATATTTGTGTGTTTTTGACAGTAGCCGATGATCATTCCTACAACTAGTTTTGTCTGGACAAAGGACATCAGTTGTTAATTTTTGTGAGGGGCCACCAATTACATCCCTCGCATATCTTTAGCCCAACGATCTAGCTCAGAGGTTCCTAATGTTCTCTGGACCACCTCCTCTTTTACAAGAAAAAAATTCCAAATAGTTAATTATTCCAAATTCCATAATAGTTAATTGTACCAAATATTAAAATATTGTTGCATATTATCTATATCTGTTTTATCTGTCTATATATCTATTAAAAATCACAAAGTAGATATTAATTAAAATGACCATCAAACGTAGTAAAAAACTGTTTATTAAAAATTTAAAAATACACCCAAAATCAATAAGAAATAAAAGAATTAATGAGAATGTTGAGGCTGGTGGAGTTTTAACAATTTGTTAATGTCAGGTTCCAATTTCGTTAACATCAGTCGCAAATTGCCACGTTCAGTGATATGCAGTCTGGTCCCTTTCTTAGACAGTAAATTAGCTACTGCACTGAACCCACGCTCAGCCAAATACGATGAAGGGAAAGCAATTAAAAATATCTCTTGCCCAAAATCCAGGGTAGAGAGCTGGTATTCATTTCTGAATTTTACTTTTAGTTCTTCGTTAGTTGTGAGTTTCTACGAGCTCCTCTTCTAAATTTGATGATTCTGCAGTATCTGCATTTGCGAAAGGATGTAAAACCCAACTCGATATATTCATATTTAGAATATCCTGGAATCCCTCCGTAAAATCAGCATGAAGAACGTCTAAGTGCTAGCAACAAGTAGGTAAATCTTCCTATTTTGGAGAGACTGCTGATAATGTCAGAAAGTGGCTGTATTCACCTCTACCAAAATTTCGTTTAAACAGAAGAAGTTTTTCCATAAAAGTAGCTACGACGTTTTTTATTTTAATTAAATTCAACTCATCAATTTGCAATTGTAAATTGACTTCATTAAATATTTTAACCAGATCTGTCAAATAAGCGATGTCATTTTTGGATGTAATCAGGTTTTTTGGCGCAGTTTTTCGTCTTCGTCGTTTTCAAAGAACTCCAGTACTGAGTCAAATAAATTGAAAAAAACGATTCAGACAAATACCTTTTTAGAGCCAAATAACTTCTGTGTGCAGCAGCAAGCCATTGTAATCTTCATCATTTTCACTAAGTTGGTCAAATACTTGGACATTCAATGAATTTCTTCTAATCTTATTGACTGCTCTAATAATGTAATAAAGCGACGTATGCAGGCGTTCATCCATATTTTTTTGCAACCAAATGCTGATGATAAATAATGATATTGCTTGCTTCAAATGCGCTATGAAACCCTTATGACACCCCGTCATTGTTGGAGCACCATCAATAGTAGCTGACAAAATATTAGGAATAGGAATTTCTTTCTCTTAAAAACCTTGTTCATGGTATTAAATGTCGATTTTCCCTTTGTACCGGTTTCCAAATTTTTAGGAAATAATAACTCTTGTCAAATTTTCTCTTTCTTCTTTTATGAATCGAACGTATGATAAAGGTAGTGCTTCGTTACTTGGTACAGTCGATTGATCGACTTGAATGGAAAATTTGCAAGTCTTTAAGTAATCGCATAATGATATTTCAACGTCTTTAGTCATTTCATCTATTCTTCTTTGCGCCGAAGTGTGTGGATTTTTCCCGCTTTTGCGATTAACAATGAAATATTATATAAGACTCGTAGTCCATCATCTTCTTGTTTAGAAGACAACGTAAAAAGGTTCGATATAATTGCCTGTTTTAAATATTTCTTTTCCCGTCCTTGAAAATAGAATAAATCTTTGCCCTTTTATTAGCATGCATTTTATTCAAATGCTCTTGTAGCCTAGAAAGCTTCATGGCTTCATTTGAAAAAACTTTTTGACAAATTAAACACATAAGTGTGATGATGATTGGTTTGTAGGAAAGTGCCTAAATCCATATTTTAAATACTCAGTACTGTACTGCCGTCATTTCTTCTTAGATTCAGAAATTTTGAAATACAAAATTTGCCACGATTTAAATAAATTAACTCTTCAAAAACTTTATAGATAGTTATAAAAATAATGGCTATAATGACCTCTATCACCTTCACTCACGAATGTGGATTATTGGCGAAGCACACAAAAATAATAAGACATTCCTAGAACTATCCCTGCCTTTTATAGATTTAATTTCGTTCAGCGTCATGCCTTTACTTGTTTTGCGATGCTGGTGCACTTGCTCTATCAACAAGTCATTACAAGCTCCTATATTTTTGTTAAAACATGCTTGATTGCGTGAATTGCGTCTGTGCTTGCCAACTTGCAAAGACTTATCACCAACAATACTAAAACGAATTCGGTATACGTATACTTAATGCTAATTTAAATTTTTTAATACTTATCTACGCGATAACAATAAGATAAAAATTTTAGATAGCTAGATAAAATATTTATTCATCAAAACAGCAGGTACTTTCAAAATATTTTATTATTTTAATTTCCTAAATAGGTAGGTACTTCACGGCCACCTTCCTTGACTGTCTTAACGCTCCCCCCTATTCTGGACCCGCTACCGCCCCCATGGAAGGCTCTAGCGCCTACTGGGAGGTAGTGCCGTCCCCTTTGGGAACCTATGATATAAATGTTACAGGATGTTGCAGATATGACCATCTACAAGTACTTGTAAAATAATGGACAAAGCATTGCTGACAATATTGCCCGTAAAAAATTCGAGAACATATTGTGGTTAATACCTGTATGAGGCTCTCGGTCTTATATGTATTAACTAACCGTGCCCGCGGCTGCGCTCGCGTGGACTTGATTCAGTACTATCGTCACTGCTTATGCCTTATGTTACCTAACGTAATAAAATATCTGTCATTTTTCCTCTTTATCTCCCATTCTTTCTCCTTATCTCCCATTTTCTCTACATAATTTCCATTATCTAGGCTTATCTCTGCTCATATCCCATTATTTCTCCTTATCTCTTATTATTTCTCCCATTATCTCACCTTATCTCCTATTATCTCAACTTGTCTCCCATTATCTCACCTTATCTCCCATTATCTCACCTTATCTCCCATTATCCAGGCTTATCTAGGCTTATCTCGACTTATCTCGCAATATTTCTCCTTATCTCCCATTATTTCTCCTTACCTCCCATTATCTCACCATAACTCCCATTATCTAGACTTATCTCTGCTTATCTCCCATTATTTCTCCTTATATCTCATTATTTATACTTATCTCCCATTATCTAGGCTTATATCGAATTATACAGAACATATGTATAAATTTATAAAAACACGTAAATCGGATAAGTGGTTCTCAACTGATAAGCGCACTAAGGGACAGACAGACAGACAGAGAGACGTTGAATTTTACATATATTATATTCTTTGCAACATGATATTGTCCCATATTTAATGGTTTAGGCAGTGTATTGGAAGAGAACGCGCTAACGGTAACCTTTTTTCCGACTTGATTCACTATTATCGTCACTGCTTATTCTTTATGTTACTTAACGCAATAAAATATATCCTATAACCTGGCCAGAGAACATATGTATGTTTTAAAAAAAAAGCACGTAACGCACTAACGGAGAGACAGACAGACAGAGAGACATTGCATTTTATATATATTATAGATAGATAACCTGACCAGAGAACATATGTATGTTTAAAAAAAAAGCACGTAAATCGGATAAGTGATTCTCCAGTGATAAGCGCACTAACGGACAGACAGGAGAGACGCTGCATTTTATATATTATAGATATAGATTATTATTATTATATAACCTGGCCAAAGAATATATGTATGAATTTAAAAAAAGACACGTAAATCGCATAAGTGGTTCTCGCGTGATAAACGCACTAATGGACAGACAGACAGACAGACAGAGAAATATTGCATTTTATATATATTATAGATTATACATATTCTCTGCTACATAAAATTGTTCCTTATTTAATGATTTTGGCTGCGTATTGCAAGAGAACGCGTTAGCGGCAAACTTTTTTCCAATTTCATTCACTATTATCGTCACTGCTCATTCCTTACGCTACCTATCGTAATAAAATATAGCCTATAACCTGGCCAGAGAACATATGTATGTTTTAAAAAAAAAGAATCTAAATCGGATAAGTGGTTCTCCAGTGCTAAGCGCACTAAGGGACAGACAGACAGACAGAGAGACGTTGCATTTTATATATATTATAGATGTAATAAAATATATATCTATAACCTGGTCAGACAACATATGTATGAATTTAAAAAATTACGTAAATCGGATAAGTGGTTCTCGAAGGATAAGAGCACTAACGGATAGACAGACAGACAGACAGAGAGACGTTGCATTTTATATATATTATAGATATAGATTATTATTATTATTATATAACCTGGTCAAAGAATATATGTATGAATTTAAAAAAAGACACGTAAATCGGATAAGTGATTCTCGCGTGATAAACGCACTAATGGACAGACAGACAGACAGACAGAGAGACATTGCATTTTATATATATTATAGATTATAGATATTAGATATTCTCTGCTATATAATATTGTTCCGTATTTAATGGTTTAGGCTGTGTATTGCAAGGGAACGCGCTAGCGGCAAACTTTTTTCCGACTTCATTCACCATTATCGTCACTGCTCATTCCTTACTCTACCTATCGTAATAAAATATAGCCTATAACCTAGCCACAGAACATATATATGTTGTAAAAAAAAAGTACGTAAATCGGATAAGTGGTTCTCCAGTGATAAGCGCACTAACGGACAGACAGACAGAGAGACGTTGCATTTTATATATAATATAGAGTATAGATATATCAAAGATTTTTTTAATTACAATTTGCATCGTTCTAATGTACTTTTTTACTAATATTATTATTATGATTGAATAATGGTTAAAAAGAATCCTTTGTTTACATTTAACGATTATTCTAAGGACTCATTGTACCCAAATCTAAAGTGACAACACAATGCAAAAATCTAAATTTGTCCATCAATTATCACCACACCATTGTTTTATTGTTAACGTCCAAAGTATTTAGTTGAATTGAAAACCGCGATACGTGCCTACGCGTGCTTTATTTAAATAAAGTATGACGTATTCGAAATAATAATAGAGATCTATAGTCAAGAACACTTATTACAAATAGTTTTTCGTAATTGATATCTACTCTTGCAAATGATGTGACAGATATGTGTGTTTTATTTCAGTGTACTCACTGACGATTGAGCGTGGATTAAGTCAGGGTTGTGTCTTGTCTCCACTATAATTTAATATATACTCCGAGCAAATCATCAGAGAGGCATTAGAAGAGGCTAATGAAAGAATACTGCTTAATGAAAAGCGAATAAATAATATTCGTTATGCTGACGATACGTCGTTTATGGCTGATAACTCAAAGGGTCTACAACATCGTATAACAAAAATAAACGAAGTCAGTAATCGATACTCCCTCTAACTTAATATCAGCAGAACAAAGTAGTAATCAGCATATCTTCGGTTCCTGCTACCTTGTTGATGGTTAACAATCAACAAATACAAAGAACTCCACAATATTCATATCTAGGAACCATGATAAACGAACAGTGGGATCACTCGCAGGAAATTCGTTGCCGTATCGAAAAAGCTAGAGCAGTGTTCCTCAGAATGACATCAGTTTTCAAAAGC
Organism: Pachyrhynchus sulphureomaculatus; assembly: GCA_019049505.1. Taxonomy (NCBI): domain Eukaryota; kingdom Metazoa; phylum Arthropoda; class Insecta; order Coleoptera; family Curculionidae; genus Pachyrhynchus; species Pachyrhynchus sulphureomaculatus. Next base: position 232,299,924 of record CM032447.1, on the reverse strand, counting down.
TCAGTAATAAAATTAAGCATAAAAACACGACTCCTAAGATGTTAAGTCTTTAGTGGCCTTCTTTACGGTGTGGAATCGTGTACGCTGACTGAAGCCACCAACGCGAATGTCTTACGTCCCATGAACTAGAGACTGGAAATTATAGGGACCAGGATGCAAAAGCATCTCCTGACTAAACAATCAGAGCTGTAGTGGATAAAGTAATAATAGCCAGAATGATTACCAACATTCGAACAAAAGGCACTTTAAGAATGAGAAGTACTCACTGACGATCATATGTATCCAGTAGTAGTGGTGTAAATCACCATGCAAGGCTTAGCACTTCAGCAATATTTCAAAATTGTAAAAAATCAACTTTGTCTGCGTCTTCTTCAATATATAATCAACATAACCGGCCAAGTGAACGAGCAATTTATCGCAGTCTTCACCATTTCAGCACCTTACACACTCGCTGCATTTCAACTGCAGCAAACATCATTGCTATTGAATAAAGTGTTGCGGCTGAAGTACATTTATTTTTTTTAATATTACTTCGATACAAGATTCATTTAATTCATGAACTGCATTATGAGTTTGTTCATTGGGCTTTAGAACAAGTAAAAATTGATCCTAACTTTTATAAAATAATTGGGTTCAATGATGAAGCTCACTTTTGGTTAAATGATTTTCCAAAATAAGCAAAACTGTAAGAACCGTATCGACAGCAATCCAAAAGGGATTCACTAAAGTCCATTGCTTCTAAAAAATAGTTTCAGGATGGTTTGGATTGACACAGGCTTGCAAACGTGCAAAATTCTAATTTAGTTTGATTGGTTTCCACAAAATGGAGGAACATGCAGCATATGAAACAATTATTTTATTAAAAATGTGTTTGTGAGTAGCATGTTCAAGAACATTTGTGGATTATATGTAACTTGCTAGTAGAATGCTTTTAATTATTTTTTTTTAATCTGTAGTGATTTACTCGTAGAATATTTCAGAATCTTACAAAAATGTATATATTTCTTCTGATTGATGAATAAAAATATTCGAAAACTTTACAAAGTTCTACTTTTAGACCAATTTTCACATTAAATGTTCTAAAACTTTTTAAAAAACTAGTTTCAGAACTCTATAGTCTTTTTTGTCCAATTTTTACTTGTACTAACTTGTAAACAATAACTTATTTTGTCCACCCACCAACTCTTTTTTTTTATGGGTCTAGCACACGTGCTGCAGGGAGATCCCTAAAGCGCTACAGGAGCGACACGTGTGCGGAAAAACCGATTCACGTTGTTCTTGAATCGCTGTAAATTGTACTCGGTGGGAAACACAGTCTTGGGCAAATTATTCCAAAGGGATGATGTTCTCCATATAAAAGACTGCTTGAAAAGCGTTATACGAGGAGTAACAAGCTGAACCTCATACGGATGTGAAGCATCAGCGCGACGTGTATTTCTACCATGCACCGCTCTGGGAGGAATTAAACGAGCCACATCCTCCGAACACTTTCCGTGAAAATACTTGTAGAATAGGCTCAAGTCGCCAACCGTTCTTCAATGTTCTAGCGAATCAAGGCCGCTGGTCAGTTCCGGATCTCCAATCAGACGAAGAGCTCTTCTCTGAATAGAATCCAACAAATGCAGTAGTGTATGTTTGGGAGCAGAACCCCAAACATGGGAGCAGTATTCCATAGTTGGTCGAATTTGAGCTTTGTAAAGAATTAACAGTTGTTGTGGAGTGTAATGCTTTCTGGTTCGAAATAACATTCCCAACTTTTGAGAAGCTCTCCTTGCTATGCCTGCAACATGCTCATGCCAGGACATATTTGCTCCCAAATTAACGCCCAACAAATTGAGTGACGATGTTAGAGGAATGGAGTGCCCCGCCATAACTATGTCGGGTTCAGCAACATTAACTTTTTTAGATAGAATTTCTTCTAGGCCTTTGTCAAGTTAAACAACTTCCCACTGTCTGCGGACACTCGCCTGAGCAGCCGATGTCCGAGCGTTGCAAGTGAATGAAGAGATAAGCGTACTGTCATCTGCAAAGCTGTAGAATGGATTCAGTAATTTTACGATCATTTGATGAACCTGCGTCATTCTTCAATTGCTACTACACAAATTCGTTCGTTATATCAACAATATCTGGTATGCTGACGGCACGGTGCTACTCGCTAATGATGAGAAAGAATTACCATGCATATTGGACAAAGTCAATAACATCAGCCAAAGCTATGGATTTAATTCATTAGTCAGATAAATCTCAATAATGTTAAACTACGAATAGGAAAATAAGACATAGATAGAGAAAAAAGATTTAAGTACTTGGGGTGCATGCTCAACGAAAAATAGGATCCCGATGAGGAAATTAAATGTAAAGTTGAAATAGCCCAAAATTTTTTCAAAATAAAAACAATATTATACAACCAGGACATAAGTCTGACTACGTGATGATGGACCACCAAATGCTATCTACTCTCTTCACTATTATATGGAGTTGAAGAATGAAGATTAAAAGCACGAACTGACGATTACACAGCCACACAAAAAAAAGGTTCATTACTACAAACCAAAATATATGGATCTAGTGTATTTTTCAACGTTGAATTCGACTCCGTGGTTAAAAAAAAGATTTATGGTGTCATTTTTTTTTGGCCAAAAACATCCCTTGAAATGAGGTAAAACTATAGTAATAATGTAATGACTCTTAATAAAGTGTGGAAAATGGTAGATATTTTATAGTCTAGAGAAGATGGATGAATGGATGTTATGGGGACAGGGTGCATCGACATCTAAGGTCATTTAGCACCCAGAAGGTGTTAGATTGATGACTACAATTTGATTTTCCTTATATTAAATGATGGTATTCATTTTCTTTTAAATATTCCTCGATATTATTTATATTGGATAGTATTTGTTCTGGACTTAAAATTTGTTTCATGTTCAAAAGCAAGTGATGCTTTTCTCTAGATTGTGAGAAGTGCGAGGATTCAAAAATATGCTTTACTGTAAGCGTGGTCTGATTATATAGAGCAGATGGGAGCATCATCCTTTTTTTGTAGGTAGGAGTGGGTAAGGAATGTATGACCTATAGCTAGTCGTCTCCAGATTGTGTTTTGTCTTCTTGTGAGTGATTGTGAGTGATAAGGGGGGGAAAACCATTGCTTTTAAGTCCCAGAGCTTATTGGAAGATTCCTCCAAATCCCACTGTAGTTGAAAAAGATCCCTATAAATGAGTTTGATGCGATTAAAGTAATCGTTAGGATGGTTGTCTTCTCTTATAAGAGGGCCTTGAAGAACTGCCTTCTTTGCATGTAGATCTGCTTTGTCGTTGCCCACTATCCCAGTATGAGAAGGAATCCAGAGAAAGATTACATGGATATTGCGGTGATTGGCTATATATAGGAGATCGGAAATTTGATTTAAGAAAGCAAATTTAGTATTCCCATTCTTTATGGATTCTAAGGCACTCATTGGGTCAGAGACAATTAAAATTCTTTTGAAGAGAAGAGAATATTTCTATTAATTAAACCAAAATCCATCCTTATAGAGGGTGAACAGTACCTCTAAAACTCAAATAACGTACGTGAGTTTAAATATCATATACAAAGGACAAATTTTTGTAGCTCTTAGGACAAAATATCTGAATCTGGTGTGACAACCAGACATTACTATTAAAGGGTTGAGACTCACCCCTATAGGCTGTAGGGTTTTTTTCTAAAAAAGTTAACGTTGCTGAACCTGGCATAGTTATGTCCTCTAACATCGTCACTCCATTTGTTGGGCGTTAATTTTGGAGCAAATATGTCCTGGCATGAACATGTCGCAGGCATAGCAAGGAGAGCTTCTCAAAAGTTGGGAATGTTATTTCGAACCAGGAAAGCATTTACACTCCACAACAACTGTTAATTCTTTACAAAGCTCAAATTCGACCAAATATGGAATACTGCTCCCATGTTTGGGGCTCCGCTCCCAAACATACATTGCATTTGTTGGATTCCGCACACATGCCGCTCCTGGAGCGCTTTAGGGACTTCCCTGCAGCACGTGTGCTAGACCCATAAAAAAAAACCACCTCCACCTACGCAGATATCTCATAAGTTTCAATAACAACGAAGCAAGTTCAGGCTTCTGTAGTTTTAGGCAGGTTGAGCAAATATGGAGTAGATTCATTTGAACCACCGAAACACGACTACAAACAACCCTTAGAGGGTGGTAGAAACTACCCCTACGCTCTAATGATGCACATGGAGTTATTGAAATTGGTAAAGGATTAAGTACTTTTATCTCATTGTGCCACATATTCAAGAAAACTACATCATCTTCCTAATAAGGTGGAAAATCATCCCTAGGAGGGGGAACTACCTCCTGGAATTAATGGATCTTAGAAGTTATAGAATCTGAGAAAAAAAAATACAGGCTGTATTTGTTCATCCTGCCTGAGACTACGAAAAGTCCTGGAGAGGATGAATAAAGATCAGGAACTTTTAACCACAATCAAAGGAAGAAAAAGCAACTTATTTTGACCAAAACGTTGAATACAGTTTTCTCTAATTAATTATAGAGGCAAAAATTTAAGGAAGACGGGGCATGGGACGTAAAAAGTTCTCTTTTCTGCTGAATCTGCACCAGTGGTTTGACCTTGGGGAAGTTTGCACACTTATCCATTTTGCTCAAGATAGAGAAGAATTCCAGTTGATAGTCGCCAACCTCTGTTGAGGAGAAGGCACTTAACAAAGTATTTATAAATCTACGGGTCTGTAAAAATGTGTGAACATTTACGTAACTCTTTTGTACGATAAGTTGCACGCGTTTAATTGCATCTAGTAATGCACTTTTTTGGAGTATTTTGTTAGGTACGATTTTTTCAAAAAAGGCACTTACAAAATTCGAAAAATTCATTGCTACCATAAAATCTTACCTAGAATGGTATTTTCATTATTTTATGGGCAATGGAGAGTACACACAAGGGAAATTAGTGCAGTAACTAGTCATTGGGACTAATCGTGTCCAGTTAGTATCCGAAGATCATAACAAAAAGCTGGCCAACTTTTAAATTCTCTGATATTTTTATTTTAGTTTCGAAAAGGTAAAAAAGCTATTTCTGGCAGTTCTTAAAAAAGGAATTGCTCTTATAAAGATATGTCATCATTTGTTTGTCATGATCACGGGGTTATGTAACTCTCAGCAACGTCATGTGTTCCTTCAGGTTCATCATCATCATCTTCATCAGCTTATACTGTCCACTGCTGGACAAAAGCCTCCCTCAAGTATTGCCATCTTTTTCTGTTCTGGGCCACTTGCACCCAATTTCCAGTCACTCTCTTCAAATCATCAGTCCACCGACTTGGTGGTCTACTGGTTCTTCTTAGGCGTTGACGGGTATTAGGATATGAAGAAGAAAATCCCTACTCAGGCGGGGAGGTGAAAAAAAAATTCTTTACATGACACATATTTTGTTGACATTTTTCTTCGTCAGTGTGAGAATATTGGTTCCGTACATAAGAACGGGTAGTACGCATCTGCCAAAAATTTTTCTTTTTAAACACATCGGAAGATTAGATTTAAATATATAGCCCAGTTTGCCATATGCGGTCCAGGACAGTCCCTATTCTCCGCTGAATTTCATGTATTTGGTTGTTTCGTCCTATGCTGACTTCATGTCCTAGGTATTTATATCGGTCTATATTATTCAGTTTTATAGTATCGTTTAATACAAGACTTGTCATAAACTTCCTGAAGCATCTTGAAGCATGTGCAGCATAGTTTGTGTTTCTTGCATATTGTCTATTATTAAGACATTGTCGTGGACAAAACAAAGGTGATTTAACTTTTCACTGTCAATGCTAAGCCCCATTTTTTCCCAATTTATTGATTGTAGCGTACTTTTTAGAAGTGGCGCACTCCTCTCTCCTTAGGTATCTTTAGACTTACACTCTATCATGTGCGATTGAAGCGCTCCGTCCCAATCACGCGAGGAAGAGTGTTAGTTTAAATGCGATTAATCGCTCGGTTTTTGGACGTGTTAAGACCCCGCAATACTTTCTCCAGTGATTTCGTACAGGTGAAGAGTTTTGTGAATTTTGTTTTAATTTACTTTCACGCGATTTAGTTCGTACAGTTTGAATTTATAAAGTAAAGAACGGTAAGTGCTTTTTAATTAATTAATTATGTAGATATGTAAAAGTAACTTCATATGCGTATGTCTTTACCCTTTTTTTATTGTTTTACAGGTAACATGAAGAGATTCACGGTCTTAGTCTAAAGAAGTTGTTACAAATTTTATTGAAATATATAAATCTCATCCATGTTTATGGAAAATTAAATCTCGAGATTATACAAACCGAAATTTAAAAAGACAGCATACGATAAACTAGTAGAATTTTGTAAAATATTTAATCCAGAAGCAACTCGCGATTATGTAGTTAAATAAGTTCAAAGTTTGCGTGGTTCTCTCCGAAAGGAAATGAAAAAGATGGAAAAATCAAAACGAAGTGGAAGCTGGTATAGACGAAATTTATACCCCAACACTATGGTACTTCGACCTG
>CM032447.1:232194136-232293295 GCA_019049505.1 Pachyrhynchus sulphureomaculatus | reverse complement strand
GAAATGTCATGAAATTTTGAGACGTATCGTTTGAAGGTTTATACGTCTTAAAAATCATTTGGATTTTTTAAAAAGGGAGACATCTATGTGTCAGACCAAAAACTTTTCAGCCTACATGTTACATGCACAGCAAGGATCCAATATAATTATTGTGGTAGTAGAGGCAAATGCCGTAAAATTTTCATGATTTGGGTACAGCATGGAAATCGATTTAAATACTTTGAAACAGTACCAGCATAGTGTAAATGAGGTTTCTCAGCCTAATTTTGACCGCAAGGCCACTTTTCTTCTATTTTAGTGCATTTTTCACATACAAACGCTTTCGGCTCACTATCTCCTAAACATCTCAGCATCTGTTCGTTGTTATGTGACAAGAAAAATCATTTTACTTGACACAGAATTGCCTAAAAATCTGCGTACATTGCATTAAAAAATATTAAATACATAACCTAAAAAAAGTATTTATTACGGCAAATTGAAAAATGGTGTTTGACGGGTATCTTCCGTTCAATTCGATATTACGGCTTCAATTATAGGAAAATATTACTTTTACATTAACAAAAAAATGTGCCAAATTTGATTAAAAAATAATAGGGAATTGGGCAAAATTTGTATTTTATTTATTATTTTTTATGAAATTTTCTTGTGGACAAAAGGTCGTAGAAAACTTTTTTTGCCACCCTAGAAAAATCAAGAATTAATTGAAATATCACAAAGTACGAGGGCATATTGATAAGTTGCTAGCCTAACATAGAAAGAGCAAGCAAATCTCTAAGCTTTATACATTTAGTACACTCTAGTTCTTTCAAAAAAATTCTTATCTTGGTTAGCAGACTAGTCTTCGACAATATTTATTATCTTCATTCGTGCCCTTCCAAATGTTTATTTAATTTTGAGTATAGGTAATAATCGGTAGGAGCTAAATGAGGGTAACATGGAGATTGATCAACCAATTCAAACTTAAAGTCGTTTGGTTTTTGCAAAACTAACAGCTATTTGTGAGCAAATGCATTGTCTGACAAAAACAGTACCCCTATAGACACGTTTCCTTACTGTTTTTCCACGATATTTTAGCGAAGTGTTATTAGTAATGCAGAATAATATTCTCCTGTCACTGTTTTGCCGTATTTCAAGTATTTTGTAAGAGGTATCTCATCCGCGTCCCAAAAAACGAAAACAAGAACTTATCCTACTCAGTATATATCACCACTACACCAAACACTTTATTTTTGCACTCGACGCGCGTTTCGCTAACCATGTTAGCTTCATCAGGAGCGATGATTGACTAAAGCTAAACTACAAATCTACCCTATTTATACTTAGCCTAAACCTTGAATTACTCAAGCGGAACTAATGACATAGGCAAGGCCCTCAGTTCCGGTCAAGTAACCAGTAGAGGGGACTATAAGGAATAGGCCCTCTGTCTTTATTTAAACTACTTTTACATTTTATGATTTCCATACTTTCGTATGCGTTCAACAATCTCCTATCAGATACATTTTTTATTTAACCTTAGATTATCTAATGTTACAGTATGATCAGCTTCAAGGGCATGTTCGGCAATGCTAGACTTTTCTGTTCTATTGTATCTTAAGTGTGCTAAATGTTCTTTAAATCGTGTTTTAATTGACCTTTTAGTTTGCCCAACATACTTTTTGTCACAATCATTACAACTAATTTCATAAATTCCTGGTCACTTGACCGGAACTGAGGGCCTTGCCTATGTCATTAGTTCCGCTTGAGTAATTCAAGGTTTAGGCTAAGTATAAATAGGGTAGATTTGTAGTTTAGCTTTAGTCAATCATCGTATCCTGATGAAGCTAACATGGTTAGCGAAACGCGCGTCGAGTGCAAAAATAAAAGTGTTTGGTGTAGTGGTGATATATACTGAGTAGTATCATTGTGCCAAAGATTCCACATTCCCAACTTAGTAAAGAACTTATCCTGTTAATTTCTCTAAGTAAACCTTCTTGGGACGAGGTAAGCTAGCATTTTTCCACTCCTTCAGTTGTTCCTTTGTCTCCGGATGATAATGATGGGCCTATATTTCATCTGTAGTTACTATTCGTTCCAAATGCTCTTCAAAATGGCTACAACTCACCTTAGACGTTATGATTTCAGTCGTTGGTCGGAGTCAGACCTTCAGCTGACAATTTTCTCATAATAAAAACAAAATGGGCAATGTAAAAACCAAGATCGTACGAAATGTTCAGAGACTCTGCTATTTGTTTCGGCCCATTCTTTCGTGTAGACCTAGAACGGAGTCTTTCAGAACGATATTTATCACTGATGTTCCCTATATTTTCGTAAAAATTTTATATTAAAATAAAATTAATAAAAAGACAATAATTTTGGTATATTTTGCGAATTTTTATCCGCTTCTCAATTGAAATGAAAGGAGAAATAAATTTTTAAGTAAAAACCTAGTATATTACTCCTGTCAATGCAGTTATAAACAAAGTAAAACAAATGATGACGCACTCACGTTTTGATTATACCTAATAAAGTAGAATTTTTTTCCTAATGATTTTCTATGCCCTCCACGTAATCCCGCAGTACCACGACTTCGTGGTTCGGTCGGGCGACGTGAGCAGTAGCAAGGCCGACCGCTCCTTGGAGATGGCGCCCACGAAACGCCAATTCAGACAGATACTGTCACGGGTTTCCCAAAGTTATTTATTATATTTAATAGCGGTTTTGCAGAAGTGCCCGACATAATTTATTAGTTGGACGAATACATTCCGTAATATTTCAATGTAACTATTACATCTATATGTATGTATGTATGTATGTTTGTATGTATGTATGTATATATATATATATATATATATATATATATATATATATATATATATATATATATATATATATACAAGGTGCCCCATATGTATGGAATAATTATTCCACAGCATTTATTAATCAGTGTATCAAAAAAATGTTTAAATAAAAGTTATAGTTAGACGGCGCATATGCTGACGTTAACAATAAAATATTTTGAACTGTCAGCTCGAAGAAATTAGACCATCTTGATTTTTTTAAATGGAAAGCCCTGTATATTATTTTATTTTTTAGTTCTACTAAAAAATTATAGATATTATTTGTCTAACATACCGTAGGTCTAAATTGAACTGTTTTGGAATTATTGTAACTTGAAATTTAAAGTTCCACACCATGAATAAAAAAAAAGACAAAAAACTATTAATAAATACTCTAGGTTTATTCTTAAAGTAACAATTGCTCAAAATGTCTACCGTTAACAGCGAGGCAATAACCCAATCTGTCATGAAGAGAGTTTTGCAGAGAATCCGGGGTGATCTGTCCTACTTCATATTGAATTCTTTGTTGTAAAGCTTCTACAGTTTCAGGTCATTTATATGTATATATATATATATATATATATATATATATATATATATATATATATATATATATATATATATATATATATATATATATATATACCAGGTGTACAAGTATGAAATGCGGATTTCAGACAACAGATGGTGCATCAATGCAGTTTGTGCTATAAAGATTTGACACTGCGCCATTTTGTTGTGTCATCAACAAGTGTCAGACGCGCACGAGTGATAAATTGGAAAAGTGTATGCATAGTGTTGTGTTCAATATGTCGAAATTTATACCAAACAAAGAGCATTCGCGGACAGCATTAATTTTTTGTTTTCATTTGAAGAAAACTGCTGTTGAATCATACCGATTACTTCGAGAAGCTTATGGTGACTTCGATGTTGCAGACAAGGAACGTGGAAAACCGCCAAAAAAATACGAAGATGTGGAATTGCAAGCATTGTTGGACGAAGATGATTCGCAAACACAAAAACAACTCGCCGAGCAATTGGGCGTTGTCAACAAGCTGTTTCCAATCGGCTACGAGAGATGGGAAAGATTCAGAAGACCGGTAGATGGGCACCACATGAGTTGAACGACAGGCAAATGGGAAAACGCAAAAACATGTGTGACATTTTGCTCGCTCGGTACAAAAAGAAGTCGTTTTTGCGTCGTATAGTTACAAGGGATGAAAAGTAGATTTATTTTGAGAATCCCAAGTGCAAAAAAATCATGGCTAGACCCAGGCGCACCATTCACATCGACCGCAAGACCCAATCGCTTTGGCAGAAAGACGATGCTCAGTGTTTGATGGGACCAGAGGGGCGTGGTCTATTATGAGCTGTTAAAACCTGGGGAAACGGTTAATAATAAACGTTACCAACAACAATTGACCGATTTGAACCGTTCGCTGCTTGAAAAAAGGCGAGAATACCGAAAGAGGCAACACAAAGTCATTTTTCTTCATGACAATGCTCCATCACATACGGCAAAACCAGTTCGCGACACTTTGGAAGCACTCAGCTGGGAAGTTCTACCCCATGCGGCTTACTCACCAGACTTGGCTCCTTCGATTACAACTTGTTTGCATTGATGGGTCACGCACTTGCTGAACAGCGCTTTAGTTCGTACGAAGATGTGAAAATATGACTCGCAGCAAAAGGGGAAGATTTTTACTGGCGTGATATTCACAAATTACCCGAAAGATGGTAAAAATGTATAACGAGCGATGGAGCATACTTTGAATAAAGCACTTGTTATCATTCTTCCGAATTTGACATGTTTTTTAGAAAAAAAATCCGCATTTTATACTTGGACACCTGGTATATATATATATATATATATATATATATATATATATATATATATATATATATATATATATATATATATATATATATATATAGAGGAATAACGACTCGCTAGTGAGGAAACAAATTTCTAAACTAGTAGGGTTGGAGTCAGGTTTTGGACCAAATTAAAACTCGTTTGCTTATAACCAAGCTTTCGAAATTCTTTTATTTCTTTGTCAAGGTATCTAAAAATTGATCATACGAATTAATTGAAGATATCATAAAAAATTATTAAAAAGTGAACTTACAAACTGGAGTATAAATTCCTTATATAAATTACACTCACTGTATTAAATTAAGTTACGAAACATTACATAATTATTTTCTTTTTAACAGAAAATGACAAACTATCTTAACCACATATTTGTTGGAGTTTGACAGGTGAAGTAAAGAATCATAGTAAAACACGCATGTGTTGTGGAAAGTCGATAGACAATCGAAAAAAAGTAAATTGAAAAAAGATGAATAATGTGTATTATGTGTTGCGTAAAGTGGCATCAAGTATAAACAGCGTGTTTGAGTAATGAAGAAGAGTTTTTTTGTTAATGAACTTATATGTTTAAAAGTTTAAAAAACATTATTTATTTGTTAAAAAATTAAAATTTTTTAATAATTTTTTAACAAATAAATAAAAACTTACTCAAATACGCTGTATATACCTAATGCCACTTTAGGCAACACATAATACACGTTATTCATTTTTTTCAATTTACTCTTTTTCGATTGTTTTATCGACTTTCCACAACACATAGGTGTATTACTATAATTTTCACGCAAAATTCTTTACTTCACATGTCAAATTCCAAAAAACATGTGGTTAAGAATTTCATTTTTTGTTAAAAAGAAAATAATTATATAATGTTTAGTAACTTAATTTTTATACAGTGATGTGTAATTAATATAAGGAATTTCTACCAACCCTACTAGTTTAGAAATTTATATATATATATATATATATATATATATATATATATATATATATATATATATATATATATATATATATATATATATATATATATATAAAATGCAACGGCTCTCTGTCCGTTAGTGCGCCTATCACTGAAAAAACCACTTATCCGATTTACGTACTTTTTTTTTTAAAACATACATATGTTCTCTGGCCAGGTTATAGGCTATATTTTATTACGATAGGTAGCATAAAGAATGAGCAGTGACGTAAAATAGTGAATGATGTCGGAAATAAGTTTGCTGCTAGCGCGTGCCTTTGCAATACACAGCCTAAACCATTAAATATGGAACAATATTATGTAGCAAAGAATATCTGTAATGTATAATCTATAATATATATAAAATGCAATGTCTCTCTGTCTGTCTGTCTGTCCATTAGTGCGTTTATCACGCGGGAATCACTTATCCGATTTACCTGTCTTTTTTTAAATTCATGCATATATTCTTTGGCCAGGTTATATAATAATAATAATAATCTATATCTATAATATATATAAAATGCAATGTTTGTCTGTTTGTCTGTCTGTCCGTTAATGCACTTATCCCTCGAGAACCACTTATCCGATTTACGTGATTTTTTAAATTCATACATATGTTCTCTGACCAGGTTATAGGTATATATTTTATTACGTCTATAATATATATAAAATGCAACGTATTCTGTCTGTCTGTCTGTCCGTTAGTGCGCTTATCACTGGAGAACCACTTATCCGATTTTCGTACTTTTTTTTTAAAACATAGATATGTTCTCCGGCCAGTTTATAGGCTATATTTTATTACGATAGGTAGCATAAGGAATGAGCAGTGATAATAATAGTAAATGAAGTCGGACAAAGTTTGCCGCTAGCGCGTTCTCTTGCAATACACAGTCCAAACCATTAAATATGGAACAATATTATGTAGCAGAGAATATCTATAATATATATCAAATGCAATGTCTCTCTGTCCGTCTGTCTGTCCGTCCGTTAGTGTGCTTATCACTGGAGAACTACTTATCCGATTTACGTGCTTTTTCTTTAAACATACGTATGTTCTCTGGCCAGGTTATAGGATATATTTTATTAGGTGACATAATAATACAATATATATATAATGCAACGTCTCTCTGTCTGTCTGTCTGTCTGTATGTCTGTATGTCTGTCCGTTAGTGCGCTTATCACTCGAGAACCACTTATCCGATTTCCGTGTTTTTATAAATTTATACTTATGTTCTATATAATTCGATATAAGCCTAGATAATGGGAGATAAGGTGAGATAATGGGAGATAAGGAGAAATAATGGGAGATAAGTCGAGATAAGGTGAGATAATGGGAGACAAGTATAAATAATGGGAGATAAGGAGAGATAATGGGAAATAAGCAGAGATAAGTCTAGATAATGGGAGTTATGGTGAGATAATGGGAGATAAGGAGAAATAATGGAAGATAAGGAGAAATAATGGGAGATAAGGAGAAATAATGGGAGATAAGGAGAAATAATGGGAGATAAGTCGAGATAAGCCTAGATAATGGGAAATAAGGTAGATAATGGGAGATAAGGAGAAATAATGGAAGATACGGAGAAATAATGGGAGATAAGTCGAGATAAGCTTAGATAATGGGAAATAAGGTGAGATAATAGGAGATAAGTATAAATAATGGGAGATAAGGAGAAATAATGGGAGATGAGCAGAGATAAGCCTAGATAATGGAAATTATGTAGAGATAATGGGAAATAAGGAGAAATATTGGGAGATAATTAGAAATAATGGGAGATATTTTATTACGTTGGGTAACATAAGAAATAAGCAGTGACGACAGTAGTGAATCAAGTCCACGCGAGCGGAGCCGCGGGCCCGGCTAGTATATATATATATTTATATATATATATATATATATATATATATATATATATATATATATATATATATATATATATGTATATATATATATATATATATATATATATATATATATATATATATATATATATATATGTATATATATAAGGGTGATTCTCTGTCAAAAGGACACCTCCCGTACATTTTTTGTTTTAAGATAAAATTTTTCTAAGGAGCTCAAAATTTTCGTTGAAATGTCTATTTTTTAATGTCGTATGTTACTCTGCATGAATCAGTCTTATATGGTGATGATTGCTTATCATAAATTTAGGTTTTCGAGTGTGTAAAACGATTCAAAGATGGCAAAAAAGTCCTCACGGGCGACCTCCTGCTTGAGAACGTAAGAAGGGTAAAAACAGATGACAACATTGAAAAAGTCGGTAAAATTATTAGACAAAATCGACGTCTGAGTATGAGAACTGTCAGTGAGTTAACAAATATTGACAAAAAAAGTGTTCAAATTTTACATGACACTTTTAGCACAAACAAAGTGTGTTCAAAATTGGTACCGAAAATCCTTTCTGCCGATCAAAAGCAAGCTGACCATGGAGAACATTAAATCTGACCCTATGTTGATGAATGAGCATCAATTCGTGCATTGGAAAAGCCCAAACTTACCGTAGCAAAAGCAAGCGGGGATGAGCAAATCAAAATTCAAAGCAATGATGATCCTGTTTGTGACATCAGTGGGATTGTTCACATTGATTTGATGCCTAAAGATTAAACTGCAAATCCAGTTTACTGTGACCTTCCTTCATGTACGTGTAAGAAGGAAAAGACCTGAAATGTGGAAAAATCGGTTTTAGAGCACACGATTAATAAAGGAGTATTTGGCGTAACATTAAATACCCGTGTTAGAGCATCCATCCTACTCCCCTGACGTTGCTCCATGTGACTTTTTTTGCTATCCGAAGTAAAGAGTGAAAGGAACTCGTTTTAAGTCCGTTGATGCAGTGAAGAAAAAAGCGCCGTGAACCTGTCAGAAGACGACTTGTAGGACTACTTCTAAAAATGGAAAATTCGTATAGGAATTGAGGAGTGTATATTGAAGGGAATTAGGGTTTTAATGTCAAAGTTCAAAAATAAAAAGTTTTATAAATTCAGTCCGGTTATTTTCTAGCCACACCTCGTACAGCGTACATATGTGTAGAAGAGTATGTGTCCGATATGTACGTACATATGTGTAGAAGAGTATGTGTCCGTTTACAACCCGAGCATTGGCACTTTTTTTATAGGTAAGTTATTCTGCAAATACTAAGTTATATGTTAATTAATTAAGTCGTTTGATTTTTATTAATTTTCATAGCATATGGGACAAGCGTCAAGACCAAAGTGGTAGGTAAATAGAAATTTCAGCGCTTTTTCAATATCCTTGTTTACTTATCAGCTACAAGCGTCGAGTCTATGTTGCAGTACAGTTTACTACTATAAAAATAGATGATGATGATCAGTATTGATGATTAGTTCTGACCTAATACACTGGGATACCCTTTGCAAATGAAGCCTAACTGATTTTTAGATTTTCGGTGTATCTCACAAACACAATGAAATCAGAACACTCTATACATACAAACAGCAGAATTTCCAAGATGCATTTTAGTATTTGTATTAAGTTAATTTTAAAATTGACAGATTGTTTTCAAGTTTGGAGATTAGGTTTATCTGGTTATAATACTCGTGAAACCTTCGTTACTTCGCTAAAGATAGTCTACAAGTTTAAAACATTATTTTATTGAAAGCCACTCTAGAATTGTTGTGCTCGCATCCCCCATCACGTCAACACTGCGGTGTTAAACTGACAAGATTCGAATCAGTTCAAAACACCTTACAATAATGTTGTATGTTTTTCTATTAGGTAATTAGGAAATCAGCGGTTTACATACGAGGGCCGCCTTTTAAGTTTTTACAAACGACCACTAGATGGCGCTATTGAAATGTGACATTACCATTGTTTTAAAATATGACATTTATTATTGTTAACACAGTCGCAGCTCGAAGTAGTTTGTTTACGTTTAAAAAAAATAGTTTTGTGAACAAATGGAAATTTCACGTGAAAGTTTTCATTGAATGATTTTTTACGATATTAGTAAAGGCCTAATTCAACAACAATGCCTCAAATCGCTTCCTTCAACTTTTGGTAATGAATCACGATCAGAAAAGACGGTTTACAATTGGTTTGCAGAATTTCGTCATGGTCGTACTTTTGTTAGCGATGAATTTCGTGAAAGTCGACCAAAATCAGTTGTTGTTCCAAAAAACATCGATGCTATACGCAACATGATGTGACTTATCATGAGATAGAAGCATCCTTAGACATATCGAAGACTGCAGCATATTCGATTTTGCATGAACGTTTAGCTGTGAAAAAGATCTTTTCCCGATGAATTCCATATAATTTGACCAAAACTCAAAAACCACTTGTGTCAATTGATGCAAGAAATGCTCAAAAAATTCGACCGAGGACATGCAAAATCCGTACACAACATCGTTACAGGAGACGAAACTTGGATATATTCGTACGAGTTGGAAACTATGCAATAATTAACTGTTTGGATGTTCCAAGATGAACCGAATCCAAGAAAAGGGATTCGTTCGCGAAGCAGTTCTAAGAAAATGATCACTTGTTTCTTTGGTTATACGGGACAAGTCGCGACCATTGCTTTAAAGGATCGAAGAAAAATTAATGCTGAATAATATACAACAATTTGTTTGCCAAAAAGTCATCGATAAAATCAGGAAAAACAACCGAAAACGTAACATCATTCTTCATATGATAGCTCTCACAAAGTACGTCAAACAGTTAATTATTTGACGGAGAAAAATATCGAATTAATATCTCATTGCCCGTATTTACCTGATTTATCGCCTAATGACTTTTTTTTATTCCCGAATGTCAAAAAAAATGCGTGGACAGCGCTTTTCACCACTTCAAGAAGCTGTTGAATCCTGCTAAAGCAATGTTTTTGAGAGTGGAAAAATGTTTCGAAAAGTGGTTCGAACGCATACAAAAGCGTATAAATCTTAATAGCGAATATTTTGAGAAACAATAAAAAAACCAACATAACTCTATAATCGTTCTTAAAATCTCTATACCTTTTTGGCTGTTTTTTGTATAAAAGAACGAGATATTCAACTTTTAATTTAACGAGAAATACTTTTTATTCGAAAAATTTTTGTATAAACATTGCAATTAGAAAAAAATAACCGGTCAAGTGCAAGTTGAACTTACGCAATTAGTGTTCCGCACATTGATTGCTTTTAAAATAAAAAATTTTGTTACGGAGGTATAAAATGATCAGTGACTTCACAAAACACATCCCAAATGAGTTTTCAACAAAGTTTGTTTCCAATCTTTACTAAAAATTGATGACCATGAAATTTTTTTTTTTTTTTATGTACCAGATAAATTATTAATGGTAATGCACTCGTGATAATTTTCGTTCAATCTACACCCTGTGGAGAATATTCCAGAGTTTTTTCAAAATTTTTTGATAAGTACTTTTCGAGATAAAGCGGGTGGACAGCGATTTTTTGCGATTTACGAGTATTACATTATATATATATATATTACTCGTGTTTTCACAAGCTTTCATTTGACACCACACTCGATGACCTAGTAAAAACATTTTTTTTCACTTCCGATTTCACCCCCCAAAACTAACCCCTTAAGTCAAAATTTAACTTTCAAAACTACATGGCTCTGATGAGGCCATCAATTCCTATATTATTACCAAATTTCAACTTTCTATGACAAATAATTTCGGAGATAATCGGGTGTGACAGACAGACGGTCAGACAGACACCGAAGTCATCTTATAAGTGTTCCGTACGGAATACTAAAAATAAATAGTTTATTTTATTTATCGAGTACCACATATTTTAAAACAATTTATTCGGAGCTACTTTTATCTAAATAAACCCTTATTTTTTAGATGTCCGCAAAGATATGAAATACGCCAAAAGTAATGTAGTATTGCCAAACAAAACATTGACAATGATTTAAATTACGTTTATTTAATAAAATTACAAGTCCACAGAAATAGAATTGTTTCCGGTTAAGACTTAACTTACTTCGTTTTTACGTATGTCGCATTGAAAACATTTTTTTTAACAGTTTTATATAGTAATTCGCAAAGGTCGCATATTAAAATCAAAGAATTGAAAACCGTCAGTTTTTACTATAATAATCTCTCAAGACTTACTGTCATTATAAAAGATAACGCTTCTTAAAAAGAATATTATTTTATTATTTCTTCGAAAATTTTCAAAATCCACATCATTTTAATACTATCCCGTATTTATTATAATGCTAAAACATAATCTCACTGTTATTTCGGTAATATACCCAAAATATACTAACTGGATTGAAACGTACAAAAGCTTGTTTTAGGTTAATTTAATTTAGCTCACTATAAATCATTTTCCTTATAACAGAAATCACCAGGTTATTTCAAATTATGGAAAAACGTGAAGAATTTTTGACATTATCTTCATATCTATTCGTCGGATTCTGTTGACATTTTATTAGATATTATTATCTTAAAGCTACTCATTTTAAAAATTTAATAGCTAGAAACTATGATGTGCCCAATAAAGAAAAAACAGAAATACGTAAGCTAATTGAGAATGTGATGAAAATTCAAATTCCTAGCTTCAGTTAAAATGCTAAGAATAATAAAATATTAATCAGAAAATGGAACATTGAAAAGAGCAAGAAAATTATTATTTCGTAACAATAGATAGCAAGGTACACTTTTAAAAGTGATAACTAATTTAAATACAATCCATATGGTTAAAAAAAATTAAATCTGCTAAGTCTAGAATCTCTACCAGCTCTTACTTCAAAACAAGAACTGTCACTTCTGTTTGCTATTTAAGCGATACAAAAAGGGAATTTTGGGAAATTAAAAAAAATATATATTTTTTTACTTATTTTAAGATTTCATTTTGTACAATCGGTAGGTGGACCACCTTTTTTAGTGAATCAATTACTAAAATTTTAATATTTAGGATGCTCTAAAACCGTTAAGATACTAATAAATATTCCACGCCATCTACAAACAATATGGGGAAACTAATCAATATTCATGATGCAGAGTTTAAAATACAAGATGGCGCTGACTCACTGACACATGACACTAAGACATCTTCACATTAATATTAAACACTGCTTTTCAATATACCTAATAAGAAATTTAACGCCCGGCAATCTAATAATGACAATCACCCATTGTAATAGCTATTTGCAGAATAACAGTATGTGAGTAATCAAAAAAAAGTAAGAACACAATATCAATAAATAATACAAATAAGCAGAGGTTGACATTTCCGTCTGGTGCAGACCTAGTGCACACCTGGTGTACTTAACACCCACGAGGACGCTCTTTGAAGGCGACGACCGCCGTGAAGACGACGTCGAAGACGCGACGCGACCGACGTCAGAATGTGCCATCACCAACACCCTTCTCAATTTTATACCGCGTCGAAAGGGGGGGCAGTCACTTTTTATTCCATCCAGCAGAGTCGGTGGCTCATCTGCAAGTCGAATAACACACCTAATTATCAAGTTAATATGGCCATTCTGTATGGCCGTTGGAAAGAGGTTTATATTTGGCTCAGACTAAAAAAGGACGGAAGAAATTCGCACCCTGCGAGTTGAAGCGAGAAACCGAGCCACATTGATATTATAAGTAAGTTCAATAGCTGTATTCATTTGTAAACTAAGGCCCTGGTATACATTCAGGGAGGGCAGAACTCATGTATGTTTCATACAATTTAAAGCACGGTATATTCGGGCGCTCGACGCGACGTTGCCGGGATTTCCGGGCGAAGATATAGGCGAGAAGACGAGACTTGGGTCCTCGCGAGCCAGAAACGACGTTAAAATCATGCGCGGTTGCCGCGATATTAATAGTCCAACATTTGATTTACAAATATTGTTTTCGTATATATCAATAAAAGAAATATTATACCTGTCAAGATGGCCGCGGTAAATCAGTTTTTACTTGAGTTATTTTTGGCCTTCCTTTCAAAGGGCATTTTAGGTTCTAAAATTCAAAAATTATTATAGTAACCAGTACAAGATGCAATAAAAAACTACTACTATAAATTACAAAATACAAAAAAATTGTATAAAATACAGTATAATTTCTGTTGTTGTCATAAGAATCACAGGAGTATTCCATACTCGCATCACCTTAAAATTCTATTTAAACAAAAATGAAGGGGTCAGAAGCAAAGGGATGTAAGTGAAAAATTGTCTAAATTAAGTTATGTGCTTTAAGAGGTTTCTTTACCCAACATCTGACTCCTGGCAGACAGACAGACCCATTCTCTGTACTAGACGGTGGTGCCCTAACAATGTTTTTGTTAGAAGGTTCAGGTATTATTTGAATTTTTAAAGTTACAGTAACTTTCAAGATGATTTTCTCAAAACTTAAGTAATGTTACTTGCACCCCTTTGCTTCTAACCGCCTCAAATACTTCATATTTCTAGAAAATATAGATCAATCCATACTGAAAAAAACTGCAACTGCAAAAAAATTGAGCTTGAATCTGCTACTTTCCTACATTTCTCGTACACACGGTATTTCTAAAGATCTTAACTATTTAAGATTAAATCATTGAACACTCAGTACTTCGAATAATAAGGATCCCTGAAGATGCTCGTGCGATTGTAGTCGTTACAAACTAAAGTCAGTCTATTTTGACACGACTGAACCACAAGAAGCACTATTTTTATCTTACTTAGCTCCATAGTCCAAAATGGTGTCAATTTGATGCTAGAAGTTGGTTAGACTGCACACCGAATACTCGCCACTATACTATCATGGATGGAAACAAAACAGCTCATAATAAAATCATTGGAAGAGGTTGAATGCATTTTTGCAGTACCCAACAGCTTCACTCACTAAAAGTTTAGTTTTAAAACTCGCCAGATTTGACAACTCGGGATTTAAACTAACAACTGTAAAAGTACGCCAATTAGACAACAAAGCATGAATTAAAAGGTCTAAGAAATCTCTTTAGTATGTTATTGCATCTACCAAAGTAAAAAATTATAACCAAATATATCTATCCTACGGGAACCAGATGACATTTATTAAAGCAGAAGGGGAGCGTTCAGACGCAATGTCGATTGAGCGTGGAGTAAGGCAGAGTTATGTCTTGTC
This sequence comes from Pachyrhynchus sulphureomaculatus, assembly GCA_019049505.1. NCBI lineage: Eukaryota > Metazoa > Arthropoda > Insecta > Coleoptera > Curculionidae > Pachyrhynchus > Pachyrhynchus sulphureomaculatus. The sequence goes on along the minus strand of CM032447.1, from coordinate 232,278,574 downwards.
TCCACTATTGTTTAATATATACTTTGAGCAAATCTTCATAGAGGCACTGGAAGAGGCTGGTAAAGGAATACTGCTTAACGGGGAGCCAATAAATAATATTCATTATGCTAACGATACGGCGATTATGGCTGATAACTTAAAGAGTCCACAATCATGACAAAAGTAAACGAAGTCAGTAATCGATACGGTCTCAAACGTAATATAAGCAAACAAAGTACATGGTAATCAGCAAGTCTCCAGTTCCTGCTACCTTGTTGATGGTTAACAGTCAACAAACACAAAGAACTCCATAATATTCATATCTAAGTACCATGATAAACGAACAGTGATAAAATGACATTACTTTTCAAAACCCATCAATACAATTAAGCACAAAAATAAGAATTCTAAGATGTTATGTCTTCAGTGTCCTTCTTTACGGTGTGAAATCTTGGACGCCGACTAAAGTCACTTCTAAGAAACTTGAAACATTTGAATTATGTCTATATCGGAGAATTTTGAAAATTTCTTATATTGACCATATTACCAACGAGGATGTCTTAGGTCGCATGAACAAGAAACTGGAAATTATGGAGACTGTTAAAATTAAAGAAAAATTGGAGTAATTAGGATACATAATAAGAAGTTCCCACAGATATTGATTACTATAGCAAATACATCAAAGAAAGATTTTTGGAAAAAGGGGACCACAACGCAGACGTATCTCCTGGCTAAAAAATCTGCCAAGTTGAAGAACAATTTCCAACATTCAAACCGAATAGGCACTTTAAGAAAATATCTATCCTTAACTTTCATACATATCTCAAGATTTTAACTCTTGATTTAAATTTTCTAAAGAAATGTTCTTTTGTGACATTTCCGACACAAAATATAAGAATAATATGAACCTAACAAAATCTATCATCTAGAAGTTTTCGATTCCCTAACAACCATACCATTATTAGAGTAAACTGAAGAAAACGATACAGATAAACAAAAATCAATTAATTTCAATCATGACTGAATCAATGAGAATGATTTTTGTTTACTTGTTTTAACTGTCATTTCTCTGAATTTACTCTAATATTGTTGTAGATTAGTTTTAAATCTTGAACTCTTTTGGCAAAACTAGCGGCAACTTTTGAGTGGTCTCAATTACGGACTGAAATTTAAAATGTTGGATCGCCTTATCACAATCACATGATATTAATATAGTCAATGAAGCATCTCTAACATATTAAATAGATAGAATCTTCCTGACGATAACATTTTTGGTGGCCTGCTGATACGTCAGGTCTGTTAAGTGAAAAGTTATAACTGACTCAACAAAGAAGGATGCCTGCACTCTGTTTAAGGGACATTAGCTTACTGAAATTAACATAAATTACAGAGTTAATACTATAATTTTAAACTAGAATCTGAAATGCAGATGCAGATATCTAATATGCCTGAGATATTCTAATTTACGTACTTTGATGTTCGTCACGATTTCTGTTTTTTTTTTTCATTCTTTGTAACACTTGTTCATTTGTGACTTGTTCTATTCTTTCTCTTCTTCGAATGCCTATCCGTGCTGGATGTTGGCAAGCAGCAGCTCTATCTTCGCTTTGTCCCCTGCTGCCCGAAATAGACCTGTTGATGTGAAATTCTTCTTCTACCAACCCCTCTCTTTCCAACGACTTTCCCCTGTAATACTACCTGAAGCAATCCATATCTAATATGCCCGAGATATTCTAATTTCTTCACGATTTCTGTTTCTTTTTTCATTCTTTGTAACACTTGTTTATTGTGACATGATAATTATTCGCAATATTCGTCTATAGATCCCAGATCTTGCTGGCTGCTTCGGTTATTATCCAACTTTCTAGCGGGTATAGTAATACTATGAACACGTAACAACGAAGGAGTCTGGAGTTTGTCTCTAATTTGAGATGGTGGCTTTTAAGGAGAAACTATTTTTGCTTTTTCTATACTGGCTTTGATTTCTATAGAATGGTCCCACTGATTATTAACCAATTGCAGTCAAGTATATGTACTTTTCTACCTGTTCTATTTTTGTGTGTTTGTGTTCTATTGATGTAGTCCAATTTCTCCCAGAGTGGTGCAGGCCAAGACTACAGATACCGCTAATACATCACATCGGTATAAGGTTTAATTTGTCACTCTATCTTCAAGGACTGATTTTCTCATAAAAAAAAATTAATTAAAATAAAACTCTTAATAAATGAATATGTCTAATTTTTCTTTTTGACAGATTGCATTTTCAAAATTCAACTGTTGGCAACAGTGCCCCCTAAAGCCTGGTCGTAGGAGAGTATCGCTGAATATGCAACGACTAAGAAATACCCCGAACCGTGCTGGCCCAGTCTGGCCGGGAAAGAAGAATGCATAATTCAAGATGGAAATTAGAAATAAATTAAATATGAAAATTACGGTAAAAGAAAAAGAGCCCATTGATTATGTATGCAGCGAGGAAAAATTAAGGGCTAATGAAGAAAAACGGAACAGGCTGGATCGGAACAGAAAGGTTGACCCAGGTGGTGCGCTATGCTGGAGCGCTACGGAGATGGTTTTCAAATTTAAACCGTGATGAGTTTTTAAAAGGTGGTGGTGTGGTAAAATTAATCAAAAAGTCTTTAAGAAAATAAAGCTCGTTTGTCAGGTAAGTGTAATTTTTTCCTCGTTAATTCAGGAGATAAATTATTAATTAGGCTGTTTTTCGTGTACGCTGAAGAAGAGTAATTGCTAGTAAGGTTGTTTTTAAAAATACTCCCCAGTAACTTTTTAATATAAAAAATTTTCCTCAATATCTCACACTCAAACAGGTATTTTTTAAAACGTAATATGTTTTAAAAGAGCTATCTTTCAAGTTTTTAGAAAAGAAAAAAAATTGTTACAGATCATTTTATTGTTTCTTAAAATATTCGCCTTTTAGATTTGTACACTTTTGCATGGGTTCGAACCAATTCTCAAAGCTTTTTTCCATTCTGAAGTTGGTACCTCAAAAACATTAGAATAATCAATTGTTTGACGTGCTGTGTGAGAGCTGGCATTGTGATGATGAAGAATGATTCAACGTTTTCGGTTGATTGTTGCTTAGTTTCCGGGTCGTACGAATATATCCAAGTTTCGTCGCCTGTTACGATGTTGTATATGGATTTTGAGCATTTCTTGCACCAACTGACACGAGCCTGTTTTTGAGTTTCAGACAAATTATGTAGAATCCAACGGGAACAAATCTTTTTCACAGCTAAATTTCACAGAAATTCGAATATTCTGCAGTCTTCGATATGCTTAAAGATGCCTCTAACCCACGGTAAGTCACATGCCGATTCTCTTCATTTATGGTGCGCACAGAATCGACGTTTTTCAGAACAACATCCAATTTCGGTTCCACGAAATTGATTGCTAACAGAGACACGACCATGACAAAATTCTGCAAACCAATTATAAACAGTCTTTTCTGATGGTGAATCATTACTAAAAATTAAACGAAGCAATTCGAAGTATTGTTGTTGAGTTAGGTCTTTACTAAAATCGTAAAAAATCATCCAACGAAAACTTTCACGTGAAATTTCCATTTGTTCACAAAACTGTTCTTTTTAAAACGCTCACTGTAAACAAACTACTCGGCCATTTTATGAGCTGTCACTATTTTAACAATAACAAATGTCAAATTTTGCAACAATGGTAATGTCACATCTCAATAGCGCCATCTAGTGATCGTTGGTAAGAACATAAAAGGCGGCCCTCGTATTATTAATTTATTTATTGTATAATGTTGTTTTTAATTTCACGCACATACGAGCTCACTCTCCGCCATTTTTGTATTTCACCACGTTTTCATTAGTCTGTCTGTTGGCGCCATTATTCCTAAACGAAATTTGATACACATAAAAAACTTGAAATAACGAAGAAATTTATAGTCTTTCACCAATATTACTTTAAGAGATGGGGGCAGCAGGAGTGTGGATTGATCAGTTTTAATAAGTTTCAATAGTATTTTCAGAACTGTTCCTTGTTTATAATTGCGGAATTGAAGTTACATTTTTTTTTTTTTGGATTGGGTCACAATTTGACAACATAAATCTTACTTATTCATTAAGGTAAAATAAAACTTAAAAACTGACATAAATCTCCGTGGATTGGAACTGATTTGAATATTCAGGTCTACCTTTATCTATGAAGTATGGAGGTATTTCTCCAAATCTTCTACCAAAGGAACACTGGCGTTCCAATTGTCAATTGTCAGATTTCGCCCTATTGCCAGAAATTGGTGTAATCAATCTCTTCACAACGTCCATTGCAGCGTTACTCAACTGATACAGGCCATTCGGCAGCTTACCAGCATAAAGTTCCATATTCAAAATACAAAAAGTAGTCGCATCTACTATCGGCTAAAGTTTGATGCCGTATTTATCAGGTTTTGATTTCATATATTTTCTGAAAGGACCTTTTCCTCGATAGCCTGTCATCATTTCATCATATACAACATCTTGTCCCACTGAATAAGGTAATAAGCAGTTCTCAGTAAACTTATCCAAAATATTCCTTATTGGCGCACGACGAAATGCTCGTGTAGTTGCATCATCAAACCGCAACGAGTTTAGAAGGAATTTTGTTCTTTTTAGCGACATGGTTGTTGAGAAATATAGATACACCTGGGCCATCAGTAGTATATAAGCCTTCCAAATTAGCTTGTGACATTAACATAGCTCCTATGATGTATTATAAACCGAATAATGCTCAGATTTCAACAGCATCAGTGGTTTTGCAATCATGGGGTCGGTTGTACAATGGAGCCTTTTTTTGTATAAATTTATTAGTACAAATGACGAGTTCTTCAATCATATCTTCACTTTTGAATGAGTTCCAAGCTTTTGCAAACGAAGTCACCCCTATGCCATTTCTACGAACACAAAAATCTTCCGAAAGAATATTTTTTACTTGACGTCTCACCCTGTTGTTATTAGATTTTGTCACTTTATTACGTTCTATAAAAAAACCACTTATCTCTGATAAGGGCACATTTTCGTCCGAACTCGAGCTTCTTACTTCTTCGACAGACTGAATTTATTCATTACTTCCTACGTTAGAAAGGTGGTCGGAAACTTCTGAACCTTCGTCGCTGAGCACTGATTCACTCTCTATATCTTCTTCTTGTATTAGCGTAATTATTTCAGAATCACTAATAGGTCTACCAGGCCATTTTTTTATAAAAAATACAAATAAAATACCAACTTATATATATTTTCGCAATCAGAGTCGCGCGTAACCTTTTCGACGACTGGCGCATATGATCTTTTCGACGCCTATGCCATGAGTGAAACAAAAGCTATTTGTGCAACCCGGGACGCGCGGAAAAGGGGGGTTTATAGTTGTTTTTGTTTGTGACGAAAATAATCGAAATTATAAACAAAAATGTATAAAGTGCGGTCGATTCGACGCCGCGCGCCCTCTTGAAGGTTTTAAGAAATAAAGGGGGAATTTGGAGTGGTTGTCTCGAACATATCTGCCAAGCCTGTGACTAATCAACCTCATCATCCATCAGCCTTCCTCGTCCACAGCTAGATATAGGCCTCCTCTAAGAACATCTACCGATTTCTGACCTGAGCGGTGTTAACCCAATTTGCTGCCGTTCTCACGATGTCATCCCTTCATCTAGTTGGTAGTCTGCCTTTGTTCCTTTTCTCTTCTCTGGATCTCCTTTCTATTAATCTTTTACACCATCGATTATCATCCCTTCGGACAGTATCCCATTTAGATTGCGTATTTGCGTATACCATCTATTACTTTTGTTCCTTGTCTGATAATTATGTTTGTTATTCTATCCTTCCTTGTGATACCCAGCATAGCTGTCTCCATTGCCCATTGTGACACTCTCAGTTTGTTTCCTGGCTGTTTTGTCAATGTGAGTGTCTAGACGCCATATATGATTATCGACAAAACATATTATTTATATACTTTCCTTTTTAAGCACGTTGGCAGATCACCCTGCACCGTATCTTTCAGTCGTCCATTCCAATCCCACACGACGGTGTATCTCAGGGGTTTGGCCAATTTATAATTCATGACCCAAATATTTGTAATTATGGACTTGCTCCACCTCGCTTTCATTAAATTTCGTATTATTGTTTACAACTAAATCAGTCATAAACTTGGTTCTCTATATATTAATATTTAGACCAATATTTGCCGATGTTACCTGCAATTGTTGAGCATCACCTAGATTGTTGGCTAATATGACAATATTATCAGCAAAGCACATGTCGTTTAGGTATTCTCATATCTCTCTTCAGTTGCTTGAAAGCACATGCTGTTTCGTAGTTATAAATGAATTGTCTTAACTAAGTATATATGTTATGTAATCTATTCTCATTTGCTGCAAGGCAGATAGTATCGCCGGCAACTCCACGGTGCACTATGGGACAGAATCGTGCGTACCGTCTCAAAAATAGGTTTTGCGAATATTCGATATTGAATATTTTGTTAATGCACATATCTAACTGAATGTCTAATACATATTATATAGAATTTAAAATAGATTATTTCTCATTTTTTCTTAATAAAAACTTGACTTGCAAATTGACGCTCAAAATAATGTCGATTATGTAGAACAGAATTGAACCAGTTTACATGGTCATATTTTCATTATTTTCAATGCAAATATGTAAGTGTGATATATGGTTAGAATGGTTATTAAGTACCTTATTTAAAAAGCATTTAAGTAGACATTTATGTAAAAACTGGAGAGGTACACGATTGTTTTTGCTGTATCAAATATCCTAACCTTATTAGAAACTTTAAATAGACTTTTGACAGTTAGCGATGTCTGCCGATGTCGTAATTTTGATACCATCACATAGAGCAGCTCATATAAGTCAAGGCAAAAAAAAAAATTTGCCCGAATCTGCGCCCTTTTAAATGGACGAAAAATACCTGATGGGGAGGCAAATGCAAAATATTAAAAAAAAAAAATTTTCTGACATTTTATTGTTAAATAATATTGTCTACTAGCGTCTATAGCGGACATAGGTAGGCAGGTAGATATGTAGGTAGGTAGGTAGGTACAAGGCAGCTTTACCAGGTAATATCACTAGAACAGGTGACTATTGTTTACATCCCAGCAAGTTGTCAAAATTGTGTTTACAAACTACCGCATTGAACTACATACATACATAAAGTGGTTGTTTTTTGAGAGAAGCTCTCGTGATTTTTGACAATGTGGTGAATTTTCTACCAACAAAATACATGTGATTTTTTTCGGCTTTGTTGCTATTGCCGAACTGCTACTACCTGGTAGAGCTGCCTTGGGTAGGTAGAAACATTTTTTGTGTTTTATATATAAAGATAGATTACTACCTAAATTAAAGTTTAGGTAAGGTGGAAAAATTGGAAATCATATCATATAAGAACGCGATAAATATGTGACTACCCGCAGATAATAATATTTTTCTCACGGAATTGAAGTATAAAAGTTATTGATTTAATTGTCATTTACCAGTACTTTATTGTGCTTCGACATAGAGTCTTCACCAACCTCGGTAAAAACAATATTTGCGAAGTACCTATACAACAAAATGAGTGAATTTGTTGTGCCTCGACGAGTATTATGCGAATTTTTCATTGACCATGGGACAAAAAGAGAAGATATTCAAAAATACTTAGAAGAACACCATCATTTGTCGTCTTCAAAAAGTGAATTAGTTGTAAAAAGTATTCAAAAATCGCTTATATCAGCTTTTAACAATCGCCTGACCACATCTAACCGAACTAAAGAACGTTTCTTTAACAAAAATACAACGTGGTTAGACGGTGAATTTAAGGTACAGCTCGACGAAATACCAATGGATATCAAACCTACAACATCTGGAGAACGTGGACGTCCATCAAAGTCTTATGAAGATCTGTCAGAGAAATCGAAAAAAAGAAAGAATATGGAGTTAATTCAAGAATATGGACTCGAGAATATACATAACGCATACGTCCAAGGATTGCGGTCTGAAGGAGAATTGGAAGAAGCTTTTGTTGTTGCAATGATGCGGAATTGTGATAGAGATGAAAAAAAGATCATAAAGGAAAAATTGTTGCATGAAACTCGCAATGCAACATATTTTACGGCGGATGAAGCTTTAAGTCTTTCTGCTGATTTAGATCTTTCGAAATCACAATACGGATTACTTCGAGCAAGTCTGATTAACAAAAACTTCGATATATTACCGTCATATAATATATTAACAAACGCAAAAAAACTGTGTTATCCTCCACCCTCCAGCATTGAAATAACCGATACAGGCGCTAAAGTAAATCTACAAGATTTGCTGGATCACACTACCGCCCGTATCTTAAAAATTGAAAATATTTAGAACCCAACAAGAAGAAATCTTAAATTGTTTACCAAATGGAGATGTGATGGTTCATCGGGACAAAGTGAATATAAACAAATTTTAACAGATGAAAGTAACTTGGTCTCAGATGCAAACTTATTTATAGCGTCTTTGGTACCAATAAAGCTGATTGATACAGAAACAAAAGAGGTTCTTTGGCATATTCGGTTTGCTCTTCTATTCGATATTGCCGACCAATTCTGATGGAATTTGCAAAAGAAACGCCCGAGAAAAACCCGTTCGGTGGTCGGTGATATTCGGGGTCAAATTAATAATTTGAAAATTTCTGAGATACACATGGGGGACCAGCTAATTGAAATAAGTCACGAGCTGTTCTTAACTATGGTGGATGGAAAAGTTACACAAGTTCTAACTGACACAAGTTCTGGAGCTGTGTGTACGGTGTGTGGGGCTAAACCAAGCGATATGAATAATTTGGAGAAGATTGAATCAAAGCCAGATAATATGAATGCTTACGACTACGGTTTGTCGACGTTGCATGCATGGATTAGGTGCATGGAGTTAGTTTTACATATTTCATATAATCTTTCGTTTAAAAAATGGGCTGCGAGAACTCCGGAAGATAAAAAAAGTAGAGAAGACAAAAAGAAGAGAACTACTACTGCTCTTCAGAAATAACAGGAGTTAATGAAGATCTTATTAAAAGGTTTTATGTTATTCTTCAGACTTTGGCATGCGGTATTGCTGTAAATCCAGAAAAATTTGGTGTATATACTCGCGCTACTGCACAATTGTACGTTACACAATATATGTGGTATAACATGCCTTCTTCAGTACATAAGATCTTAATACATAGGGAAAGTATAATTAGACATTTTGCTGTTCTGCCTATTGGTAATTTATCTGAGGATGCCCAAGAATCTCGTAATAAAGATTACAAAAATATCAGATTATGTCACGCTAGAAAGTGCTCTAGGTCCGCAACGAATGAAGACGTATTTCATAGTCTTTTATTTACATCAGACCCATACATATCAAGTATCAGAAAACCATCAGTCACTGTTGCCAAGGAACTGTTAGACGAAGCCAAGAACCTCTTAGATATTTAAATTGTAGTTTGTATATCAATTTTTTTTTTCCTATTTTATGTAGTGGATTAATAGATGTTTGTCATTTATTATATGCTATTTTCATATGTAATATTAACAAAAATACGAAATAATAGTGTATACCGTTAAACTGTATAATTATCATTCAATAAGATAAGTAAACTATGTTTTTGTATGAAAAAGTGTCATTTTTATTTTTGTATTATTTTTTTATATATTATAAATAAAATAATTCTCGCAAAAAAGAAAACCGACTTCCTCCCTCCGATTTTCATAAATTTTCAATAGAGTTATCTAAAAATCAATATTTTGGACGGACAAAATATCCGTCCGATTTCCGAAATTTTTTTATGTGTTCGGCCTGTTAACAAATTCTTTCAAAAAGAAGAAAGAATTTTGAAAATCGATTTATAAATGGCCGAGATATTCAAAAATTAATTTTTCTGACGGACATTTTGTCCGTTCGATTTCCAAAAAAAATTTATGGGACCCAACTGCAAGCAATACCTTTCAAACAAAAAAAGAATTTTTAAAATCGGTCCACAAATGGCGGAGTAATATTGGAACACACATTAAAAAAAAACAAAAAAAAAAGGAACAAAAAAAAAATACACACGCGAAGTCGGTTAAAAATTAAAAACGAATGTACCATTATTTGAGTATATACATTAGAGATACTACGTACCAAATTTCAGCTATTTACTTCAATCAACGACAAAGTTACAGATTTTTGAGACGGTACGCACGATTCTGTCCCATAGTGCGGTGTCGGCTTTTTTCAAATCAACAAATATTAACATGAGTGGTTTGTTGTCTTCTATAGATTTCTCTGTAAGGATCTTGATGGTCTATAAATGATCGTTATTATAGTATCCACTTCTAAAGCCTGCTTATTCGCGTGTTTCATAGAAGTCTAGTTTTCGCTCTGAGCCTTCGTTTTGATTTTCTTCCATTTTATAAATGAGGGCCGAGGTATTTCATTAGCTTGGAATTATTATATTTTTGAAGCAGAGATAAAAAAGGGAATCTAGAATCCTCAATAATCCTTTGCCACCCATTTTTACAGCTTCCATTACGATCTGATTTTCTCGGGGAGCTTTGTTACTTTTCATTTCTCTTCTTCCAGTATTATCTCCAATAGTTCTTCCGAGCCTTAGGTGATTTATTTTTGAATTTATTATTTTTATATATGTGATTAACATCTCAACATAATGTACCTATCATCTTAAATATCGAGGCGTAATGCTTGAACTAAATTTTCCTTTTATTGTAGTCAAATTTAGTATTTATTTTAGACCTGAGTGTTTACAAGAGAACAAATGGATAAATTACTTTACTATTTTTGGGCTTTACTTTTATCTTTAGTTAGATTGGCAACCCATAGAATAAAGCCACCACCCCAAATTTATGCTGCATACAAGTCCAACAAGAAGTTATATTAAAAATGTTCAAATTTGTATTTAGTCCTGCAGAGATAATGGTATACAAAGATCACCTGGAGCCAAATACTGGTAGAATTCTCACTCAACGATATAATTTGCCATATTTCATTGACAAAAGTCTAATTATTATTCAGCAGATAAAACTAAAACTTATAAAAAGAAAAAGGTTCGAGAATTTTATATTTCAATAACCTATCAGGATGTATTAGAGCAATAACCAAACATAATTCATTCGGGTCTGCAGCTAAAATTTTTAGATAATTTCAAAGACAGATATTATCTTTATTATTTACCTTTTATATATGCTACACTTGACAGAAATACTTATTTTCTTGAGTGCTATAACCTGTCGAAATAAATGCTTCAACTTAGACAAAACCCTGTATATCGCCTAATAATGAAACTACTGTTCATAACATCACTTCAGAAATGTTCTAGATAAAATAATGAGACGTGAAGGAAGAAGGATTTTTTTAATACTATTCTTAAGCCTTGGATACCAAGATTTTTTAAACATGAGTAACTCACTCAAGTGCAAGCGATGCATATGATGAAAGCGATGTGTGCAACTGCAATGCACTTTGAGTGTCCTCCGTTGAAGATCAGAAGCATCGAATAAGAAAACTCCATTGTTAGCTGCAAACTTATAGGCTTGAACATTATGGGGCAAAAACAATATTATTTGCTTTTGTAATTAAGGGGAACCACCATTTTACAACGCTGTAAAAAAAGAGCGCAGAGTAGATATTTATAGCAATCAAAATTTGGCAGAATTAATTGTCTGTTTTAATCGGTTTTGTTAGTCCTACCAAATTTTGGTTGCTATAAATATCTTCACTACACTCTTTTGTCTACAGTGTTTTAAAATAGCCCTTCTTTCAATTACAAACGCCCATCAGAGGGATTATTTTAAAATCATTAGTAAACAGGTTAACTAACGTTAATTAGGATGAATTCGAAGCTAAGAAAATATATATAAAAATGTAAGTCCCTGACATAAATTACACATGCCAACGATGAAAAATTTTTTTAAATAATTTTATCTGATTCCTATGTTGTTTGGTGTACTGAGTCCGAAAATAATAATAAAAAAGTCGTATTATCCACCAATATTTCACGTTTTAATAATCAAAATGTGAAAAGTTTATCATTCGAATGTTATTAGGTTGGCAATAAAATCAGAATTTTATAAGGTTGGCAGTAAAATCAAATGTTATTAGGTTGGCAGTTCCGATAAATGTCACAGCTGTTTGTTTTCTTTTAGTTAATATAACCTCGCATTGCAGTGTTTAATTCATGTGCTTTAATTCATACTCAAAGTATGGCTAATCCTGGTTGTAAAAACTCTCCCAACACTTTTTGTTATATATGTGGTGAGTTTGTAGTTAAAACACACCAAAGAAACATTACTGACTTTGTAAAAAAACGTATACTTTGCATATTTTGGTGTAGAAATCGGTAATCAAGAAAAATGTTGGGCTCCTCACATAGTATGTTATGTTTGTGTCGAGGATCTTAGGAAATGGTTTTTAAGAAAGAAAAGAAAGCTTTTAGATTTGCAGTACCCATGGTATGGAGAGATCAAGAAAATCATTCAAATGATTGTTATTTTTGCAGGGTTGATGTTTCTGGATATAACTCCAAAAATAAGAAAGTAATTGTCTTTCCGAACTTTATTTCAGCTAATCGGCCGGTAGGACATGAACTGGGACTTCCTGCCCCTGAGCCACCTCAGTCTATTGATGACGTTTTACCAGGTGTACAAGTATGAAATGCGGATTTCAGACAACTGATGGTGCACCAATGCAGTTTGTGCTATAAAAATTTGACACTGCGCCATTTTGTTGTGTCATCAACAAGTGTCAGACGCGCACCAGTGATAAATTGGAAAAGTGTGTGCATAATGTTGTGTTATTGTGTTTAATATGTCGAAATTTATACCGAACAAAGAGCATTCGCGGTCAGCATTAATTTTTTGTTTTCGTTTGAAGAAAACTGCTGTTGAATCATACCGATTACTGCGAGAAGCTTATGGTGAACATGCTCCATCGTAAGACACGTGTGAACGATAGTTTCGGCGTTTGAAAGGTGGTGACTTCGATGTTGCAGACAAGGAACGTGGAAAAACCGCCAAGAAAATACAAAGATGTGGAATTGCAAGCATTGTTGGACGAAGGTGATTCGCAAACACAAAAACAACTCGCCGAGCAATTGAGCGTTAGTCAACAAGCTGTTTCCAATCGGCTACTAGAGATGGGAAAGATTCAGAAGACCGGTAGATGGGTACCACATGAGTTAAAACGACAGACAAATGAAAAAGCGCAAAAACACGTGTGACATTTTGCTCGCTCGGTACAAAAGCAAGCCGTTTTTGCATCGTATCAGTCAGGCTAAGATCGACAAACAAGAGAACATAATTCTATCAGTACTTATGGCCAGTAATGTACAATGTACAATGAATTGTACCAAAAAACGAGATATGCGTTTCTTTGGTATAATTCGTTGCATCTTACTATAAATAACTAGCGGATTCCCTTCGAGGGTTGCTAGGCCAGCTCATAAATCACCAGAGTATGTAAATATGACCTTTTTATGAATTTCGAAAACTGACACCTTATATCAGTTGATAGAATGCCGCAACTACAAATTTGCGTACTCTAAGATTCTAATTATTGTTACGTCATCTTGAATAACTTTGCTGTTTATCGCAGTTCAAAATAAAAGTTAATGTGCTAAGCCTGAGGGAAAAAACATTTTGCAAATATCATGAGTAAAAACATTTTAATCAGCTAACTTTGACTCTTTGTACTCTTCATATCCATCCATCATCCTCAATCTAACATCTTTACAGACGTATAGTGATCAAATAACCATGAATATCATGACTTAGCCTGGATTTCCACCTCTTTTATTACGTTTCTGATGGTATTCTGCCACTTTAATCGATTGACGGTGGCCTTTTCCGCGTGTTGTCAGGCTTTCCCTAGATAATCAATTTTTTAATTCGCTTCCAGTTAAATGAACAAACAACCGCAATATTCCAGCAAGTACTGTAGGTAGTAGCCATTGGGTGGGTTTAATTTCGTTCAGAATGAACATGTTAGTTCGATGTTTAGTCCAGGAGACATGCTACTTTTTTCGCCAGCAGAACATCTCAAACGCGTCTAGCCGTTTTCCATTTGCTGTTCGAAAAACTTTCAGACGCATATTTAAGTATAGAGAACACCAGGGTTTGGAATAGACTGATCTTCATGTTTCTTGTGATATCTTTACTCTTCCAAATTCTCGATCGCTTGATCATTGTTGTTTTCCCTAATTGTCTTCTGCGGATCTCATCTTTATTGTCCCCAGTATTGTGAATTAGTGCTCCCAGGTAGATAATCCTGTCCACTATATCAAAATCAGAGACATATTCGACATTTGGTTGATTGGCATCTTCCCTGTCGACTATCATTCCTTCAATTTTGCTTGTGTTGATCCATATTCTGCGCTAATATTTTCCAACCTGTCAATCACCAACACCAATTCATCCTCATTCTCCGTAGTTAGGAGAGAATCATGAGCAAAACGGAGGTTACTTATGCTAACGCCACCCAGTTTCACCGCCCCAGACTCGCCTCATTATGTGCTTATTGTAGATATTGATTGTTGTTTGGTGGGATCAGAGGGGCGTGGTCTATTATAAGCTATTAAAACCTGAGGAAACCGTTAATACTAAACGTTACCAACAACCATTGACCGATTTGAACCGTTCGCTGCTTGAAAAAAGGCCAGATTACCGAAAGAGGCAACACAAAGTCATTTTTCTTCATGACGATGCTCCATCACATACGGCAAAACCAGTTAGCGACACGTTGGAAGCACTCAGCTGAGAAGTTCTACCCCATGTGGCTTACTCACCAGACTTGGCTCCTTCCGATTACCACTTGTTTGCATCGATGGGTCACGCACTTGCTGAGCAGCGCTTTGGTTCATATGAATATTTGTGAAAAAATGGCTTGATGAATGGTTCGCAGCAAAAGGGGAAGATTTTTACTGGCGTGGTATTCACAAATTGCCCGAAGGATGGGAAAAATGTATAACAAGCGATGGACCATACTTTGAATAAAGCACTTTTTATCATTCTTCCGAATTTAACATGTTTTTTTTTTAGAAAAAAATCCGCATTTCATACTTGTACACCTGGTACAGTCCAGTCATGAATTTAATGAAATTCGACCAGATAATGATGCGTTTCAATGTTCTCTAGAAAATTTAAAACCGCAGTTGTTTACACAAGCTAAGTTAAATGATTTACTCAGTATATATCACCACTACACCAAACACTTTATTTTTGCACTCGACGCGCGTTTCGCTAACCATGTTAGCTTCATCAGGAGCGATGATTGACTAAAGCTAAACTACCAAATCTACCCTATTTATACTTAGCCTAACCCTTGAATTACTCAAGCGGAACTAATGACATAGGCAAGGCTATCAGTTCCGGTCAAGTAACCAGTAGAGGGGACTATAAGGAATAGGCCCTCTGTCTTTGTTTAAACTACTTTTACATTTTATGATTTCCATACTTTCGTATGCGTTCAACAATCTCCTATCAGATACATTTTTTATTAATTTTAGATTATCTAATGTTACAGTATGATCAGCTTCAAGAGCATGTTCGGCAATGCTAGACTTTTCTGTTCTGTTGTATTTTAAGTGTGCTAAATGTTCTTTAAATCGTGTTCTAATTGACCTTTTAGTTTGCCCAACATACTTTTTGTCACAATCATTACAACTAATTTCATAAATTCCACTTTTCTCACAATTAGGAATCTTATCTTTGGGATTTCCTAAGATATTCCTCAGATTGTCTGATGACTTATAGACTAAGGTGAGGCCTACCTTATTAAATACCTTATTGAGTCCCTTGCTATATTTCGGATTATATGGTATGGAGACATACTTGGTGTTATTTTCTTCGCGTGTAAAAAAGGTGGAATTCTGAATATTAAACCTAAACTTATGCCTATTTATTAACTTATTTACTAAGTAATCGTCATAACCATTAACTCTAGTTATATTTCTAATACGATTCCTTTCTTTATTAAAGTTTACTCTATTCAGAGGGAAAGTGACCAAACGATGAACTAAAAAATGTAATGAGGCTAATTTATGTTGTTTGCAATGAAATGAATCATTAGGAATATATCTATCTGTTACTGTGTCCTTCCTATAGATATCAAATTCTGATCTATTATTATTTTTAATAATTAAAATATCTAGAAAAGGCAATTGTCCTTTGTTCTCAACTTCGTAAGTGAATTTAATGGAATCATACCGGCTATTTAATTTGGAAACAAAATCATCAATATTTGCTTTCTTTGTATCAAAAATCGCGAAAATATCATCCACATACCTATACCATACCCTTGGGAAATATTCGAATCCTTGACTATCTTCGATTTCAAACTTACTCATGAATAAATTGGCTATGAAAGGTGACAAGCAATTACCCATAGCTGTTCCTTCTTTCTGAACATAAAATTGATTGTTATATTGGAAGTAATTTTGTTCCATACAGAGTTTAGATAATATCAAGTATTCACGAATAATTTCGTCTTCAAAGCCATTCACTCTAAGTAATTCTTCGAGATATTGTAAAGTTTGTGGAATTGGCACACTTGGGAACAAAGAACTAACATCAAAAGAAATTAAGACTTCACCTTCATTAAGAACTAGTTTTTTTGTTTTATTAATGAATTCTAACGAATTCTTCACTGCGAAAGTATTTAATGGTAACTTCTCAAGTTCTTTTGATAACCATTTGGATATTAAATATGTGGGTGATCCGACCGATGAAACAATGGGTCGCATTGCTTTTCCAGGTTTGTGAATTTTGGGTAAGCAATACAATTTTGGTATGGTCGGATTACTCACATTTAATTTAAATTTTAGCGAATCGGAGACAAGGTTCTTACATTTTTTTAAAGAATTTTTAACCTCTGATATTATTCTCGGTAATGGATTTCTTATTACTTTTTCATAAGGGCCAGATTCGATAAGATTATCTACGCGTACAAAGTAATCTTTCTTATCCACCTTATTTCCTTTATCCGCTTTTAAGTAGAAGACATCTTTCTTTTTCAATCCTTTAACTACTTTTATGTTTTTTTTCGTGAATTAGAGTTTGTGTTGTTAACTATGTTTTTCGATATTTGATTGCGACATGCTTCCCTAACAAATGATTTACTATTTTCTGGAAGTGTACTAATGGAACTTTCAATGTGAGCAACTATTTCTGATAAATTATCTCTAGGAGGGGGTACTGCAAAGTTAAGACCTTTGTTTAAGATGCGAATTTCATTTCGTGTAAAGGATTGAGATGAATGATTTTCTACAATATTTAGGAGTTCCTGAGGACTATTCTTCTGATATTTTCGCGATTTTTGATACAAAGAAAGCAAATATTGATGATTTTGTTTCCAAATTAAATAGCCGGTATGATTCCATTAAATTCACTTACGAAGTTGAGAACAAAGGACAATTGCCTTTTCTAGATATTTTAATTATTAAAAATAATAATAGATTAGAATTTGATATCTATAGGAAGGACACAGTAACAGATAGATATATTCCTAATGATTCATTTCATTGCAAACAACATAAATTAGCCTCATTACATTTTTTAGTTCATCGTTTGGTCACTTTCCCTCTGAATAGAGTAAACTTTAATAAAGAAAGGAATCGTATTAGAAATATAACTAGAGTTAATGGTTATGACGATTACTTAGTAAATAAGTTAATAAATAGGCATAAGTTTAGGTTTAATATTCAGAATTCCACCTTTTTTTACACGCGAAGAAAATAACACCAAGTATGTCTCCATACCATATAATCCGAAATATAGCAAGGGACTCAGTAAGGTATTTAATAAGGTAGGCCTCACCTTAGTCTATAAGTCATCAGACAATCTGAGGAATATCTTAGGAAATCCCAAAGATAAGATTCCTAATTGTGAGAAAAGTGGAATTTATGAAATTAGTTGTAATGATTGTGACAAAAAGTATGTTGGGCAAACTAAAAGGTCAATTAGAACACGATTTAAAGAACATTTAGCACACTTAAAATACAACAGAACAGAAAAGTCTAGCATTGCCGAACATGCTCTTGAAGCTGATCATACTGTAACATTAGATAATCTAAAATTAATAAAAAATGTGTCTGATAGGAGATTGTTGAACGCATACGAAAGTATGGAAATCATAAAATGTAAAAGTAGTTTAAACAAAGACAGAGGGCCTATTCCTTATAGTCCCCTCTACTGGTTACTTGACCGGAACTGATAGCCTTGCCTATGTCATTAGTTCCGCTTGAGTAATTCAAGGGTTAGGCTAAGTATAAATAGGGTAGATTTGGTAGTTTAGCTTTAGTCAATCATCGCTCCTGATGAAGCTAACATGGTTAGCGAAACGCGCGTCGAGTGCAAAAATAAAGTGTTTGGTGTAGTGGTAATATATACTGAGTAGTATCATTGTGCCAAAGATTCCACATTCCCAACTTAGTTAAATGATTTAGTGAGAGATTTGGGTTTGACTAAGGAAAAAGCAGAATTGCTTGGTTCTAGGCTGAAAGAAAAACATTTATTGGAATCTGGAACATCTATTTCTCATTGCAGAACAAGAGATCAACAGTTTGCTCAGTTTTTTTATGTATCAAATTTTCCCTATTTTGAAATTTAATCGATGTCATATTGTGGGAGAACTGTGGGTGATACAAAAAACTGATACGGTTTCAGCACCCAAAAATACATAACACTTACATGTATTGGTTTAAAAATTTTTACAAATATTTTTTTTGTTGGGCTGTGTTATTAACAATACTTCTAATATAAAAACAGAAAAAGTTTGTACTCTATTTCCAGCTTAGCTGGAAGTTAGAAAATATCGTCACTGCTTTCATTAGAAAAACCATTAATCCTCTATATAAAGTTTTTTGTTCATATTATTTTGTCACGTACAGCTTAACAGATCTTCGTAGCTGTAACCACGTAAAAAGAAAAAGATCAAGAACTCCATGAAAATATCAAAAAAAATAAAATCGTCTTGACAGCAGTAGGTTGTTTTGTGATTTTTCGGGTCTTGGCAGCATGATTTTTACGCAAACCTTGTTGAGTATATTCTTAAACAAAAAAAATACAAACAACACAAGACTATTTGATAATAAAGTGTATCAATGCGTTAATAAAGTTAAATATGTATAAATGAAGGAAAATAAATATTTTAATGCACTGCAAATTAAATTATAAAAGTAAGTACTTAAGACTGTTTTCCATTTTGCTGATCTAACTGGCGATAGCTCTCGTAGAAGTCATGTCAATCGCGTCATTTGCCGTAGTTGCGCAGCTTTAGACGTCATTCTTATAATACGAACAGATTAAATATATTTTTATGGATTTTTTTGAGTACTCTAGTCTAGTTTATAAATCTTGTTCACCAGGCTGATGAGTAAATAAATGAAACACAATATAGTGAAAAATAAGGTTTGAATTTTTTTTTATTAATTTGTTTAAATTGAAATTTTATTTTTATTAGCTGTACTAAAAAAAAAAAAAACGTTAGTCATTGTTCATTTTTCACGGACAAAATTCTTTTTATTTTCTCAAGTATCATTACTTCCGACTGACCACAGTTTGTTCACGTTGCTGTCCAGTCATGCTCCTCACTATCCGCGCCATCAGGAAAGAGCCGATATACGATGAAAAGCCGGAAAATGCGGAAAAGACTGGGAAAAGCTCCGCCGCGCAGATAAACCGAACATTCACATGTATGAATTCAGCACATCAAGCTTAAGAAGACACCGCTATCGAATTTAGAGGTGCCCCAACCAGGAAGTGTGGCTGTTAGAGCCTCTTCCATGAAATATAATGGAATATTTTATATAGTGAGGTGAAAAAATGATGCGGGATATAGGGCGTCAAAAAGATATATTGCGGAACGAGAGCGCTACTATATCTTATTGTATGAAAAAGTTAACTCTAATTTCCTTAAGGTATACTGGGTGAGAAAGAAAATATTATCCATGGCGCTATTTTAAGATGGTTTCAAATAGATTAATAAAATTTGGAATATTAGAAGTAAAATTAAATATAATATACATCTTACTATGTAGTACTTCTGTAATAACCACAAGTAGTAAAACAAATATTAAACTATATTTTCCACACCTATGAATACAGTTCTGTTTTCTTTCTAACCTCAATAAATCAGACAGATATAGTGCTTCTCGAATGCAAATTAAAATTCAACCGATCCTTACCAAATTTGGTACACGGGGATTTTTTTGGGTCGCTGATCACGAATCAGATTGGGTTCCCCACATCATTTGCAGTTCTTGCAAAATAATGTTGTACATCAATAAGAAGGCGATTAAATATTCCAGACCAGCAATATGGAATACAGTGAAAATGATTGCTACTTTTGTATGAATGTTGTATCTAGGCATAACCGAAAAAATAAAGCCCTATTACTTATAACGATGTTTCGACAGTAACAAGACCAACTAAACTAATTCCGCCTCCTGAACCACTTGATGCTGATGTTATGGAAACAAATGATTTCACTTATCAGTTCATGCCGAAAACATTGAGACTGTCGAAAAAGATTCAAACACTGTTACTAATGAATGTTCTAGTGACAACCTATCATATACTAGTGACACAGATAAAGAATTTCTACCATACAACCGTAAACCAGAACCAATACTCGTATCACAGTCAGAACTTAGTGATCTAGTCAGAGATTTAGGGTTATCCAAAGATGGTTCAGAGCATCTTGCTTCCTTTTTAAAGAAAAGACATTTACTTAAGCCAGAAGCTACGATTTCTTATTATAGAAACAGAGATGAAGAATTTCGAAAATATTTCACAATGGACGAGGAATTGTCACTTTCATATTGTACCGATGTAAAAGGTCTAATGGATAAATTTCAAAATAACTCATACGATCCTGAAGAATGGAGACTGGTCATTGATTCTTCTAAACGGGGCATTAAGGCAGTTTGGCTGCATAATACCAACGTTTACGCTCCCATTCCGATTGCTCATTCCACAGTTATGGAAGAGCAATATGAAAAAATGAAGCAGCTTTTCATAAAAATAAAATATGCTGATCATAACTGGAAAATTTGTGGAGATCTGAAAATTGTAACAATATTGCTTGGCCAACAGTCAGGGTTTACACTTTATCCCTGTTATAAATGTCTGTGGAATAGCAGAGACAGGGAACGTCATTATAACAAAAAAATTTGGCCAACAAGAGAATCGTTCACTCCTGGTGAAAATAATGTATTGTTTCCATCATTGGTAGATCCAGGAAAAGTTCTTATTCCCCCGCTTCACATGAAGCAATTCACGAGAGCATTAGATACAAACGGCCCATGTTTCAAATATTTGCATAAAAAATTTCCGAAATTTTCTGAAGCTAAAATTAAGGCAGGCGTATTTGACGGGCCACAAATAAGAAAATTGTTTCAAGATTCATTATTTGTTACTAAAATGAATAAAGTTGAAAAAGCTGCTTGGCTTAGTTTTAAAGAAGTCGCAACAAACTTTTTGGGAAATAATAAAAATCCTAAGTACAAAGAAATAGTCGAGAAAATGGTAAAAAATTTTCAAACATTAGGTTGCTTAATGCATCTAAAATTACATTTCCTGGACTCCCACATCGATGATTTCCCAGATAATCTTGGTGACTACAGTGAGGAGCAAGGGGAATGTTTTCACCAAGATCTGAAAATCATAGAAAATCGGTATCAAGGACGATGGGATGACTATATGCTAGCGGACTATTGCTGGTCGCTAAAAAGAGAAACAAGTCCTCAAAAGCGTTTGGGCAGAAAGCCTTTGAATAGGTCATTCGCGGAAAAAAGAACAAGATACAGCCAAAAAAAGGAAAGTTAGGCGCGGGTCTGACCTTCGCAATTCTAGGGCTTAAGGGTCTACTATTTGAGAGTATATGGTTTAAAAGTCCTGGTTTTGAGTTTATTGGGTCTCATTTTTAAAGTTACAGGGTTATTGAGGTCTATTTTTTGAGGTTACAGGGTGTGGGAGTCTAAGGTTTCAGGGTTTAGTGTTTAAGAGTATCAGGTTTGAGGATTCCCCAAATGTATACCAAATTTGGTAGAAATCGGTTGGTTTTCAAAAATTTTGTACGCCATCTTGGATCCGCCATTTTAAATTTTGCAAATCCGACCTCAGATTCATGATCAGCAACCCAATAAACCCCCGTGTACCAAATTTGGTAAGAATCGGTTGAATTTTAATTTGAATTCGTTTTTGCATTCGAGAAGCACTATATCTGTCTGATTTATTGAGGTTAGAAAGAAAACAGAACTGTATGGCTTAATCCAACCGATGAATATTAGCTTAGCGTGTCCGAATACATATTAATATATCTTTGAATTCATGAAAAAGCTTGAATCAATTTTTTAGGAGTATATTTTTCTTAATTTTTACTAATTTTTACCTATTTTTTGAGGTTAGAAAAAAAATTGAGATGTGATGGCGATATTCTGACGTCAGATTCGTGATCAGTGGGCAAAAATACTACGGATCTGATATATCGCATCAAAAGTATACCCCACTTTTTTTTTGTGGGGCTGTGTAATCAATACTACCCAATACGTTTAAAAATAAAATAATACCTTATACTGAGACATCAAATGCAAGATATTGAAACCTACTCCCTTATCCTAAATTTTTTATATGTTAACTACTAGTTTCATTTACAATTAGCTCTTTTGGGTAATAAAAAAAAACAATCAAAACTAAAATAATGCTAACCCAACTATTAAATTTCTCCGCACGAAATATACGAAGCAATCCCGCTTCGCTATCTCTTTAAGGCTTTATATGTTTGAGCCTTAATTCATCAAAATACTGCATACATATACCAGGTGTACAAGTATGAAATGCGGATTTTTTTTCTAAAAAAAACATGTGAAATTCGGAAGAATGATAAAAAGTGCTTTATTCAAAGTATGCTCCATCGCTTGTTATACATTTTTCCCATCTATCGGGCAATTTGTGAATACCACGCCAGTAAAAATCTTCCCCTTTTGCTGCGAACCATTCATCGAGCCATTTTTTTCACATCTTCGTACGAACCAAAGCGCTGCTCAGCAAGTGCGTGACCCATCGATGCAAACAAGTGGTAATCGGAAGGAGCCAAGTCTGGTGAGTAAGCCGCATGGGGTAGAACTTCCCAGTGTGCATCCAACGTGTCGCGAACTGGTTTTGCCGTATGTGATGGAGCATTGTCATGAAGAAAAATGACTTTGTGTTGCCTCTTTCGGTATTCTGGCCTTTTTTCGAGCAGCGAACGGTTCAAATCGGTCAATCGTTGTTGGTAACGTTTTGTATTAACCGTTTCCTCAGGTTTTGACAATTCATAATAGACCACGCCCCTCTGGTCCCACCAAACACAGAGCATCATCTTTCTGCCAAAGCGATTCGGTGTTGCGGTCGATGAGGATGGTGCGCCGGGGTTTACCCATGATTTTTTGCGCTTGGGATTCTCAAAATAAATCCACTTTTCATCCCCTGTAACTATACGATGCAAAAACGACTTCCTTTTGAACCTAGCGAGCAAAATATCACATGTGTTTTTGCGCTTTTCCATTTGCCTGTCGTTCAACTCATGTGGTACCCATCTACCGGCTTCTGAATCTTTCCCATCTCTCGTAGCCGATTGGAAATAGCTTGTTGACTAACGCCCAATTGCTCGGCGAGTTGTTTTTGTGTTTGCGAATCATCTTGGTCCAACAATGCTTGCAATTCCACATCTTCGTATTTTTTTGGCGGTTTTCCACGTTCCTTGTCTGCAACATCGAAGTCACCACTTTTGAAACGCCGAAACCATCGTTCACAGGTATCTTGCGAAGGAGCATGTTCACCATAAGCTTCTCGAAGTAATCGGTATGATTCAACAGCAGTTTTCTTCAAATGAAAACAAAAAATTAATGTTGTCCTCGAATGCTCTTTGTTTGGTATATAAATTTCGACATATTGAACACAACAACACAACACTGTGCACATACTTTTCCAATTTATCACTCATGCGCGTCTGACACTTGTTGATGACACAACAAAATGGCGCAGTGTCAAATCTTTATAGCACAAACTGCATTGGTGCACCATCTGTTGTCTGAAATCCGCATTTCATACTTGTACACCTGGTACATAGCAACCCTTCTAACTCCTTTTCGCACCCCTTTAACTGTTTAGATTCTTCACTATAAATGATTAAAAATAATAAAAGAATAACGCAACTGTCGCATTCCTCGACTCAACAAACTCTGAAAAGGATGTAAAACACAATATATATGAAGCCACCCTTCCAATTTCTCCCCAGTCCTTTAATTATTTATATGCTTGACCATAAATAATAAAATATTTAAAAAAATAAGAAAATTATCAGGTTTTTTCGACCTTAAAAACCCTGAAAAGGAGCGATATGTAAGAAGCAATTTTCAAATTCCTTGACTCGAGAAATTTTGAAATGGATACATATTATATCTGGGTCATTCTTCGTCAACTGGACCCCCCCCCCCCCCCCCCATTAGTCCATAAATTGACGCAATTTATGAGGACACAATCTGGTCCAGATTAAAGCTTATGATATGTAGTTTTAAATTTTGAGTGGCATATTAAAAAATTGTGCTGATTTCAAAAAATTTCAGGAAAACTATATTAAAAATGTAATTTTATATTATGACCAAAAGTTTTCTCTGAAAATTTTATTCAACCCCAGAAAACCTAGAACTTTTGTAGGAAAAGTTTTTTTATAGCCTCAATTTTTGGAGATAGTAATCGTAGATACCGAGTTGCGGTCCGCCTAATGGCCTTTACAAGGTTGTAAATATTTTGATCTGCCTTTCATCTGAGTTGCGGTAATTGACAAATTGACAGGTAGGTAGGGTTATATTATTACATTAAACTATGGTTAACCTAAATTAGTTAAAAGTATAAAACGTAAGGGCATTTTTGAAATTTATTAGTTTACGTTTAAACTTTTTCAAGTCAACATACTCTTATTACAGAGGATGTTGAGCGAGAAAGGCAAAACTTTGATCCTATTGGAAAATTTGAAATTTGGACAATATCGCCGTTTAAAATCGACAGAAGAGATGTGCCGGGTCTGCACAAACAAGAACTGCACTGCCAAAGTTTATACCATTAGACCAGACGACATATTTTCACGACAAACTGGCAATCATCAATATCAACACGATAATGAACAAGTACTGAATCGCCAAAAAATTAACAACGCAGTGAAGAAGAGAGCCAACGTGGAGCATTACAACGAAAGACCAAGAAAAATAATTCGGTAGGAGGTGGCTGCAGATCCGAATGTGCTGAACACTTTCCCGACTTCGATACGACAAGAATAGGGAAGAATCTGAACCGAGCCAGACTGCAGTGCTATCCAAAGTTGCCAAAGTCTCGAGAGGAAGTTCATGAACATCTCAGTTCAATGTCGGTCGAAACCGCCAGACTCGAAGATTTCCTGATGTTTAATGATGTCCTGGTTGGTGATATTTTCCTGTAAAATAATTTAGAATTCCTGTGCGCGGCGGAAATTGTGATGGTGGACGGTACATTTGAATTTTGTGCGAAGCTTTTTCTACAGATGTTTACTATTCTGGCATATATCAAAAACCGCTATATTCCCTTGGTGTTCAGCCTATTGCACGACAAGAAGGAAACTTCGTATTCTTTGGTATTCTCTACGGTAAAATCCAAATGCCAGCAATTAGGATGTGTCTTCTCACCTAAAAAGGTAGTGTCAGATTTTGAACGCGCTATTCACGGTTCGGTTTCAAGCGAATTTCCATTGACAACGCTTGTGGGATACAGATTATTGGTGGAGAAAAATTCAAAATCTAGGATTAACTAGAGAATACAAAGATAAAAATTCTCCCATTGGAAAATGGCTTCACCACATATCCGGGCTAACTTTTCTCCCTGCCGATAACATGGGAGATGTTTTCGCCCAATTATTAGATAATCAGCACTTTTTAATAATTTGTTGTTTTGATTTATATTTTTTGCGATTTCTTCGTTCTACAAAAATTTACCAGTGCAAAAAACCTTATTTTAGGACATAAATTTTTTTCGTTTACGTTTTCGATATAAAATTTCCTGAAGAACACGATCCCATCATAAGATTTTCAAAATTTTTAAACGGTTAATCATTAAACTCAAAGTAAGTACATTTTTTATTGAAAACATATATGAAAAGAATCCTAAAAAATATAGGTCAAAATAAATTATTGTGTAAATTGTTAAGAAGTGCTTCAAAAACTCTAAAAAAATCATGGTGATTCTACGAATAAAAACAAATATTTTTTGTCTCTTACATAATTTCTCTAAAAGTTTTAGTTTCCGAGTAAAAAATTGTTGAATATCCAAAATATGGAAAATACGCTGTAATAAATATCTCCGAAAATTGAGGCCATAAAAAAAAAACTTTTCCTATAAATGTTGTAGGTTTTTTGGGGTAAAATAAGATTTCCAAAGAAAAGAGTTTTTCTGAAATTTTTTGAAATCTATTTTCAGATTTGGGTCTGTACTCGTATTGAGCCCAAATCAGCACAATTTCTTAATATACCACTCAGAATTCAAAACTACATATCATAAGCTTTAATCTGGAGTATACACATATATAAATATATAAATATATATATATATATATATATATATATATATATATATATATATATATATATATATATATATATATATATATATATATATGTATATATATACATATATATATACATATATATATATATATATATATATATATATATATATATATATATATATATATATATATATATATATATATATATATATACATACATATATATATATCTATATATATATATATATATATATATATATATATATATATATATATATGTATATATATATACGAGGCTGGTTTGAAAAGTCCGTGCAAAGTTCGAGAGATGGCACCACCGGCGCGTATCGAGATCGTGTTTAGTTAGTAGCATCTCTTGAATGAACGCACACCAAGGTTCAGCCATATTGGTCTATTTCTTTGTGTTTGGCATTCGTGTGAATCAAGGAAGTCGAGTGATTTTCAAGAAATGGACGATAAAGAATTTCGTGTGGTGATTAAACATTACTTTATGAAAGGCAAAACGCCTCAGGAGACTAAAGAGAAGCTTGATAAACATTATGGTGACTCTGCACCTTCGATTAGAACAGTTTATAAGTGGTTTCAAAATTTTCGGACTGGCCATATGGGCTCAAGTGACGCTGAACGTTCTGGACGGCCTGTGGAGGTTACAACTCCAGAAATCATTGTTCAAATCCATGTTATGGTGATGGATGACAGTAGAGTTAAGGTGCGTGAGATTGCTAGTGTTGTGGGCATCTCGACTGAACGGGTACATAATATTTTGCATAAATATTTGGACATGAGAAAGCTATCCGCAAGATGGGTGCTGCGATTGCTCACGCTTGACCAAAAACGGAATCGTGTGAAGTGTTGCAAGGATGGTTTGCAGCTGTTCCAGAAGAATCCGAAGGACTTTAAGCGTCGTTTCGTCACTGTGGATGCAACATGGATACATTACTATACTCCTGAGACCAAACAACAATCTAAACAATGGGTTACCAAGGGGGAATCTGCACCAAAAAAGGCGAAGACCGTTCCTTCGGCCGAAAAGGTTATGGCGACTGTCTTTTGGGATTCGCAAGGGATAATCCTCATCGACTATCTGGAAAAGGGTTTAAAACTATTACAGGTGAATATTATTCATCGTTATTGAACCGTTTGAAAACCGAGCTGCAAGAAAAAACGGCCGCGATGAGCCCACAAGAAAGTCCTTTTCCATCACGACAACGCACCAGCACACACCTCAGCAGTTGTGGTCGCAAAATTAATGGAAATAGGATTCCAACTCGTTTCACATCCCCCCTATTCTCTAAACTTGGCTCCCTCGGACTACTCTTTGTTCCCCAATTTGAAAAAATGGCTGGCGGGACAAAGATTTTATTCAAACGGGGAGGTAATTGCAGACACTAATGGATATTTTGCAGACTTTGACAAATCCTATTATTCGGAAGGGATCAACAAACTAGAACATCGTTGGACGAAGTGTATAAGCCTAAAAGGAGACTATGTCGAAAAATAAAAAAGGTTTACCCCAAACACATAAGTAGTTTTTATTTTTTGCACGGACTTTTCAAACCAGCCTCGTATATATATATATATATATATATATATATATATATATATATATATATATATATATGGTGAATATGGAGTAACTCCACAAACTCACTTGTTCACCCCTTAAATTCTATATTTTTTTCTATCAATAATTGCAATAATTGAGAGTAACGAAAAAAGTAACACAATTATTAGATTTAGCAATTCCGAGACCATATAAAAGACCATACCATCATATGTACGAAGCAACCCCTCAAACCCATTTCCTCCATTTTATCTGAAACTTCAAATAATTTGGTTTAAAATTTATTTATCATTCCCAATAAAAAAACCAGAAAAGATTCTCATAATAAGATAAAAAATTTATGGACCCTCACTTCTTCCACTGAAGTATAGGTTCCATTCCTTCCTTATATATGCCTACTTTGAAGTCGATATCTCGTTTCGTTGGAGAATTATCGGTCCAACAGATAGAAAAACATCTAGATAGAGCAAATGATGTAAGTGACAATGTTTTTCGTGGGGGGACGTAAGGAAATGGAGTGTAATTTTTTCACAAATACACGATGTTCCTTGAGCAAGAGAAATAAAAATCGACAATCAGTTCCAGCTAGAATGGAAATGCTACAAACTGTATTAATTTAAATGAAACATCTCGTATGTTGTGTCATGTTTTTTGTAAAATTTCATGTTTTACCTTTATAGTTTTAAGCCGTTTGCAGGCGGCATATATTTAACATATGCAAATTACCTAAAAAAATATATAGTGGTTTATCGGACGAAGTTGAACAATCAGTTGGTCTGGATGAAAAATATAGTAGGTCCAAAAATAAGAGGCGACACAGGTTCTCCCAAACCCACCAACTCCTCTTTAATGGTTCACTCGCACCTGTACCCATTTTGTTGTCCAGCATTTTACCTCACCGAGAAATTTTATCAATGTAATTTTTGTGAAAATAAGTCTTCATACCTTCAAATCTGCTCATGTCAATTATGTTATCTCTTTAAAGCCGAACTGAAAAAAATTTCATTCAGTAAACCTTGTTTAAAAAAAAAGCCTGTCCCAAAATATAAGATCCCGATTTTTGCCGTTTTAAGTAGGCAATATAAAAATTCTGACCTTTTGTTTATGATAGGTTGCAGAGATGGACCTAAGAATTTTATTCATTAATGCAAATAAATAAAATTAAAAGTATTTTTAGAGATGTTTATTTATAGATGCATGTAAAAACAAATGGATAAGAAGTACAAATATACAGTTTGAATGAATGGAGTTTACAAGAGGGGACATATTGTATAAACAAAAATATATTTTAACTTAAACCTAATTCGGTTTCACTATCACTGTCATCAGCTGAGGTAATTATCAGTGGTTTTATATTATTTACATAAATATATGAATCTTCAACTTTAACAGCGTGCTGAATGGAATTCTTCCAGCTTTCACAAGGTATATCATTTATAACTTTTTTTACTAATTCAACCGCTAACACGCTTAAAGTAGGAGAAACGTTTTGTGCCCTTATTTTTGATTTAACTTGATGCCAAATATGTTCAATTGGATTACACACACAATAATACGGAGGAAGCCGCAAAACAGTGTGCCCCATTTTCTAAGCCATACTATCACAAACATATTTCTTTTTCAATTTATAGTCTTACAAAACTTCCAAAAGATCACTTTTTTATAACTAAAGTCAAAATAAATGTCATTTTCTAACATATATTCCTATATTTCCGATAGTAGGCGACTATGGTAATTTGCATTGTCCATAACTATAACACTCTGTTCGGGAACATTTGGCAAAAGGGAATTTTGAAACCAATTTTCAAAAAGTTCTGCGGTCGTGTCTTAGTGATAATCCAAACTACATAGAATCTTTTATGTTTTTTGCTGATAATAGTAGACAATTTGAAACCCAGCCCTTTTCAGATCCAGCATGCAAAATGGTTAATCGTTTACCTTTATTAATTAGTCTGACATTTTGTACTGCTGTCAACCCATCCTGTTTGCACAGTGTCATGGGTATTGAACCATGTTTCGTCAAGGTAAATTATTGGCCAATTCTCTGATCAATACTTTTTTAATTTCTTGTAAATAAGTATGTCGCAAGATTCGTAATCTTTGTGACTCCATCACTACTTGCCTTTTGTTGATTTTTTGGAACGTGAATCCCATTCTTAAATGAATTCTTTGAAGGCTTGATCGGTCACAAGGTATATTGGTCACGTCCTGTACCAGTCTTAATTTTATTTTGTCTAGTATCGGCACCAACTGCTCTTCATACATAGAATATATTTTTCTCCCGATGACGTCTTTTTCACAATCGTCTACATGATGCATTTGAAAATCTTTCCGTTTTTTCTGTTCCTGAGTGATGGTTTTCCTACAATACCCTTAATTGTAGAAACTGGGATTTTTGTTAGTTCACTGGTTTCTTACAAAGCACTTTGTTCCTTTTACCAAACTGTCGTAAACATTTTTCACTATTTATTTAACCTCTAAAGATAAATGTTTTCTCTTGCGATAGCCACTATTGCAATTTTTCCATGGACGCCACATAATTACAATAGAGCCGTTACGTTGTAAGTTGTAAGTAAAACTAATAAATAAAAATAATAAAAAGTATCTTTCGAATCCTAATGGGGACCTGTGATCATTAGGCCTATATTATCAAATACTTAAAGGGCTCCAAACCGGGTTGCCAGGTAAATATATGGGTAAAAATAGATCCAATATGATTGTAGGTGCAAGTGAGGGCGCTATACAAAGCAGGTAAAATAAAAATATGTTTATCGTAATACCTAGCTACTATGCACAAAACCATAATAACGCCATTTATTGCCCCATTGAAAAAGCAAAAAAGCAGGATCTTATATCTTGGGATTTACTTTAATGATGTAAACGAAAAACGTATTAAAAAATGTTCAGTGTTAAAAACCATATTTACCTTTGATTTCAATGAAAAGTATCTTTTTAAACCAAGATTTTTTCTCAAAAATGATGAAAACCATTTCTTTATATTTTTTACCACCAATAAAATAATATTTTTATCCCGTGCCTTCACATATGTGGACCCCTCGCTGACTCGCATCGTAGAGAAGCTAAGTCCTGGAAAATCCAGGATAACATTCGGATTCCCTTTTTATATCCAATAACGTGGGCAAATATTTCTTTTTCATGCTGTTCTGGTATATTTTAATATTTTATTGCATATTGAAAAACTAATACTAGTACGGAAGTTTTTGAATTAGAGGGCAGGAATTGTTGCAATATTTCCTATTTACGAAAATGTTTCAATTCGAGGAAAAATGAATACGTACCATAAAACCAATATAAAGTTTGCTACTTATTAAAATCACATCTTTCCGAATAGTATATATCTCCGTCTATCGACGGATTCATAAAACATAAAGAAATATCGAAAAAGTATTGAGCCGGTTTCTCGTTAAATAGCTTTACTGTCATATATCTCAGGTAATATATGTCGCAAAGCTGAGATTTTACAATAGTAGAAGTCCAAAAACTGTTGGAATTTGTTTATTCAGACTTAATTTAGAGCTCCTAAAAGGTGATGTAACACATGGGCTGAAAAGTCCCGGGCCTAACACATAGATGGCGCTAGTTTTATTGCAGTCACCTTTTTTTCAGTTAATACTAACCTTCAAAAGACAGCTGTTAACATTTCATGATATTCTATTCATTAGTTTGTGAGTTATTGTGCTAAGAGTGACGCTACTTTTGTTATTTTCAAAACAATGGATCAAAAACAATTTCGTGTTTTAATTTTACACTGCTTCTTGATGGGAAAAAATACCGTTCAAGCGAAGCAATGGCTTGAAAAGTGTTATGGGGACTCCGCTCCATCAGAAACAACAATAAAACGTTGGTTTGCTGACTTCAAACGTGGTCGTAGAGACACCGATGATGCAGAACGCAGTGGACGTCCAAATGAGGCGGTAACACCAGAAAACATCAAAAAAATCCATAAAATCGTTTTGAATGATCGAAAAGTGAAGTTGCGTGAGTTAGCTGACATCGTAAAGATATCAAAAGAACGTGTTGGCTTTATATTGCATGAGCATTTGACTATGAGAAAACTCTGTTCAAAGTGGGTGCCGCGTTTGCTCACTGTTGATCAAAAACAAGAACGTGTTGATGATTCTGAGCAGTGTTTGGCCATGTTTAAACGTAACAAACCGGAATTTTTGCGTCGATATGTGACAATGGATGAAACATGGATCCATCACTTCACTCCGGAATCAAAACGATCGTCATCTGAGTGGACAGCAACTGGTGAACCTCGTCCAAAGCGCCCGAAAGCACAACAATCGGCTGGAAAGGTTATGGCCTCGGTATTTTGGGATGTGCGTGGTGTAATATTCATCGACTATCTTGAGAAAGGAAATACCATCAACAGTGAATATTATATAGCGTTATTGGAGCGTTTGAAGGCCGAAATTGCAAAGAAACGACCGCATATGGCAAAGAAAAAAATTTTGTTTCATCAAGACAACACACCGTGTCACAAGTCAATCAAAACAATGGCAAAACTACATGAATTGAACTTCGAATTGCTCCCACATCCACCGTATTCGCCAGATTTGGCTCGCAGCGACTACTGGCTGTTCGCAGACCTGAAAAAAATGCTCGCCGGTAAGAAATTTCGCACGAATGAAGAGGTTATCGCTGAAACTGAGGCCTATTTTGAGGCAAAAGATAAATCGTTCTACAAAAGTGGTATTGAAATGTTAGAGCGGCGTTGGAATGATTGCGTTGCTCTTGATGGAGATTACGTTGATGAATAAAGCTAATTTTGAACCAAAAAAACCGTGTTTTCTTTGTTAGGCCCGGGACTTTTCAGCCCATGTGTTAATACAAGGAAGAAATTACCTACAGCTTCTAGTGGAAAAATTAAATTGTGTTAAAAAAATAACAGTTTTGCAATATTATCAATAACAAATAAAGCAATATAATTTAGGTCAGATGTATTATACTTTTATAAATAAATATTGCACAATTAAGAAACAAACGAAGAAAACTCTGTATAAATTCATATTTTTCATTAATCATAATGTAAAAGCAAACAGAACAAAAAAACTTTCTCTTCTTTTCCTTTTAGTGCGTTCAAAACCCTTTAAGAAATAAGATAGCTTCAAGGTCCGTAACTTTTTTATATATTCGAAATTCGTCTTTTCATTTTGTAGGTAATAAAAGTTAAATTTGATAAAGCTAACATAAATATAATGATTAAAACGTTAATAAAAAAAATGTGTTTTTATAACATAAAGATAACTACAAACAAATCAATACCAAAGAATAAATAACCAAGAAACCACGATCTTTTTCTCATATTATTCTGATCTACTTTTCATCGCTCGTGATCAACCGCTTCACGCTACCTCTTAGCTTCAAGCGGCAGCAGCAGCAAGATCACAGTATCGAGAAGCAGCAACAGTAAGAGCACTTGAAAAAGTCAAATGAGATTTTGGCGAAACTTCGGGCAAATTTATTGTTAGACGAACGGATTGAAAGCCGACAGAGTACAGTATAAGCATTTGTCATTGTTTTCAGTTAGTACCTGGATAGGGACTGAAAATGGTGTTCTTGTATTTGCTGAACCTAGCCCAACTGATGAGCCATGACACGGCCAAACGCCTCTTGGGATGGTCCGACAAATACAAAGAACACTTTGAGAACTTCTGAAGTGCGGACCTTTTGATTCGACTTTAATTTCTTCACCAATGCCATATATATATATATATATATATATATATATATATATATATATATATATATATATATATATATATATATATATATATATATATAAATAAATAAATATTCGATATATTGTTTCGAACATCTCAGAAATTAAATAAGTAATAATGGCAATAATATCTCATTTTTTTATGTACGCTACTGCGATACTAGCTTAATTACAGCATATACGCTGGTTTTGAATCGCTGTAGGTTTTACTTGCTGGGAAAACGTAATCCTGAGGGGTCCTAAAGGAATGAGATTCTTCATATAAAGAGTTCTTTAATTTCAAAAAGCGAGATTAGGCTCTGCTCCGTGAGGAGTCATGTTTGCTTTATCTATCAAATACTTTCCAAGAAAGTATTTATTGAACTCTTTTTCCATGTTCCGAAGAACCAAGGTTTTTGGTGAACTATGATTGCGTTTCTGGTTAAGAATTTGTCAAATATAGAGGATGCTTAAGAGCGGAGCCCCGAACATGTGATGAGTATTTCGCAGATGGTAAATTTGAGTTTTGTATGGGATTAAAAGCCGTTTTCGAGTATAAAGTGAATGAAATAATATATAATAATAAAGAAATTACATCTTAATAACAACAACTAATAACATAAACGCATATATCCTTTTTTTATAAAACAAAAAATAAAAGCCTGTTTAGTAAACAACCTGCATTGTTTACGAAATTAATTCGTCACCCCTAACATACACCGTCAACACACATTCTTCTTGGGGATGATGTGAAAGTGCGGTAATCCTCTCGATTTGCCTATGAATACGCTCCGGTATTGTCCCGTATCCCGTCTGACACCGTCATTTTCCGCATGACTGATCATCATCCGCGATCTTATCTACATGGAAGTGACGACCGCTAAATTCACACAATTCATCCCTGATAACGACTAAATCTGTCTATAGTAAACATCACCCCATACGCAAGTTTATTTGAATAAAAATATTTAAATTGGTTTTGGGAGTTTTTTTTTCGTCTAAAACTGTTTATGTATAACACTAAGGATATTACTCTAAAGGGAAAGTCGTTGCAGGAATACACTACGCTCTATTCATTCACCTGACACTAGTTTGCAATTAATTCTACTAAAATATTTCCGTCATTACTCAGTATATATCACCACTACACCAAACATTTTATTTTTGCCCTCGACGCGCGTTTTGTTAACCACGTTAGCTTCATCAGGAGCGACGATTGACTAACACTAAACTACAAATCTACCTTATTTATACTTGACCTGACATCTGAATTACTCAAGCGGAACTAATTACATCAGCGAGACCATCAGACTTTGCAATATCTGCAAGAATTATTTGAGTTGAATGACTGACTGACGAAATTATTCATGAATACTTAAAATTATCTAAACTTTGTATGGAACAGAATTATTTTCAATGTAACAGTCAATTTTATGTTCAGAAAGAAGGAACAGCTATGTTCCCAAGGGTATGGTATAGGTATGTAGATGATGTGTTCCCGATTTTTAATACAAAATAGCAAATATAGACGATGTTGTTTCCAAATTAAATAACCGATATGATTCCATTAAATTTAATTTCTAGATATCTTAATTATAATAAGTTGCTAATAATTGATAACTATAGAAAAGGCACAGTAACAGATAGATATATTCCTAATGATTCATTTCATTGCAAACAACATAAATTTGCCTCATTACATTTTTTAGTTCATCGTTTGGTCACTTTCCTCTTAATGGAGTAAACTTTAATAATGAAAAGAAAGAAATTAGGAATATAACTAACTAGAGTTAATGGTTATGACGATGACTTAATAAATAAGTTAATAAATAGATTAGGTTAAATATTCAGAATTCCAAAAGAACGAGACCAAATATGTCTCCTTATCACATAATCCAAATTATAGTAGGGGACTCAATAAGGTACTTAATAAGGTAGGCTTCGCCTTAGTTTATAAGTCATCAGACAATTTGAGAAATATCCTAAGAAATCGTAAAAAATCCCAAAGACACAATTAAGAAATTGTGGCATTTATGATTTTAGTTATAATGACTGGGCAAACTGGAAGGTCAATTAAAACACAATTTAAAGAACATTTAGCCCATTTAAAATACGGTAAAATAGAGAAGTCTAGCATTGTCGAACATGCCCTTGAAGCTGATAATTCGGTAACATTAGATAATCTAAGATTAATTAAAGATGTATCTGATAGGAAATTGTTAAACGCATACGAAAGTATGGAAATTACAAAATGTAAAAGTAGTTTAAATAAAGACAGAGAGCCTATTCCCTATAGTCCCCTCTACTGGTTACTTGACCAGAACTTGCCATGTAATTTTGTTTCGCTTGAGTAATTCAGATATTAGTCCAAGTATATACAAGATAAATTTGTAATTTAACTTTAGTCAATCATCGCTCCTGATGAAGCTAACGTGGTTAGCCAAATGCGCGTCGAGTACAAAAATAAAGTGTTTGGTGTAGAAGTAATATATATTTAGTAGTGTCATTGTGCAAAAACATACTGCCAGTCATTACTCAACCAGCAAAGGTTGTTGCCATTCTCTGCTAATGGCGCGTCTGCAAACACAAGGCCTGGTAAATTTCTACGAAATGGTGCGAAATTTTGTTAAGCAGCATGAATGTTGGTAAGCGTGATTCTTCTAACGGTTGTGTTTAAAATTTCAAGCAGATGCAACACGCAGTTGTTTGTTGGCAGCTATCGTAATTGTGGATAATGGATAAGGTCGAATATCGTGCAGTGATTAAACATATGTATTTAAAAAAGTAGACTACGGCCCAGACTGAAACTGAACTAAAAGAAGTTTATGGGAACTCTACACCAGCACTCGAGACCATTTATTTCTGGATAAATGAATTGAAATGGGGCAGTATGAGCACTGTAGATGCTGTACATTGAGGGCGCCCGATTGATATTTCCTTTAAAGAAATGGTAGATAAAATTCATAGCATGGGATCGAAAACCATCGCATTAAGCTTCATAAGATTGCTGAGATGATAGGTACCTCATATGAATAGGTACATAATATCGTACATAAAGTTCTAAAAAAGAAAAAGCTGAGTGCGTAATGGGTGCCGCGTTTGTTGATTCCAAACCAAAAACGCACGAGGAAAGACCTTTCAAAATCGTGTTTGGAAAAGTTGTAGCGTAAGCCGAAGGACTTCCGGTGCCGTCTTGTGACTATAGACGAAACTTGGGTTCACCATTACACCCTACAAACAAAACGCCAGTTAAAACAGTGGTTTGACGACAGTGAAAATACACCGAAAAAACGGAAACAGGTATATCGGCTGGAAAAGTGATAACTGTTTTTGGAACTTACAGGGTGTGATCATGCTTGACTATTTGGACTATGGTTAAACAGTGACTGGCTCTGTTTACGCAACGTTATTGGACCGTTTTCATAGCGGATTGAACCAAAAGCGACCAATATTACAGAGCAAAAACATGCTCCTTCACCAGAACAATGCGCCTGCAATGGCAAAAGTGCACGAACGGGGCTTCAAAATAGTTCCCTACCTACGCTATTCTCCAGCGAGTGACGTTTTTATTGTTTCCTTTACTTTAAAAATTGACTTCAGGGAAAGAAAGAGGGGAGGTTATCTGTACTTTCAGCGAGTATTAGCGCAGTTCGAAACAAATTTATTTTCTAAGTGAATAAAAAAATCGGAATTTCGCTGGACCAAATGTATTGAGTCCAATAGAGAATAAATGAAAATAAATTTTTATTTTTGCAAAAAAAACATGTTATTTACATACCTGATTTAGAAGACTTGTCCATGCGCCCTCGTAGGATAATGTATGTACCATTGTAAATCTTAAGAATCATACACCTTCCTGTATACACCTGTGTATTCAGGAAGCTATTACATTCTTTCAGCAAAATATCTAAATGGATTTTTTTTTTTAATTTTACTAGGGGGCAGTTAGCACGTAAAAGAAAAAAAATAATAATTTTGAAAATATAAAGAAGTATTCATTAAATAGACTGAATATCATATCGTTAGATCATTAATAATTTGTGATATTTATGTGTCACAAATAGATACCAACATCCATATACAGTCTGTCAAATAATAACGTGACCGATCGTACGCTTGAAAAAACCTGAACATTTTTTGCCATCAATGTATTCTTTGGTGTGCTAACAACGGCACAATTACCTTAGTAAGTTGTAAAATAGCCTCCTGCATCAATTATCTCATGGCATCATGATCTCCAAATTTTTCGAATCTCGCGAGACAACTCAGTCAAAATCCTCAGAGTCTTCCCTTTGAGCTTTCTCTTTACAAGGGATCAACCGTTTTCACTAGGGTTTGGCATCCGGCGATTGTGAGGGCCACTCTAATATGTTATCGTGAGCCCAAGCGAGCCGCTTCGCGACATGATTTTCGCCCAGCAAAAGTTTCTTCTACGTGCTTCGGAGTTTGACATCATGAGCACGAAGATGTTATCGAATGGTCTCATGGGACCCGAGTTTCTTAATTTTGCCACTCCTTGACGCAGCGGTAATTTCGTGTCCCGTGAAAACAAAGACACGATTCATTTTACTACTTTAGGAGTGACTTTGCCTAGCAAGTCGTCGACTTTTTCCACTTCTTCACAAATGACACCGAATTTTTAATATATTTAGCGGCGCGGAATGTATCATTTTAGGCCCCGTTGGATGGAAACAAAGAAAAACTGCCTCGAACCGACGCATAGTGGGAAAGAATGGAAAAAATTCAAACCACTTCGCAAATCTAATCCAATGGCGGTAACCTTTTTTTTAATCCCCTTGGTATAAAGTATATTATATGCCGTAAGTGCTAAAAATGTGAAATCTGTCAAGGCACTTTTTTGAAAAAGAAAGGAATCCATTAATGTCAGCATAGAAGTACTTTATTCAAATAAAATTCGTATTTGAGTAACAAAAAAGGAATAAATTACGCACTGGATGTTGAAAAGTCAAAAAAATACTTACAATAATTTAACCAAAGACTAAAATTCACAATAGTTCGCTAAACTAAAAATCAAAAGTTATAATCCATTTACCATGGACAATTGACTTTAATAATTGACTCTAGTAATAGTGGAATTGATATTCGTAATATTAGTAGCAGTAGAAAGTAGTAGTAGCAGTAGTAGTAGTTGTCTGGTATTGGAGACCTGGAACTGACCGGCGGCCTTGATTCGCTGGAACATCGAAGAACGGTTGGCGACTTGAGTCTGTTCTACAAGTATTTTCATGGAAAGTGTTCGAAGGATGTAGCCCGCTTAATTCCTCCCAAAGCGGTGTATGTTAGAAATACACGTCGCGCTGGTGCTTCACATCCGTATGAGGTTCAGCTTGTTACTCCGCGTACAACGCTTTTCAAGCAGTCTTTTATATGGAGGACATCATCTCTTTGGAATAATTTGCCCAGCGCTTTGTTTCCCACCGCGTACAATTTACAGCGATTCAAAAAAAACGTGAATCACTTTTTCCACACATGTGCCGCTCCTGGAGCGCTTTAGGGACTTCCCTGCAGCACGTGTGCTAGACCCATAAAAAAAAGTACTACTAGTAGTAGTAGTAATAAGATACTAGTAGTAGTATTAGTAGTAGTAGTAGTCGTGTTAGTAGTAGTAATAGTAGTAGTAGTTAGCTTAACTCATAAACCAAGGTAAATTGGTAATGGATTTCTGATTTTTAGTTTAACGAGCTATTGTGAAGGGATTTTTCTCAGATTTTAGTTAGTAGTTAAATTATTGTTTTTTTTTGACTTTTCAACATCATGTGCGTAATTTATTTCTTTTTTGTTACTCAAACATGAATTTTATTTGAATAAAGTACTTCTATGCTGACACTAATGACTTCTTTTCTTTTTCAAAAAAGTGCCTTGAGTAGCTAGAATTTTTTCCATTTTTTCCCACTGTGCGACGGACAAACAAGTGACTCATTTTGGATTTTCGATGATTTGGACGCAAGTTCGGAATCGACTGATACTTTTACTAAAATGCGTCGTAGACGAAGGTTCCATCTACCGATTTTTTGTTAAATCGCATCTTCCAAAAATGAATTCTCGCGGACACGTTCTTCCTTGACAGACTGTAGCTAGAAAGTAAAACTAGGGCGCCCAAGGCAAAAAAATATGCTAATACGATAAATTTTAATAGACAAAGACATTATTGCAGGAGATGCATGGTAATTTTACACATTGTTTTACGTAACTTTTGTAAATGTTAGACAAAGCCTTTATTGCCTACAAAATTATTAAAATTGCTTAAAAACTACAAAAGTCTAATAATTTAAAAAAAAATATACTTAATTCTGCCCGTATTGAAAGTACTTAGGATGAGTGATCTCCTAAATCTTCGACTTTATGGAATTTCCATGTTAAGATTTTCCTTTTAACGGCAACAACTAATTAAACTAATACCAATATTTTCTCATTAAACATTTACCAATCGCTTCCAGACTCTTTTGTTTAAAGAAAAAATCTCTGTTAAAAACCTCCTTCTGGGAGTGTCACCGTGCCATCCTGCTCCAATCGCCTGCTGGCCGCACAAGTCCCATTGGCGACGAGTCCTGCAGGCCCGCGCCGTGGCTTACCGGCTTGCAGAAATTTTTGTGCGTTTTCTTCTTGTTTCGTTTCAGGCACGGAGAGGAAAGCATCGTTCTCTCGGATGAGATGATTTTCTTACGATAGATGAGATCGAATTACATCGTAAAAACTATTAAGTAATCAGTCCATACGATAAAAAAAGAACTTCAAGTTAAACCAATTTTTTTTATAAAATAATATGTGTTCAGCACATCAACCACATACGTATCAAGATAAAAAAAAATAGGTCAATTTTATTATGATTTTTCACATAAAC
Source organism: Pachyrhynchus sulphureomaculatus (assembly GCA_019049505.1). Classification (NCBI taxonomy): domain Eukaryota; kingdom Metazoa; phylum Arthropoda; class Insecta; order Coleoptera; family Curculionidae; genus Pachyrhynchus; species Pachyrhynchus sulphureomaculatus. Next base: position 232,237,838 of record CM032447.1, on the reverse strand, counting down.
TCCAAACAGACAAAATTCATATAAATTTGAAAAATGAAGAGTGGATTTAAAATTCTTATCCCTTCAACCAACTATAAAAAAAATCTATATCAACTACTAAAAATTAATAAAATCCATATTTCAGCAGTGATCATTGTTCTCGCATCTGTCGATTTATCTCGGGACGCGTGTTGCCGTATCAAGGCTCATCAGCCAAGCTAGAGATAGATACAGCAGATTGTATGTTTGGCTTGTGAAAGCCTAAATTTTTTTAGGCATATCTGTCCTCCGTCGGGAGTTTTTGAAAGCCACAGACCTACAGAGGAATTTTTATCTTACTAATTAATAATATAATCCATGATTTAAAAGAAAGTATAAACCTTATAAAAAATTTACTGAGTTAACCGTTACTTGATGGAAATTCAATGTAACTTAACACAAATAAAACACTAATAATGTTTTTTAATTTCCACTATATTATTATTTCTCGTGACAATTGCTTCGGCACACGGTGCCTTCTTCGGATGAATAAGAATTTTAAACTAAGTAAGTCCATCGTTAGCCGAAATCTTTATGGATCATCTAGAATCTATAATTCATAAACATCCCTTTAGCAAATATTTTCTCTATTGGTATAGGTGTGAAGATGACATATTAGTTTGTTTTTCTGGAACAAATAGACAGTTTAAAATTCTCATTCGTCCGAAGAAAGCACCGTGTGCCGAAACAATTGTCACGAAAAATAATAATATAGTGGGAATTAAAAAACAATATTAGTGTTTTATTTGTGTTAAGTTATAAGCCTTATCTTTCCTCCTTTTCTGTTAACAAAAAATGATGAATGATTTATCCGGTACTTTCCTTGCAAACAGTTCTAAAATAAACACTAAATATGACTATGTTTCAACCTAAAGAATAACTTAGTACAACCCACTTTATGTTGAAATATTAATAATAAAAATTATAATTCAACTTAATTAATCAAAAAAGCATTCGATGATTAAAACACTATAATCCTGTCTTTTAAAATCACACCGAATAAAATATATGCTCTCTACCAACGAAATATTTGCGTACCATAAAGAACAAAACTCAAATATGGACTATACGTATAAAAAAAAATTGTCAGAAAAATCTCTTGATGTGTAAATAAAAATAAACCATTTTCGTGATTTATGTATAGATTATTATTTTTGTGATATTCAGTACTGCTTATTATGAAGTTGGTAGTAAAAAAATATGTTTTTTGTTATCTTAAAACCCTAAGACCTCAAAAAAAGATGCATTTCGAAGGTTAATTTTTTTCACGAATACAATACTTCCCGCTAGCAGGGAAAGTAAATGTAATAATTTACCAACGTACATATATATATATATATATATATATATATATATATATATATATATATATATATATATATATATATATATATTTTCCGCCAACTTAACCGTTAATATTTCTAAACTTTCTGAATTCAACTTAATATTTGTTTGGGTTACTCTGTAATTAGGTCTCTATCCCTTCTATACACTGTTGCTATTAAAATTGGGAATAATAGAAAATCAGTAAAACCGAAAGCAGTATGGGCTTGACTCACTATTATCGTCATTACTTATTCCTTATAGTACCTAAAGTAATAAAATATATTCTATAACCTGACCAGAGAACATATGTATGAACTAAAGAAAAAACACTTAAATCGGATAAGTGGTTCTCGAGTGATAAGCACACTAACGGACAGAGAGACAGACAAAGAGACATTGCATCTTATACATATTATATTCTTTGCTATATGATTTTGTTCCATATTAAACAGTTTAGGCGTATTGCAAGGGAACGCGCTAGCGGCAAACTTTTTTCCGACTTGATTCACTGTTATCGCCACTGCTTATTCCTTGTGTTACCTAACGTAATAAAATATATCCTATAACCCGGCCAGAACACATGTATTAATTAAAAAAACGTAAATCGGATAAGTCGTTCTCAAGTGATAAGCGCACTAACGGACAGAGAGATGTTACATTTTATGTATATATATTCTAGATACTCTTTCCATATTAACAATGATAATAATAAAAAAAATGTTGTGTTTCGATTCCTTGACTGAGAGAACTCGGAAAAAACCTATAACAAAATAAATAGGAAGTAACGCTTTTAACTCCCTGTTTAACTCTTTGGCACCTTTTACGTTTTATTCTAAACTAGCCGTGCCCGCGGCTCCGCTCGCGTGGACTTGATTCACTACTATCGTCACTGCTTATTTCTTATTTTACCTAACGTAATAAAATATCTGCCATTATTTCCCCTTATCTTCCATTATTTTTTCTTATCTCCCATTATCACTACATAATTTCTATTATCTAGGCTTATCTCTGCTCATCTCCCATTATTTCTCCTTATCTCCCATTATTTCTCCTTATCTCCCATTATCTCACCTTATCTCCGATTATCTAGGCTTATCTCGACTTATCTCGCAATGTTTCTCCTTATCTCCCATTATTTATACTTATTCCCCATTATCTGGCTTATATCGAATTATGGTAAATAGAACATATGTATGAATTTAAAAAATCACGTAAATCGGATAAGTGGTTCTCGAGGGATAAGCGCACTAACGGACAGACAGACAGACAGAGAGACGTTGCATTTTATATATATTATATTCTTTGCAACATGATATTGTTCCATATTTAATGGTTTAGGCAGTGTATTGCAAGAGAACGCGGTAACGGTAACCTTTTTTCCGACTTAATTCACTATTATCGTCACTGCTTATTCTTTATGTTACCAAACGCAATAAAATATATCCTATAACTTGGCCAGAGAACATATGTATGTTTTAAAAAAAAAGCACGTAATGCACTAACGGACAGACAGACAGACAGACAGATAGACAGACAGAGAGGCGTTGCATTTTATATATGTTATAGATATATAACCTGGCCAGAGAACATATGTATGTTTTAAAAAAAAGCACGTAAATCGGTTAAGCGGTTTCTCCAGTGATAAGCGCACTAACGGACAGACAGACAGACAGGCAGAGAGACAGACAGACAGAGAGACGTTGCATTTTATATCTATTATAGTTATAAGATTATAGATAACCTGGCCAGAGAACATATGTATGTTTTAAAAAAAAAGTACGTAAATTGGATAAATGGTTCTCCAGTGATAAGCACAGTAACGGACAGACAGACAGACAGAGATACGTTGCATTTTTATATATATTATAGATGTAATAAAAATATAACTTGGTCAGAGAACATATGTATGAATTTAAAAAATCACGTAAATCGGTTAAGTGATTCTCGAGGGATAAGCGCACTAACGGACAGATAGACAGACAGAGAGACGTTGCATTTTATATATATTATAGATATAGATTATAATTATTATTATATAACCTGGCCGAAGAATATATGTATGAATTTAAAAAAAGACACGTAAATCGGATAAGTGGTTCTGGCGTGATAAACGCACTAATGGACAGACAGAGAGACATTGCATTTTTATATATATTACAGATTATAGATATTCTCTGCTACATAATATTGTTCCATATTTAATGGTTTAGGCTGTGTATTGCAAGGGAACGCGCTAGCGGCAAACTTTTTTCCGACTTCATTCAGTATTATCGTCACTGCTCATTCCTTATGCTATCTATCGTAATAAAATATAGCCTATAACCTGGCCAGAGAACATATGTATGTTTTAAAAAGAAAAGTACGTAAATCGGATAAGAGGTTCTCCAGTGATAAGCGCACTAACGGACAGAGAGACGTTGCATTTTATATATATTATAGATGATTATGCTTAAAATTTTCCTATTTTCCCATGCAAAGACTTGGAAAAATTCTGATAATATTACAAGAATTACACAATGTTTTTCCATTTTCTTTTACACTCTCCCCCAATTAAAATTGACAGTCATAAAAAAATAACTTGATTTACATAGTCCTACAGTCCAAGGACCTTGAGAAGAGCATATAACACGATACATATAAAGCAACCGCTTTAACCCTCTACGCAAACCCATTAACCTATTATAAACAATCTGCTCAAAATTTGTCAATTACATCAACCACAAAAACCTGAAAAAATTCTTAAAATACTATTGAAACTGTACAATATTTAATGACCCTCAAAAATTCCATTCCCTTCTTGAATTTAAAAAAGAAAGAAAGAAATGGAAAACTAATCTGGCTTTTAAATTCTTCGACTCCAAAAACCTTGGAAAGGACATACAACGCTATATTTACGAAACAACCCCTCTAATCTTTTCCCCCACCCCTCTCGCTCCTTTTATGTTTTATGATAAATATTTATGCAAAGTATTTGTTTATTACCTCAAAAAAAAATACCCTATTACTGTGAAAAATCATACATCAATACCGCCTCCATCCCTTTCGTCCCCTTCCTCTTAACCGATCTCGTTTAAAGACTATAGGCGTCATTCCCTGGTTAAATATTATCTAAACATCCATTTTGAATATCTTATTTCGATCGAGAGTTATCTTACCAAGAGGTCGGCACACAGTAAGAAATAATGTATTTTTGGACAAAAATCGCCTTACAACTTAATTTTGGTCCATTACAATTTTTTTTTAAACACTTATGCTGCATCCTGCTTTAGTATATCACTGCTATAATTAAGAAAAATAACCGCTCAAGTGCAACTCGGACTTGCGCAATTAGTGTTAAATACGTTGATTGCTTTTAAAACAAACATTTTTATTACGCAAGTATAAAATGATCAATGACTTCACAAATGAGTTTTCAACAAAGTTTTTTTCCGATTTTTACTGAAAACTGATGACCTTGAAATTTTTATTTTTTTTTATATACTAGATAAATTACACAGGACACAAAAAAAAGTTTGGTAGTTGAAAGGTGAAATACCATACCATATGTTTTTTGGTGTGCTATAAACGAATCCGAGGTCAGAATTGGCCCGTCATCCAAGGATTTTGACATAACCTCAAAAATAAGCAAAAATACTTTCACAAATAAATTACAAATGTAAACCACTTTAGCATTTTGACATAACCTCAAAAATGGCCAGAATTCCGTCTGTAAGTAAATTAAGAAATTAAATGAAAAGACTACAATATCTATACGTATTTTGGGGCGCTTAAACCAATTATGTTAAAAGAATTGCTCTATTAAGTCGAGATCTTAAAATAACCGGGTGGTGGTTTTAATTAATTTGTAAAAGTATTTTTGGTCATTTTGGAGGTGTTTTTTGAGGTTATGTCAAAACCCTTAGGTGATGAATCAATTCTGACCTCGGGTTCGTTTTTAGCACGCTAAAAAACAATGATATGGTATCTCATCTTTCAACTACAAAACTTTTTTTTGTGGTCCTGTGTTATTAAAGGTAATGGACTCATCATAATTTTTCGTTCGATCTACACCGTGTGGAGAATATTCCAGAATTTTTTCTTCTTCTTTTTGAGATAAGGAGGGGACAGCGATTTTACGCAATTTTTTAAAAATAGTACAAAGAAAAGTGTGCGCAAGTATATATAATTTTGAATTTTTTTTACAAACTTTCATTTGATATCCCACTCGATGTCCTGGTAATTTTTTTTTCACTTTCCATTTCACCCCCCGAAACTAACCCCTGAAGTCAAAATTTAAATTTTAAAACTACGCCGCTCTGATGAGGCCATCAATTCCTATATTGGTGTCAAATTTTTACCGACCACCATTGTTTTGTTCCTATTCAGTTTCATTCCATATTCCTCACATGCATCAACAATTCCATTCATCAGTCTTTGTAGCCTTCTTCACTGTCCGCTAGAATGACAGTATCATCAGAGTAACGGAGGTTATTTACACACACATCATTAATTGTAATTCCTTCTTTTTTGTCAGAAAGTCCTTTATTGAAGATTTCCTCCGAATAGACAATGAATAGTTTCGGAGAAAATCGAGTGTAACAGACGGACAGACAGACAGAGGAACAGTTAGACGGACAGACAGTCCAGTCTAGGCAAAGTCATCTTATAAGTGTTCCGTACGGAACACTAATAACACTTGTCAACACTGAAATTTTTTCCTTAAATTTTATATGTATTATAGAGTATACCTGAAGCACTAATTACGGAAAAAATACTGGTTTAATGCAATCAGCTCTACTTTTTTATTTATATGAAATTACAATTTTCTTCAAAAATGGAACAAAAATATGAAATTTTTTCTATGTTTGATATAATTACACACTATAAAAACGTTCTCTTATACCATTTTCTTGAATGTACGGCTTGAGGATCATCTCCTTGCAAACTCCAACAGCAATCGGCCATCATATGGATAGCCCACCTTCCTTGATAACGCTCTTCCATTGTGCGTGTATCTTGGTGAAATCTTTCACCCTGCTCTTCACTGAAATCGCCAAGATTTTCTGGGAATCGATCTAAATGAGAATGTAAGTAATGAATCTTGACACTCATGTTGCAGCCCAGATCTTTCAAATTGGATAACATGCACTCAACTAACTCAGAATAGTTATCGGACTTATTGTTTCCGAGAAAATTTTTAATCACCACAACAAACGATTTCCAAGCTTTAGACTCGACTTCATTCACTGAATTCACAAAGTTTGGGTCTTTCACAAGTTGTCTGATTTGTGACACATCAAAAATACCTGCTTTCAAGTTTTCTGTGCTTAATTCCGGAAACTCACGTAAAAGAAAAGCAAAACATTCGCCGTTTTTGTCAAGGGCTTTTACAAACTGTTTCATAATGCTCAGTTTGATAGGAAGTGGTGGCAGTATAATGCGATCTCGATTTACTAAAGGCAAATTAATAATATTTTTGGTAGCATCTATCAGTTCCTCTCATACTGGCCACTTTTTATGGGACGTTCTTTGTCGCGGGTATTCCACAGACACATATGGTAAAACATGAGTATTTCGTGTATCCACCCTGTTATTCGAAAAGAAAGTTGTGTTTAAGTCTACACAAATGAGTCAGCTGTGGTCTCGATTCTTAATTGTTTCCATTACTGAAGAAATAATTGTATATTCTTCTTTCATAGTAGTAGAGTGTGCAATAGGTATAGAACCATACTTGTAGCCGTTATGAAGTAGCACACACTTTAAGCTTCTCTTGCTACTATCTATAAAAAAGGACGCCAATCATTTGGTTGGTATCGTTGTGAACTCATCTTCTCCAAAATAGCTCTGACATCATTATAAAAAACTAAATCATTTTCTATAGAAAAATATGGTAACAAATTCTCTTCTCGGGTCCGATATAAAGTAATTCTGGTTCCTGATACAAGTAAATTCTATTCTTTTAAATGAGATGCCGAAATTTCAGACGCTTCTTTTAACAAATTTAGATCCTTTACTAAGTCATTCAATTCCTTTTGATTAAAAGGTTGAGGACTACATGTGAAATCCGAATCAGTATTGCCCATTGCGTTGTCTTCCATTAAGATCTGGTTCTTCAGAGCATTTACATGATGCTCCTTGTATCTCACCAAAGTACAGAAGAGGTCGTTGAGCGGAGTGTACGTTAGTATATGACCATTTATTTCGATTTCCAGAATTTATGCTGTTAATATGTATGACGCAATTTGAGATTCCTGCCAAAACATCGGTGTTTTAAATTTGATGGTACTTCTTTTTCCATTTGACCATTGCCGCAGACACACAATACAGTTCTGGTTAAAATACGTAGTTTTAACGAAGTCCGAGATAGGTTTTCGATATTTCAAAGATGGATTCGCTACAAATATAGCAAAAACAATCTGGATTGTGTAAACAACGTCTACGTGTCGAGGCCATATCTGAAATTTTAAAAAAATAATTATTCTGAGTCGAGTAGATCTTAAAAAACTGCGGGTATCGTCTAAGTTAGGGTAGACTGAATATATTAAAAAATATGAGCTGTCAGAGAAAAACCAATATCGGATTCGAAATCAGAACACTACAATAAATCCAAAACTGAAAAAAAATTAGTCAGTGCAAAACTTCACCAAACAAGTTTTGTTACGTGTGTGGACAGTACATTCTCAAGTCTCAAGGAAAAAAAATATCTGAAAAAGTATGTACTGCGTATTTTCTATATTTTGAACGTACTGTACATCAAGATAAACCCTGGATTCCGCAACTGTTTTGTGTATCATATTATGCTACTCTCCTGTCGTGGTTGAACGGAAACAAAACATCTATGCCATTTGCAGTACCGACTGTGTGGCGCGAACCTAGTAATCATTTTAACGATTGCTACTTCTGCATGACTGATGTACGAGGATTTTCAAAGAAAATTAAGCATAGTGTCGAGTACCCTTCTGTGAATTCTGTATCAAAACCAATACCATATAGTGAAGACATGACAAATACGCCTATTAATGAAAAACAACAAATTTGATCAAACACTAAATGACGAAGAACTATGCGCTTGGACATCATTAAAAGCCGTGATAAAAGGTTTTTTAGGAAACCATAGAGCCGAGAATGCAGAACTCTTAGTGAACGATTTGTTAAGAGCATACAAAAAGATGGGTTGCCGAATGACATTAAAAATTCATTTCCTCCATTCTCAATTCTCTTTTTTCCATCAAATCTTGGAGCAGTGAGTGATGAACAAGGGGAACGATTTCATCAGGATGTGAAAAGGCTTGAGGAACGGTTTCAAGGTCGTTGAGACGTAGCTATGTTGGGAGATTACTGCTGGCTTTTAAAACGAGAAGATATTTCCCAACATAAGAGAAGAAGTTAAATATTTTTAACTTTTAATGTACAATATAAACTTTTTACCATATATTTTATGTTTAGTTGTGTCCAAATGTATTAATAATAAGTTTTTTTAGCAGTTTTATTCGAATTATGGGAAAATTTAATGAAGCTACGTGTACACTGTACTTTCCTCCTTAATTATTTTTCTTAAAATTGTTAACTATCGTACCTAAAAAACAGTACGTGATAGACAAAAAGTACTTATGTATTCTTAATAAGTGGTGTGTATGAATAAATAAACAGGAAAAATTTAAGTGGGTACTTAATTTTTTTTAAAATTTGTAACGCAGTGTTATTTGTTGACCAGTGTATGGTAATATAAAATTAATATCGACAATTAGTTTAAGAATTCATCAATTCACCAGAAGTTTTATAGAAAATAGACAAGGCGAAATCGGCGCCATCGTTGGAAAAAATTTTCTAATTGAATTTTTTTTCATAACCTTCTCCAGGAGATGCCCCTGAAAGAGGATCAACATGTTGCCGGGCGGTAACCTGGTCCGAAATTTGTTTAAACAAATTTTTTTAAACAAAGTCCAAAAATTGAAATTTTCGCCCCGGAACAAGTTTCTTTAGGTAAATTGGACCATTTTGAACAAAAAATGTCTCTTGTGAATTTTCTCTAAAATGCGCCGTTTTCGAGATATCGGCGATTTTAGGTGCGAGAAAACGCGAAAATGGCCACTTTCACCTCCCAATATTGGGGTCAAAAATTAAAATTTTCAATGTTGCCAAGTGTCCAAATTAAAGTTTGAGATCTCTTCTACAAATTACCGTAGGAAATATTGCAATATCTTTATTTTTAAACATTGTTTTTTAACAGTTAACAAATTGCGTTCGAGCGCCCGCGGCCGCATCGAAACTGTATACATAGATATATACGCAACGCCCGTACGTAGGCGCGCGGAACTGTATACGCGCTGCAACTCGCTGTAACGTGAAGTATCATGCAAAAGTTCAAACATGCTATTGCTTAAATAAGAGTCGGACACTTTAATAGTTTATTCATTTCTTTTCCGCCCTTACAAGTATGTACATGTGTAATTATGTCTTTTTCTATTAAACGAATTAAATGTGATCATAAGTGCATTTTCTGTGGTAAGTGTGATGATGTTGTACAACAACCAAATTTTGAATCATTTCAAAAAATTCAACAAGCAGCTAATCGTCGGAAAGATGACATAAGTACAAAATTTAACGATTTATATAATCCAAGTAGCAGTGAACAAACTTTTTCTTGGCACAGAAAGTGTTATGCTTCCTATGTAAGTAAAGAAAAAATTGTACGTCGGGAAAATGCTCTCAAAAAACTGGAAGCAGAAAATAATGAAGCTGTTAATAATGAAAAACAGTTATTATCAATTGAACCCGAAGAGAAAGAAAAACCAACATTGCGATCAAAAAGTGTGTCAAAAGCAGAGTGCATGATCTGTGAAAAAATTTATAAAAATAAAGACAGTACAACTTATACACTTTCTGATTATAATGCAGCGGAAAAGCTAATGGCAACAGCTCGTCTTAAAATGGACAAAGTCTATACGAAAATTTGCATATATAGTTCAACTACGTCACTACTAGTTCAAAAATTGTAAAACTAATGCATGTAATTGCAAAAGCAACAACGTAAGTTGTATACTCATGTGTGGGTGTAATTTAAATATTTGCGAAAATTCTATTAAATATATATAAGTTATATTTCATAAAATTGTTTTAATTCTTCTACCATCCTAATCGAATATTGAATTTTTATTTATATTCATTTGTTATAATAATTAAATTTGATATAACAATTACTCTTTAATAAATAAATATTTTTTTACATACTTTTCAAATATATTAATTTTAATAAGAAATCAAGAAACAAAGCTTTATAGAGCATCGCAGTGCGTATACAGTTCCGTGCGCCTACGTACGGGCGTTGCGTATATATCTATGTATACAGTTTCGATGCAGCCGCGGGCGCTCGAACGCAATTTGTTAACTGTTAAAAAACAATATTTAAAAATGAAGATATTGCAATATTTCCTACGGTAATTTGTAGAGGAGATCTCAAACTTTAATTTGGACACTTGGCAACATTGAAAATTTTAATTTTTGACCCCGATATTGGGAGGTGAAAGTGGCCATTTTCGCGTTTTCTCGCACCTAAAATCGCCGATATCTCGAAAACGGCGCATTTTAGAGAAAATTCACAAGAGACATTTTTTGTTCAAAATGGTCCAATTTACCTAAAGAAACTTGTTCCGGGGCGAAAATTTCAATTTTTGGACTTTGTTTAAAAAAAATTTGTTTAAACAAATTCGGACCAGGTTACCGCCCGGCAACATGTTGATCCTCTTTCAGGGGCATCTCCTGGAGAAGGTTATGAAAAAAAAATTCAATTAGAAAATTTTTTCCAACGATGGCGCCGATTTCGCCTTGTCTAAAATATAATGTTGCTGTTCTCCTCAATCACTTAAGAATTTTTAATTTAAGGAGATTCATAAAATTAATTTGGAAATAGGCCTTTGCAGAAGGAATAGGAGAAGCCTAGAAACCTACAAGAAACGACAATAAATACGGGAGAGAAATATATATAATAGAGTAACTATTATATCTGCACAATATATTCAGTAAAAACACGTCATATGGCCAACTATGAACCGTCACCGTATCGGACATTTGCGAAGGGGTGTGGTAAGATATATGATGGATGGTCGTCTTTACGAGGGTAACTGTCACCCTGCCCTTAGGGACCGCTAAATACACCCCGAGAGACCCGGTATTGTGGGGTCGTGTCATCGATACAATTGCCAAAAGGAGTCAATTTGTACTACGCGTAACGCCGTTTTAAATGTAATTAATTAGGAGAAATGGAGATTATCGAAACGTTGTTAGAGTAGTTACGAGTTAGTTGCAAGCAGCTGGTTTGTAGTTAATGTAAATTTGTTTCATGAATTAGTGATAAGGGTAAATGTAATTTTGAAACTATTTCACTTCAAATTCGTTACAGATAATATTTTTAACTTAATTTTAATAATTTTGCTAAAAAAAATTTCAAATGATTTTTATAGACTACAAGTAGTGTGTATTGCATAGTTTTCTCCATTGGAATAATAAGGAACAAGAAAATATCACAGAAATTCTATTACCTACCATAAGAATAACCCAAATTTAACTCCCGACGATTCACAGATATATATTTGCTATTCTTCTTCTTGTGGTGCCTATCCGTTTCGGATGTCGTCGAGCAATCTGGCAATCTCTACTTTGTTTATAGCTCTTCGAAACCATCTTGTTGTGGATTTATTAAACCGCGTTCTCAGGTTCTTTAGCCAGGATATTCTTCTTCTTCCAGGCCCGCTCCTTCCTTCCACCTTCCCTTGCAGTATTTGTTGCAGCAAGCCCTACCTTTCGTTGTTTCTCAGGACGTATCCGAGATATCCAACTTCGTTGTCTTTATTCTCATCATTATCTCTTTGTCTTTTCCCATTTTTCTTAGAACCTCCTCATTGGTAACGTGATCAGTCCGAGGTATTTTCAAAATTTTCCAGTGTAACCACTTCCCAAAGGCTTCGATCTTCTTCTATGACGCCTCCGTCAATATCCACGACTCCATCCCATACAACAACACGGGAATATTTGCAATAAGAGTTACAAAATCAACTTCTACTGCACTAATAATGAATCTCTACAGACCACAAGAAGCAACAGTTTGCGTTATTAACTAACTATCAGAAGAAATCCTTGAGAGGGACGGATAATAAAATTGTGATAAATGAGAAAATGAGAAATAATATGAGATACGCCGATGATATTGTGTTGCTGGCAGATAGTGCCATAATGTAGTTACTGTCAGTGAAAACTACAAAATAAAACTTAACAGTAGTCGAAAAATGGACGCAGCGAGTGCTACTTTCTACCGGGTCCTCACCGACCCTCCATTTTTCCCTGCAGAATAAGTTTTGGAATTAAGTAGCAGTCACTTCTTAGTATATGTGCCAAATAAGACACGTTTCTTTGTTTTATGATATTAAGTAGTTGCCTCTTCAGCCCTTTAAAGCACTTCTTCCATGGTTAGGTGCTCTATCCAAGAAATTCGTAGCAAACGTCGCAGTATCCTTAGCTTCAAAACAATTCAAGGGTCTTACTTTTAACGACCATATTTCTAAACCATATAAGAGGACCGGCCAAACATAACATTCGTCGGCGCAGGGCGAGTGGCAATTGTCCTTGAAGCAGCATAGTTTTCAACTTTAGAGAGGTATCCTTTACCATGCCAATCCGCAGTTTAACCTCCCCATCACAATACCATCGTTCGTTGACGACAGAGCCAAAATATCTGAATTTAGTAATCCTCTCAATCTCATGATTCTTTATAAAGAGAGGAGCATCCTCTTGAGGGTGTCTACTAATCACTATCATTTTGGCTATGTTTTCTCAACGTTTTAATACGGAGTAGAGGCAGGGAAAGAAAACTAGCGTATTTTGTATACCTGTATAATACGAAGTGAGAAGTATCGACTCTTTCCGCTTATTATGCAGGGAAAAGTAAAAGGAAAACGAAGTCTTAGACGTCGCCGTACATCTTGGCATCTTTTTTGATCTGTAATCAATAGGATTAGATGGGCCAATGTGATCGCCAACATCCACGGAGGATGGCCACTTTAGAAAAGAAACTGCATTTGACATTGCACCATCTATATCAGATCTAATTAGCTATAGGTGACATTACAGCCTTATAGATGTCGCAATGTAATTACTTTTGTAGAGTAGTAAGGAAGCTTGGTTTTGGGAATTACTTTTCTACGTTTCGCCTACGATTATACAAGGCAACTTTAGAGATCTTTAGTCTTCGACATTAGAACACTGGATTCAGTGTTCTAATCTCTCAGTAAAGATTGATCTCTAAAGAAGCATCGTGCAATCGTAGGCGATACGTCAATTTTAAATTGACACTACCTGATCCCAAGAATCACGATATTCTATCAAAATAAGGCCGTGAAGCGTCCATTCCATGTTTGCAAAGTGATGTTATACCTTTCGTAATCATACTTACGAAATTATTTAATTTTCCGTAAATATATATCATAAAATAACTACCAATATATTATTAATAATAATAGATCTCTATTAATACCAATTAAACCTGAAACTCCGTGTTCAGTTAATATAAACGCTAAATTTGGAACTATCATTAGGGTTTAAAATAAATGAAGCTATCAAATTTATAAAAAAATTCCTGTATTTTATTTTTTCGATATTTCCGCTGATTCAAAAACATTTTTAATTAATTACACAGCCCCACAAAAAAAAAAGTGGGGTATACTTTTGTTGCGATATATCAGATCCGTAGTATTTTTGCCCGCTGATCATGAATCTGGCGTCAGAATATCGCCATCACATCTCAATTTTTTTCTAACCTCAAAAAATAGGTAAAAATTAGTAAAAATTAAGAAAAATATACTCCTAAAAAATTGATTCAAGCTTTTTCATGAATCCAAAGATGTATTAATATGTATTCGGACACGCTAAGCTAATATTCATCGGTTGGATTGAGCCATACAGTTCTATTTTCTTTCTAACCTCAATAAATCAGACAGATATAGTGCCTCTCGAATGCAAAAAAAAACGAATTCAAATTAAAATTCAACCGATCCTTACCAAATTTGGTACACGGGGATTTTTTGGGTCGCTGATCACGAATCTGAGGTTGGATTTGCAAAATTCAAGATGGCAGATGTTTTCGCGCCATTTTGAACGCCGAGAAAATTCATCAGTCGATTTTTATTCTTCTACCTGCATCCAGGGCACCGCCACGTGGTGACGGTGGGCAACGGTGTTACTCCACTAGCCGGCAGAGTCCCTGGATAACGGCTTAGATGCCGTCATGGCAGGTAGAAGAAAGAGAATGACGATGCAGGGACTCGGAAACCCAGTATCGGCGGTTGGTCAGGGTGGGAAAGCGGGCCCGCAGCCGTCGTCATCCAGCGACCGTAGCTCTTCATGTGTGGGTGACTTGGCTCATGTAGAGTATAATGCTACAAGAAAACGGTCTCACGGTACAAGGACTTTTCATAAGTGCGATAAAAACAGTGATTCATTTTGTTATATTTGCTGTCAACACGTATTGAGTAAAATGGGGTCACCGATAACGGATAAGATTAAAACCTTATATAAGGATTGTTTTAACATTGAAATACAGCACCAGGATACAGATTGGGTTCCCCACATCATTTGCAGTTCTTGCAAAATAATGTTGTACATCAATAAGAAGGCGATTAAATATTCCAGACCAGCAATATGGAATAGACCATACAGTGAAAATGAACGCTACTTTTGTATGAATGTTGTATCTTGGCATAACCGAAAAAATAAAAGCACTATTACTTATAACGATGTTTTGACAGTAACAAGACCAACTAAACTAATTCCGCCTCCTGAACCACTTGATGCTGATGTTATGGAAACAAATGATTTCACCTTATCAGTTCATGCCGAAAACATTGAGACTGTCGAAAAAGATTCAAACACTGTTACTAATGAATGTTCTAGTGACAACCTATCATATACTAGTGACACAGATAAAGAATTTCTACCATACAACCGTAAACCAGAACCAATACTCGTATCACAGTCAGAACTTAGTGATCTAGTCAGAGATTTAGGCTTATCCAAAGATGGTTCAGAGCATCTTGCTTCCTTTTTAAAGAAAAGACATTTACTTAAGCCAGAAGCTACGATTTCTTATTATAGAAACAGAGATGAAGAATTTCGAAAATATTTCACAATGGACGAGGAATTGTCACTTTCATATTGTACCGATGTAAAAGGTCTAATGGATGAATTTCCAAATAACTGACTGTTCATTGATTCTTCTAAACGGAGCATTAAGGCAGTTTTGCTGCATAATACCAACGTTTACGCTCCCATTCCGATTGCTCATTCCACAGTTATGGAAGAGCAATATGAAAAAATGAAGCAGCTTTTGATAAAAATAAAATATGCTGATCATAACTGGAAAATTTGTGGAGATCTGAAAATTGTAACAATATTGCTTGGCCAACAGTCAGGGTTTACACTTTATCCCTGTTATAAATGTCTGTGGAATAGCAGAGACAGGGAACGTCATTATAAGAAAAAAATTTGGCCAACAAGAGAATCGTTCACTCCTGATGAAAATAATGTATTGTTTCCACCATTGGTAGATCCAGGAAAAGTTCTTATTCCCCCGCTTCACATTAAGCTTGGACTTATGAAGCAATTCACGAGAGCATTAGATACAAACGGCCCATGTTTCAAATATTTGCATAAAAAATTTCCGAAATTTTCTGAAGCTAAAATTAAGGCAGGCGTATTTGACGGGCCACAAATAAGAAAATTGTTTTAAGATTCATTATTTGTTACTAAAATGAATAAAGTTGAAAAAGCTGCTTGGCTTAGTTTTAAAGAAGTCGCAACAAACTTTTTGGGAGATAATAAAAGTCCTAAGTACAAAGAAATAGTCGAGAAAATGGTAAAAAATTTGTTGCTTAATGAATCTAAAATTACATTTCCTGGACTCCCACATCGATGATTTCCCAGATAATCAAGGGGAACGTTTTCACCAAGATCTGAAAATCATAGAAAATCGGTATCAAGGACGATGGGATGACCATATGCTAGCGGACTATTGCTGGTCGCTAAAAAGAGAAACAAGTCCTCAAAAGCGTTTGGGCAGAAAGCCTTTGAATAGGTCATTCGCGGAAAAAAGAACAAGATACAGCCAAAAAAAGGAAAGTTACGCGCGGGTCTAACCTTCGCAATTCTAGGGCTTAAGGGTCTACTATTTGAGAGTATATGGTTTAAAAGTCCTGGTTTTGAGTTTATTGGGTCTCATTTTTAAAGTTACAGGGTTATTGAGGTCTATTTTTTGAGGTTACAGGGTGTGGGAGTCTAAGGTTTCAGGGTTTAGGGTTTAAGAGTATCAGGTTTGAGGATTCCCCAACTGTATACCAAATTTGGTAGGAATCGGTTGGTTTTCAAAAATTTTGTCCGCCATTTTGAATTTTGCAAATCCGACCTCAGATTCATGATCAGCAACCCAAAAAACCCCCGTGTACCAAATTTGGTAAGAATCGGTTGAATTTTAATTTGAATTCGTTTTTGCATTCGAGAAGCACTATATCTGTTGTAGGGGGATTCACATAAACACGATCTTTAATGTAGTCCCACAAAAAGAAATCTAAAGGGTTAAGTCACATGATCGAGGAGGCCACTGAATGAATCCATCCCTACCGATCCGTTTTTGTGAGTAACTATCATTTAAAAAATCCCAAACTTCCCGGTGGTAATCAGCAGGGGCTCCGTCTTAACAAATCCACATTTGTTCCCTTTTAAAGTTATCAACTTCTTCAAGAAGCTGGGGTAATTCGTTTTGCCAAAAATCTAGACCCGCTAAGCGGTTCGAGGAAAAAATATGGACCAATAATTCGAAAATTTACTATACCACACCATACATTAAGCGACCAATGGTTTTGGTTTTGAACTTGCTGGACCCAAAGTGGATTAACTGTTGAATAATAATGCATCTTATGGCTGTTAACAGCTCCATTACTGCGAAACGTAGGGCCATCAGAAAACATTATTTTGGATAAAAAATTTGGATCAAGTTCTGTTGATCCATTCATGATGGTACAAAAGTTTACTCGTCGTTCAAAATCACGGTATTGAAGTTCTTGGTGTAGTTCCATATAAAAGGGATGACACTTGTATTTTCTCGCGGTGCGATTAGCCGTAGATTGGAATGTGTCTGATAAGTCAGCTAGTTGACGGCTGCTGACCTGGAGATTATCTTCAACATTAAGTAAAATCTCCATTTCTTTTTCCTCATTGGTAGCATTCTGGTTTACTACTTTCCGTTTCGTATACTCAACGCTACCACTACCATCAAACCATTCCATTAAACACTGAAAAGATTTTCTAAATGGTATACGTCTATTAGGACAGTTCGTTTTTTACTTGCTTAATAGACATGTCAAAATTTGACAATGCCTACATTTTTGTTTTGTCTTGGCAACTATGATGTTACAGCTAAGTGTATTAAAAACAAGGGTAAAATTGAAAAATTCAAAATAGATCGAAAACTATTAGAAATAGGTATATGACATACTTCATAAAAGTTGGAAGGTTTTGTAAAATCTATCAGAAAAAATAATAATATACAGGATGTGCCATTTTAAAAATTTGAGATTTTTCAATTTAAAATAGTCGAAATGCATAAATTTATTTTGAACACCCTGTAGCATCTAACTCAAATTTTTTTTACATATATCTTTTTTTTCATCTCGCTCGTACCAATTACGAGTATTCTACCTTCAAAAACAATGGCGCTACTGGCAATTTTTTACAAAACTGAAAACAAGTATTTTTTTTTAAATTGAAATATTAGAAAAACTACTAGGTTTAGGTTATAACATTATTAATAAAAAATTTTACGCAGAATTTAAAGATAAATAGATTTTTCAATTTAAAATAGTCGAAATGCATAAATTTATTTTGAACACCCTGTAGCATCTAACTCAAATATCTTTACATACATCTTTTTTTTCATCTCTATAGAACGCTCGTACCAATTATGAGTATTCCACCTTCAGAAACAATGGCGCTACTGGCAAATTTTTACAAAACTGAAAACTAGTATTTTTTTAAAAAAATTGAAATATTGCAAAAATTACTATTTTTAGGGACATAATATTATTAATAAAAAAGTTATGAAATCTTACGCAGAATTTAAAAAAAAATTTAGAAAATATGATGTTCCATTTAAAAAAACATATGTTATATCGGCGACAGTTTTTTGAAATACAATGAATACTCAAAAATAATTTTAAACTGTGCACCTTAACATTCCTTAAAACTATCGTATTTAACATTTTTTCGACATTCCCAAAACAAATAAGGTAATGAACTATACTCTATCGTTAACTCACCCTATACAGAGTGAAACAGCTTTTACAGTATATTTGGGCAATCTGGAAATCTTTGCCCCAAAAATACGAGGAAACTCTTTATGCCCCGAAGATGCCAGGCGACCATTGACGCTGATGGAGACCGGACGAACTACTGAATCATTGGCATTTTAATGACAATCCTTTAGTGTGGATTAACCTCAAAAACTTTTAAATAAATTCATTTTTTAATGAACAATACGAGACACGTTCTTACTTGACCGACTGTATGCTGTTAAATTCTAGATTTATATAATAAGAAGAAAAATTGCCTTTTATTATTGTAACGTTATGATAACAAGAAAGATATTTTGATCCCGGCAAATCCGAACCATTAATTCGATAGTATTTTCGGTGTGACAAGCAATGACGCACAAAAAAATAAATCATACAAAAGGAGCAAATCCGTCAACAATAAGCATATAGAGCGGGGTTATCGCTCACCCCAAGCTGTCTATTTAGCGGGGAGAGAACAATGCGTCAGGGGTTTAAAAATAAAAGAAAAGCGTGCCGGTCAGAGCGCACAGCCACCAACGTAGAAAGTGTTGAAGTTTTTGGTGGTATTAGGAAACAGTGGCAGTTTACTGTATCATCGTATAGAATTATTAAAAAGCCAAACTCTTATAATAGGTTTTTCTTTTTCCGGAAAGTTGCGCTTCCTGTCAATCAACTGTTGCTGGTTGGTAACAGAGGATTTTTTTTAACTTCCCATCCTCGGTCACCAAATCGAAGGAGGCGACGCGAAAGATCACGTTGGATGGATACAATTGAGATGCTATTTGGTACCAACATGGAGCAAGCTAAAAGATAAACAGCTAATAGAGAACGTTGGCGTGCCACTATTTGAAACCTCGCCAATAAACTGGATTGCCAGACATAATATGTCTGACAAGACATTTAGACTAGAGGAGGAGGAGCAGGATTATGTAACAGGAGTTCTATTCTTTGGAATGTTTCCCTCTTCTCCCCGATTATCCATTTTTTGCGTTATAGTTCATCGTCGGGTCATCATTTTTTGAAAGTTATAAAGTTTTAAAATGAAAGAGGGCATTTCTTGGAAAAGTTGCCGTCTGAAAGGATAGAAGAGGTTTTGGAGGCACTATTTTTTCTTTTTGGGAAAGTCGTCCTCCTCTCTGGCTGCTTACTAGCCAGCTAGTAAGCTGCTGGAATATGGACTTCTGTCTATTTTCAGTTGCTTTACAATAATTATATATACTTGAGGAAGATCCCTCGAAAAAGCGCTACCTGCTTTTAAAGCGTTGACTGTGTCAACCACTCTGTCGGTCCGAAAGCTGCTGTGTCAGCTTTCGATGGAGTAATAGGTATGCGTACTTAATACAATGCTACCATGTATCCATGTATCCTACCCTCGTGCTCCGTAACTTCTGGGATAAGTACCACTTGATACCGTTCTCTTGTTTGTCAATCCTAGCCTGAATGACGAGCCGTGATACGGCAAGACGCGTCTCAGGATCGATTTGACAGACAAGAGAACAGCTAGTAAGCTGCTGGAATATGGACTTCTGTCTATTTTCAGTTGCTTTACAATCCTTTGGGGTGTGTTTTGTGAAGTCACTGATCATTTTACACCACCGTAACAATTTTTTTTATATTTTAAAAACAATCAACGTACGGAACACTAATTGTGCAAGTTCAACTTGCACTTGACCGGTTTTTAAATGTGTATTTGACAGAATGTTTAGTAACCTATAGTGATTTTTGGTTAACCACTGAATATTGTTGATAATAGAAAATTCACCAGATAGCAACAAAAAGCATATAAAGATTAAGGTTGATGTTGGTTAAGGTTGAGGTCTGTCATTTGAGTAAAAATGCTTTTATTGGAAAAATTATTTCATAAAATTTTCAGGAGCTACGCATTACGTTTAGAACAGAATAAGACACATACGCTTATAAGAGATGCACTGGTCACTTGCAAACAAAAGATCTAAAGCGAAAACGGTGGCAAAAATCTAAAAGTTCGTTGAAGGAATACGCTAATGACAAGTACAGAAAAATTTTGTTTAACGACGAAAAGATTTTCACTGTGGAACAATCTTTCAAAAAGCAAAATGATAGGATTTTATGACAGATCTTCTCAGGAAGCGTTCCAAAAGTTCAAAGGGATCACCGTCCAGCATCGGTTATGGTTTGGTGGTGAATCAGTTTTGATCAGGTTACCAGTATTTATTTTTGTGAAAAAAATTTGAAAATTTCGGCTAAAATGTATCAAGACATTATTTTACACAACGTTGTGACACCCCTAAACCATATTCTTTTTTAAATCAAGTATTGGCTCTTCCAGCAAAAATTTTGCACCAAGACACAATGCTAAAACAACGTAAGCATGGCTTCAACAAAATGTGCCTTCATTTATTACTACAGAAGAGTGGCCTTCTGCAAGTCCTGATCTAAATCTTTTAGATTATTAACTATGGTCCCTCTTAGAGGGTATGGTTTGCTCTAAAATACGGGCCAATCTTGACTTTTTAAAATGAGCTTTATCAAAAGCGGTGAACAATTTTCCGTTGGGTCAAGTGCATGCATTTGTTCAATATTTTCATTGTAACAGTATTTATGGAAGTACTATATATATATATATATATATATATATATATATATATATATATATATATATATATATATATATATATACACATAAGAAAATATACCTTGATATTTTCTGAATAGTAGATGATGTGTAAGGTCAGTTCAAATATGACGATTTTGTGTCAAGAGAATTACTTTCTATCAATAATTTGTATGTAACCTACTCTTCTCAAAGTACTAGTAAGGAAGTTATTTTTTAAGTACTAGTTGTAACACTTTGAACCAACTCGCTCAATGTTGAAACCTAAGTGATCTGTGCATAATAAAAATCCGTAACTGCCCTTGATGGGATATTCATACAAAATATTATGTTACGCCAATGTCATTATACTTTTCAAATATAAAAAAGGACAATAACTTACCCCTAACTAGCCTAACTCAGCCGCTTTTAAGGGGTGTCGAGGCTCTTTTAAACCGACTTTAATTGTCGTAAAGTTTGCAAAGTTATGCTAAGGCCACGTGACTCTGTTTGGTCTACGTTCTGTTAGGAAGGGTTTGTTTACTGTATAAAATAATATGGCAAAGATAGGGTAAGCAGTTTTATATTGGGTTTTAAAAAAAAAAGGTTTGTTAAAGTTTGAAATTTTTCTATAATAAAAAATAAAATTCAAGATCAACAATCAACAGTTAATATGATGCCCCAGGTCTATATCTCTCTTGTCTCAACTCTGCCGCTGAATTCAAAAAAATGAAAGTACTAAATTTGTATAAATAACTTTCCAGGATCCACAAAATGCTTTTGACTGTGTAGAAAAATCTATAAATTTGATAGTTTAAACATAAATTTTCATAAATCTTATGGAGTAGAAAGCAATATACTTCCCTTAATAATTAAAAGTTCTGAGTTCCTTGCTTCGTTATCAATTTTATTAGTAATTTACATAAATGATTTGGGAGTAATGAGAAATCAGAATCCCGATATTCTATTATTTGCAAACCATCATGCTTTAATAAATACAAACAAATTAAAAGGTTAGTTAATGTCAAAAACTGTCATATTTTCGCAATCAGTGTCCCGTACCGTGATTGTTATTAAAATAAAAAATTTTGTTACGGAGGTATAAAATGATCAGTAACTTGGCAAAATACACCCCAAATGAATTTTCCAAAATCAGTATCTAGGATTCGCACACAAACTTATTTGTGATGGCTAAAAAAACTTTCTACAACGTAAACTTCTATAGGATGCCCCATATGTATAGAATAATGATTCCACAGCATTTATTAATCAGTATGTCAAAAAAATGTTTAAATAAAAGTTATAGGGTGTTATACGGCGCACGTGCTGAATATGACAATAAAAATGTTTTGAACTGTCAGTTTTGAGTCCTACTAGAAATTCTAGATATTATTTCTCTAAATTGAACTGTTTTGAAATTATTGATATTTGAAATTAAGGAGATCAAATTAAAAAATTTTTTCAAGCTAGCTTGTGTCAAACATTTACTGTCAGGTAACGACTTAACGCATCAAAAAATGATTTATTAACGAAAATATTTATTGCCTCATTCTGTAAAACTGGAATTTGAGTGTAACATCATAATGGTACGTTTAACAGAAACTGAAAGAATCACTTTGTTAATGATGGTTGGAGACTGTAGGAGAACACAACAGGAGGTGTGATCTTTTTAACGCATCGTTCTAAATCTGGACCTCCAAAAGTTAAAACAAGCGATGATAAAAACTTAGATGTTTTATTGGAAATTACAGAAAACCCCCATACAGCCACTCGTCAGCTTTGCCTAGACCACAACATAAATAAAGGTAGGTCGTATACTGAATGAAGTAAAATTGCCTCCCTACAAACCCATTCTATTGCAAGAATTATCTGATTACTACGATAAACGCATTGAATTTTGCGAGGTCATGATGGAACGAATCAATAATGATCTTAACCTAATTCATAATATTCTGACAAGGAAATATTTTGTCTTAACGAAAGAGTTAACAGGCATAACTGCCGGTACTGGATAATCGACAGTCATTCTCAAAGACCACAAAAGATAAATGTGGGGGCAGGAATTTGTGGACGTCATATCATTGGTCCCTTTTTTATCGATGGAAATCTTACAGGGCAGCGGTATTCACAGTTACTCCAAGGGCAAGTTATTCTAACTTGTAGAGGTCTTTTTCCCGTACCCCTAACAGGAATTTGTGGTATCAACAGGATGGAGTACCTCATCACAATTAAATCAATATTCGTAGATATTTGGATGCGATTTTTCCTAATCGATGGATAGGCAGAAGAGGTGCTGTAGAATGACCTGCAAGAAGTTCCGACCTTACGCCAGTCGATTTTTTTTATGGGGTCATTTGAAAACCAAAGTTTACCGAAGTCGACCTGAAACTGTAGTAGATTTACAACAAAGAATTCAATATGAAGTAGCATAGATACCCCGGATGCTCGTTGCCTCGCTGTTAACGGTTGCCATTTTGAGCAATTGTTTCCTTAAAAATATACCTAGAGTATTTATTAATAGTTTGTTGTCTTTTTAGTGTTCCGTACGGAACACTTATAAGATCACTTCGGTGTCTGTCTGTCTGTCTGTCTGTCTGTCTGTCTGTCTGTCTGTCACACCCGATTTTCTCCTAAACTATTTGACATAGAAAGGTGAAATTTGGTAATAGTATAGGAATTGATGGCCTCATCAGAGCCATATAGTTTTGAGAATTAAATTTTGACTTAAGGGGTTAGTTTTGGGGGGTGAAGTCGGAAGCGAAAAAAAAATTTTTTTACTAGGTCATCGAGTGTGATGTCAAATGAAAGCTTGTGAAAACACGAGTAAAAAATATATATATAATATTATACTTGCGCGCACTTTTCTTTGTATTATTTTTAAAAATTCCCGAAAAATCGCTGTCCCGGGCCTTATCTCGAAAAGTACTTATCAAAAAATTTCGAAAAAATTCTGGAATATTTTCCACGGGGTGTAGATTGAACGAAAATTATCACGAGTGCATTACCTTTAATAATTTATATGGTATATAAAAAAAACAAAAATTTCAAGGTCATCAGATTTCAGTAAAGATTGGAAACAAACTTTGTTGAAAACTCATTTGGCGTGTGTTTTGTGAAGTCACTGATCATTTTATACCACCGTAACATAAATTTTGACTTAAGGGGTTCGTTTTGAGGGGTGAAATCGGAAGTGAAAAAAATTTTTTTTTACTAGGTCATCGAGTGTGATGTCCAATGAAAGCTTGTGAAAACACGAATAAATATATATATATATATATATATATATATATATATATATATATATATATATATATATATATATATATATATGTATATATATATATATATATATATATATATATATATATATATATATATATATATATATATATATATGTATATATATATATATATATATATATATATATATATATATATATATATATATATATGTATATACATATATATATATATATATATATATATATATATAATATATATACTCGTATATAATGTAATACTTGCTCACACTTTTCTTCGTCTTACTTTTAAAAAATCGCTGTCCCCTACCTTATCTCGAAAAGTACTGATCAAAAAATTTTGAAAAAAATTCTGGAATATTCTCCACGGGGTATAGACTGAACGAAAATTATCACGAGTGCATTACCTTTAATAATTTATTTGGTATATAAAAAAAAACAAAATTTCAAGGTCACCAGTTTTCAGTAAAGATTGGAAACAAGCTTTGTTGAAAACTCCTTTGAGGTGTGTTTTGTGAAGTCACTGATCATTCTATACCACCCTAACAAAATTTTTTATTTTAAAAACAATCAACGTACGGAACACTAATTGTGCAAGTTCAACTTGCACTTGACCGGTTTTTTTATTTTAAATTTCAAATGATAATAATTCCAAAACAGTTCAATTTAGACATATGGTATGTTAGACAAATAATATCTAGAATTTTTAGTAGGACTCAAAAATAAAATAATATACAGGGCTTTCCATTTAAATCGGCGTAATTTCTTCGAACTGACAGTTCAAAACATTTTATTGTCAACGTCAGCATGTGCGCCATATAACACCCTATAACTTTTATTAAAACATTTTTTGATACACTAATTAATAAATGCTGTGGTATCATTATTCCATACATATGGGGCACCCGGTATATCATTAGGAAAATTGGAAAGCTCATTGTCTATCAAGGCTCTGTCTCTAGTAGAACTAGTATTTTTTATCATTTGTATAAGTCTATTGCTATTCAAATAGGTGAATAGACTATTAATAATACATTCCAAAAAAAAAATTATATACCAGATAAATTATCAAAGATAACACAGCCTCACCAAAAAAAAATGGGGTATACTTTTGATGCGATATATCAGATCCGTAGTATTTTTGCCCGCTGATCACGAATCTGACGTCAGAATATCGCCATCACATCTCAATTTTTTTCTAACCGCAAAAAATAGGTAAAAATTAGTAAAAATTAAGAAAAATATACTCCTAAAAAATTGATTCAAGCTTTTTCATGAATCCAAAGATGTATTAATATGTATTCGGACACGCTAAGCTAATATTCATCGGTTGGATTAAGCCATACAGTTCTGTTTTCTTTCTAACCTCAATAAATCAGACAGATATAGTGCTTCTCGAATGCAAAAAAACGAATTCAAATTAAAATTCAACCGATTCTTACCAAATTTGGTATACGGGGTTTTTTTGGGTTGCTGATCATGAATCTGAGGTCGGATTTGCAAAATTCAAAATGGCGGATCCAAGATGGCGGACAAAATTTTTGAAAACCAACAGATTCCTACCAAATTTGGTATACAATTGGGGAATCCTCAAACCTGATACTCTTAAACCCTAAACCCTGAAACCTTAGACTCCCACACCCTGTAACCTCAAAAAATAGAGAGAGATTATAATCTTGGTGACTACAGTGAGGAGCAAGGGGAACGTTTTCACCAAGATCTGAAAATCATAGAAAATCGGTATCAAGGACGATGGGATGACCAAATGCTTGCGGACTATCGCTGGTCGCTAAAAAGAGAAACAAGTCCTCAAAAGCGTTTGGGCAGAAAGCCTTTGAATAGGTCATTCGCGGAAAAAAGAACAAGATACAGCCAAAAAAAGGAAAGTTAGACGCGGGTCTAACCTTCGCAATTCTAGGGCTTAAGGGTCTACTATTTGAGAGTATATGGTTTAAAAGTCCTGGTTTTGAGTTTATTGGGTCTCATTTTTAAAGTTACAGGGTTATTGAGGTCTATTTTTTGAGGTTACAGGGTGTGGGAGTCTAAGGTTTCAGGGTTTAGGGTTTAAGAGTATCAGGTTTGAGGATTCCCCAACTGTATACCAAATTTGGTAGGAATCGGTTGGTTTTCAAAAATTTTGTCCGCCGTCTTGGATCCGCCATTTTGAATTTTGCAAATCCGACCTCAGATTTTATGATCAGCAACCCAAAAAAACCCCGTGTACCAAATTTGGTAAGAATCGGTTGAATTTTAATTTGAATTCGTTTTTGCATTCGAGAAACACTATATCTGTCTGATTTATTGAGGTTAGAAAGAAAACAGAACTGTATGGCTTAATCCAACCGATGAATATTAGCTTAGCGTGTCCGAATACATATTAATGCATCTTTGGAATCATGAAAAAGCTTGAATCAATTTTTTAGGAGTATATTTTTCTTAATTTTTACTAATTTTTTACCTATTTTTTGAGGTTCGAAAAAAATTGAGATGTGATGGCGATATTCTAACGTCAGATTCGTGATCAGCGGGCAAAAATACTACGGATTTGATATATCGCATCAAAAGTATACCCCACTTTTTTTTTTTGTGGGGCTGTGTAATTCATTTAATCTACATCTTATGAAGAATATCCCAGAATTTAAGCAGTTATATAGTGTTCTCTCATCTAATCAATCTATCTCTAGACGCGTTTTCGCCTTATCATAGCTCATCAACAGAGCTAGATTCGATGAAAGTCAGATCAGCACTCGAAGTAGTTATTTCCAGTACCTCGAGTTCTGTTCTCTTGTTTTTCAATTCTTGTCCGGCTTATGGGCCGTGATACGTCTAAATGCATCGCGAGATAGACTGTAAATAAAGGAACAGTGGTCACAGCTGAAATATGAACTTTCATTTATTTATGTTGAAAAAATCTTTATTAGCAATTGCTACAAAGCAAGGAAAGCTAATGCTATAGGCAATTATAGGGTAACTATAGAGATGTTTAAACTACTGCTTACAGAGAAATTTATTGCTTAAAAATATCTATTACTCTAGGACAGGGGTCGGCAACCTTTTAACTAAGGGGTGCCAGTTTACATCCATACAACATTTTGCGTGCCGATATAGGTACTTACTACAACTAAAATTAACAAAAATTAACTTAAATTAACTTAAAATATTGCTTTTAGAAGGTTTAATTACAAAAAAATTTTAACATTTAACAAATAATTTTATTATACTAGTCCTAGGACCTAGTGTGAACCCTGTGCTTGAAGTTCTTTAGAGAGTTTTCTTATATCCGGTTCACGTCTGGTTATTTTTAGTGTCACACATGCTTCCGAGTTGTCTGTTGTCAGCCTGCTTCGGTACGGGTTTAAAATCACTCTCATATGGGAAAAAAGTTGTTCACAGATATAGGATGATCCGAAAGCTGTAAGCATGGCAAACGCTACTTTCTTAAGACAAATAAATTTCTCTGGTAAACTCATCCAACAACTGAGTATCTCGTTTGAATGGTTCTGGCAGTCACCTTCTAATACCCTTGTTAATTCTACAAATTTCGTGTTCCATAACTCAGAGCTTTTAAATTCAATGTATTGAAGATCAAAATCATTAATGTCCATCCATGAGAAAAGAGATATGTCAAAGCAACTGCTGGAAAAATCTGGTTTGATAAAAAAAAAAAGCGAACATAGGACCATGTTTATCAAAATCCTCAGCCCTCTCGATAAACTCCTCTTTTAAATTAGTCATATATTTAAGAATTTCGTCTATTAGTGCACCATCGTCGACACTGGATATATAAGTTTTTAAATTTGGAAAATATTTATATGTGTTTGTAGTAATATCGCTGATAAATAAATCTATTTTTAATTTGAATGATTTCCAGGATTCGTATAAATCCAGAACTGTTTTGCCTAAACCTTGTAACTTTAAGTTGAGTTCACTGAGATGGTTTGTAATATCAGTAAGAAACATTAACATACAGATCCAGTTCTTATCTTCTAGTTCAGGATAAGCATCCACTTGATTTTTTTTCCAACAAGAACGATTTAATTTCGCCCAGACATTGCACAAATCTAGAGAGCACTTTACCACGGTTGAGCCAGTGCACATTATTGTGCACTGGCTCAACCGTGCAACTGAATATGAACTTTCTAATTCCTGCAGAAACGCCTTAAATTGTCTATGGATCAATGAAAAATGACCGACAATGTAGTTAACTATTTTAACCACCCTATCCATCACGGATTTTAAACTTTCAGCGGAGATTTTAGCGCACAAACTCTCTTGGTGAATTCTGCAATGAAAATTCAAAACTGATCGACCCATGCGTTCAATAAGAACGGAAACAAATCCTTTATGTCTACCAATCATAGCAGGAGCGCCATATGTCGTTACGCAAAATTTTTTATTTAAATCAATGTTCCAATTTTCAAAATGTTTAACAAATTCTTAAAATATATCCGCTCCTCTTGTAGGTCCCTGCAATGGGAGCAGACAAATCAGCTCTTCATACACACTGCCATCATCGATGTATCGCGCAACGATTGCCAGACGGGCAATGTCATTAATATCGACACTTTCATCCAATGCTACACTAAATACAAAACTCTGTTTGATAACGTCTCTCTGCTGTTTTTGGACATTTTGTGTCATTTCGGTAATTCGTCTCTCGATGGTCCGCGCTGATGCCGGTATATCCCTAATCCTGGCCAATATTGTATCCTTATTGGTCAAGTCGTCGAATAAAATCTCGCCAGTACTCAAAAACGTTTGCTTCATAAATTCTCCGTCAGTGAACGGCCTATCCTTTTGTGCCAACGATTGTGCAATTTTGAAACTGCATTCAGTTAGCTGATTGTTTCCTTGGAAAACTTTGCTAAAGAATGTTGACTGTTTCTCGTATTGTTTACTTGCTCTTTGTATTGCCTCCCTTTTATCAGCGTTATCTTTAAATGACGATTCATGTTTTATCTGGAAATGTCGTTGAATGTCCGGAAAACTACGCTTTCTCGACATAGGACACAAATGGCCCGATCGTTTTGCTGTACAAAACCCTAATCTGTTGTCCATGAAGTTTGAAATGATCGAACGTCTACCTTCTTCGCGGCCATAACGCAACGTAATTTTAATTTTTAAACTTTTCGACGACTATTGACTGGAACGGATGTTACTTCTATACTAAATGATCCAAACGTGTAGCCGCTTGCTATATATAGAAAAATAATGTTTCCAGAAAATTCCAATAATTACGTTTATTAAATTTCTTAGAACAAAAATTATTATCTACAACGCGCCCATTGCAATCAAAGAGCCGCCTAGAAGTTAAACCTAACACAAACTAAAGATGAACTATGATAAAAAGAGTTGCGGCGCGCGTCGGAACGATTGAAGTCAAGTCAAACAAAAACCGCCTTATAGCGGCTCTTTTGATCTGAATGGAGGACGTTTATTTGTGTTTTTTGCCTAGGCTTATATTTTGAGGCTTGCTGTCTTTAATACTTGCCGAAATTAAAGCCAAACCAATGCATTCAGTAAAATTATAAATTACAAAATATATATTTTGTAGTTTTTGGTAATAATACCTAGTGACCTATATAATATATCGTTTTTGTTTGTATCGTTAAAGTAATACTGTCTTCGATTATTTACTTATTTTCGAAACATGTCACAGATTACAGAGTTAATGTGTAAACTTTCAATAGGTACGCGTGCCATTCAAAATTGCTTGGCGTGCTAGAGATGGCACGCGTGCCATAGGTTGCCGACCCCTGCTCTAGGAGGTTGCAGTGTTTGCTACTATTTATCTAAAAAAATTTGCTGATGCTGCATCCTTTCCAATAAATAAGCTATAATTGTAATAATTAAGAGTGGCGTAACTATATATTAGTTTGAAACTTAACCATAAACAGCAGACACGGCTGAATGTCTATTCATTTACCATATATTTGTTACGTCTACTAAACTACCATATGACATACTTTATAGATTATATCCCCAAGAATATAAATTATACTGTTACACTCTAATAACATAACGACTCTAAATAAGTGTTATTTCTGATCATGTGAACACTCTAAGCCTGATTTAATGTGACAGTGTTTTACGGTCATATGGTCACGCTTCACAATTTGTTAATAAAGGATTATTAGCTAGGGGTATAGTTTAAATTAATTATGATACAGTCGGTCAAATAAGAACGTGTCGCTTATTACTTGTGGTCGGTAAAAATCTTATTTATGGTTAAATAGTGCAGCATATGCTTCTCGCTTCGAGGCTGTGTTCCTATGTAACCATCCTTGATGTGATTACAGTTTAAATGAATTTAAGGACAAAAAGGAAGAGACAATTTGTATAAAAAGAGAATTAAAAACGTTTGTAAGTGAAGAGAATCGAAGAGGTTGACAAACATTTATGTATTCTTGGGTAAAGGAGGTTATTGTTGTGCCGTTGACAATTCTAAAAATATTTTAAAAAGTACGCCGGGAGTGAGTTTCTTGTTCTTCCCCAAAGATACTGAAAGGTAATTAAGTTGGGAATGTTTCCACATTCTTTGGCACAATGATACTACTCAGTATATATCACCACTACACCAAACACTTTATTTTTGCACTCGACGCGCGTTTCGCTAACCATGTTAGCTTCATCAGGAGCGATGATTGACTCAATTGA
Organism: Pachyrhynchus sulphureomaculatus; assembly: GCA_019049505.1. Taxonomy (NCBI): domain Eukaryota; kingdom Metazoa; phylum Arthropoda; class Insecta; order Coleoptera; family Curculionidae; genus Pachyrhynchus; species Pachyrhynchus sulphureomaculatus. Next base: position 232,206,654 of record CM032447.1, on the reverse strand, counting down.
ACGCTCCTGATGAAGCTAACATGGTTAGCGAAACGCGCGTCGAGTGCAAAAATAAAGTGTTTGGTGTAGTGGTGATATATACTGAGTAGTACTGAAAGGTAAGTTATTTAATTAAAAAATATCAATTGCGTAAGTAATCTTACGCCGGGTAAATTGAATAATTCCGAGAAGCTATTATGATATTTTTTTGGTTATAGAGCAAAGATTTGGCTTTCAGCGACCAAAAGCTTCATCAATTGTCCAATTGAATATTTGTGCAAACATTATAAAATACGCGTTTCACATTTTTCTCAGAAAATGTTTAAAAATGATTTAAAAATTCGTTTATTCAACGATGCGTATGCAGATGTTATTATAGGATCAGATAAAGAATACTCCGTGTGTCAAAGGCTAATAACATAAGTAAAGGTCCTTATAAAAGTCGAATTTTATTGTAGTTACAACGAAACCCAGTCAGACTAAGAAACATTCAATTTCTCTTCGGACATAAAATTCCTTGCTGAATTCAACTATGTATTTAAAAATTTGGGTTCCAGTTTCAGTTTTCATTTTTGGGCATTATAGAGTACCAACAAAGCGTTGGGCCCAAAATCTGATATGCCTATTCAATTCACTGGAGAAAATGCTAAAACTTTTGTCTGCAACATTTTTTCTGAAAATGCCTTTCTCTCAAGTTTTTCACTTGTATTCATCTCTTTCTAACAAAACCCCATTCTTTTTTTTTTTTTTTTTTATATTACTGGTGCTGCATTAACTTGACATTTTATTAAAATAAAAATTTTCGAACATTTATATAATTTCTATGATTCTGAATGATAAAACTTTGCACAGTAACATTATTTCTATTTAAAATCTCCCTCTGATCTCCTTTTAACATGGCGGAGACCTAATTTTCCTATATGGTTGCACCTGAGTTTCGCTACTGTATTGGGTTTACTATGCTTTATGTTTATAGGTCTAAGTTAGATGTAAACAATCTAAATAAACAAGTATAAATGTAAATAATAACAAGAATGAAAGAGAGAAAGAGAGACATAGAGAGAGAGAGAAAAAAAGTATGAATAGACGAACGAGGGTGATGGATGAATGAAGAAATAAACTTAGGAATACCAGGAGATAATTATAACTCATTTATGACTATGTACCTAATCATGTAGAGCTGTTTCTTTAGCTTAAAATTTTTTCGAGCATGAACAAAAATAAAAACACAACAAACGTAAACAAATAAAAGTGCATAACATGCTTTAACTAAAACAAACAAATTAAAAGCTGCGGAGAAGGGCAAAATGATACATAACTAAAGCACGTTAAAGCTTAACCAGACTCCAACATCTGAGTCGCACTGAAAAGTATCATTTTGGTAGAATGTGCTCTAATTAGCACATTTTATATCCAAGTTATAGTTAATAGTAATAAATAACATGTAGAATTTAGTAGTGAAAAATAAAAAAAAGTTTTTGAATTTTAATTTGATTTGAAAATGACGCCTAGTGGCTGCTAAGTATATGGGTAAGTCGTGGGTATTCATTAGCAAGTGGGTGAAATGATACTCTCAATTAAAAAATGTCGACGATCTATCAGCATGTGGTTCGAGAGAAAAAATGTCAGAAAATGACATTTTCCCAAAATGCTCAATTAACTTTACGACAAAAGGCGCAAAAACTAAAGCAGAAAGGTTTGGATATGTCGTATGAAACGATTCGCATTCATCTCCAGAAAACGATATAAAGTGGAAGAATACAATCAAGAAACCCTTGCTACATGAAAAACACAGAGAGAAACGAATCGCATAGGCATAGGAAAACATAGATCGAGACTAGAGTAATGTATTTTTTTAGATGAACCTTTATTTTAGAATGATGTTATCACCCCATCATAGGTAGTAGTTGTTGCATAAAGTGCAAGAACGTCCGTGACAGCACTACCGTATTGTGTAAGAGGCGTGACGTGAATTACAAAAATGTATGTTTCGGCACTTGGACAACATGGACAGGTATTACGATATCTCCGCCAGATATCCTTAGGATGTTTAAAAAGGGTACAAGCCCTATTCAGGTGGGAAGACGAATGATAAAAAAAAATCTAGGAGCTTAGTTAATTTGCACTAACCGATTGGTTCAGTGCACAGTGAGTCTAAGGCCGGCCCTGACAAACTTAAAATATGCCGCCGCACCTAAGCTTAGAGAAATCTATGTTAACCAGGAAAATAACATATAACAGGTGTATGCATAAGTTTTTGCCGGTTTCACCAGCGAACAGTACGCAGTGTATGAATTTGATAGATACGTCAGTTTGTTCGTTTGACATTAAACTAACCAACATACACAAGTTGAGTCCGCCAAACATTAGCGTCTGTATTGTATCGTTCAGTGATCATGTCGACTTTTGTGCCTGAAAAAGAACATTTGCAGGACGCATGGCTTTTCTTATTTAATCAAAAGAAAAATGCTGTGGAAAGTCATCGTTTGCTGGTAGAAACATATGATGAACACGCTCCATCGATTAGAACATGTGAGACATGGTTTCGACAATTTAAACGTGGTGATTTCAATGTGAAAGACAGTGTGCGCTCTGGTAGACCACAAAAGTACGAAGACGAGGAATTGCAGGCGTTACTAGATGATAACATAACAAATGATTAATTTAAATCACACATTGATCGAAAGATGACCGGAATGGGCCAGCAGACATGGCAAAGTGATTTTGTTAGACGACAATGCACCGTCTCACACAGCAAACCAGTGAAAGACACCTTGAAATCGCTTGGATGGGACATCCTTCCGCACCCGCCGTACTCTCCCGACCTGGCGCCATCTGGCTATCACCTCTTCGCATCAATGGGGTACGCGCTTGCAGAGCAGCACTTCAGCAATTTCGAGGAAATTGGAAAATGGTTCGACGAATGGGTTGCCGCAAAAGACAAGCAGTTTTTCTGGGATGGTATTCATAATTTACCTGAAAGATGGGCGAAGTGTGTAGAAGCCAATGGCCAATATTTTGAATAAATAAAAAATGAATTTCCCTTGAAAATTACGTGTTTGCTTTACCACAAAAACCGGCAAAAACTTATGTATACACAATTAAGAAAATAATATTAATACCGATTTACGAAAAATTGTTTTATTGAAAAGCAAAGTTTACATTTTTAACGAGCTAACGACAACGATCTTATAAACTAAAACTAGTACCTACTATTTTCAGAGATACTTTAAATGTACTTTTAAAACAATGAACAAAACTAGTACAAGAATATACTTTTTCGAAATTTCATTTCTGCAAAATCGCGAATAATATTATTCTTTCACATCTAATTTGCTACTCAATTCGTGTTCAATAGCCAACATTGCTAATCCATTAAGACGATTTTGTGTAGTCATAGTACTTAAATATTTTTTTAATATTTTTAATTTAGAAAAAGTTATTTTGCAGATAGTAACAGTTATGGGCAGCGTTAACAAAATTCTTAGAGCAATGCTCAAATTTGACCCAATTTTAAAGGAAATAATGAATTTAAGAACGTCAACTGGACCTTTTTTCTTAGTTAAAAGTGGAGAAACAAGGCCTCTTTCGTCAGCTAGATCTAAAGTGTTAAGATCGGATCATCTGTTTAAGACGTTTTCGCACATGTCTTTAAGTTTATAAGCATCATATAAAAACTCAAAAGAGTCATTAGGACTATGCAGTAGGTTGAATCTCAGCTCCAATGCACTGATCGCCTGATCAATAGTAAAAAAAAAATTCTGTTTTATATTTTTATTTTGAATCTTATATCGGTTCGTCTAAACTTTCATATGAAAAATTTCGTTTTGTAGTCCGAACACGATGACATGCTTATTTCTTCATTCACTTTGTACGCTTGTATAGTATTTTTCAAGATGTAAGAAAGTGATTTGGCAAATTGATGCAATAAAAACATTAAGGACCGTTAGGATCTTTGCACGTACCTGCCGTAACAGGGTCGTAATTGATATATATACCTCCCTTTCAATCTAACATTTTATTGGCTACTTCGTGTTTACAAATATAAAGAATATTCTTAATTTTATCTGCAGTATTATACTGAAATACTGTGTATTATAAAGTTCAATAGTGTCTTAAAATGTCCGAAGCCCTTTCCATTAGAGGCCGCAAATGTTTACCCGTTGAGGCAAAAGTGATAGTTAAAAGTGTTTATTTAAAGTTAGTAGAGCGAGGCCACGAAAAGTAATTTTCATTAATGAAGACATCAGTTTTAACAAGCAACCCAGAAAGTACAGTTTGGAACATTGTAAATAATTTGATAGCGCCTAAAAAAACACGAAAAGTCAAAGGTGTGTCGACATGTATTGATTTCTGTCAAGAAGACTTAATCCGCCATAAAATTTATGATACGAGTACTACCGAAAAGCTGTATTGTGCTTCATCCTACCATAGTCGCCAAATGAATAAAGTACCAAGTTCTACCAGTAGAAAAAGAAAAATACAAGCCTTTTTGTGCGAACGTGACATATATATGTCCATGAGAATTAAACAATTGTTAGAAGTTTTAAAAAGTTACGTTCAAAGGAATATGTTTGTGATAAAATTGCAAAGGACGAAACAATTCGGCTTCCACCATATTATTGTATCTTTAATGCGATCGAGTTGATATGGCATAAAATAAAGTCTAATATACGTGCTCACAATAATACACCCACTTTAAACAGTAGTGTGATTGAGTTGATAAAAACGGAAGTCAAATATCTAACCGTTGAAAACTGGAGAAACTGTATTCAATACGTCAAAAAAAATTTAAAAATTATGTAGATGTATGTACATAAACATAAATAGTTTAGAACCTGTTAGAAAACTTATTATTAATTTGCAAGATAGTAGCCATAGCGAAATTGAACTATATATTAATTAATAACTAAAACTGTAACAAATGTACGCGAGGACACTGTACACTGTTTTAATATATTTGTGTAATTACTATATTGTGTACTATTCAGTACATAAAACATTAAAATTCAGGTATAGTGCGGTCTGCATCAAATAAAAATATGAAATGTATTAATTAAAAAATTTGAATTTGTATCTTGATATTTATTTTTTTTTTAGTATTTAAAAGATTGTTTGTAGGTTCAATAATTTTTCGATAATATTTTAAATTAATATTATGTTTATCAACATTGTTACATATCAGTTGATAACAATATTAAATATGTATGTTTTTTTTTTTTTTTTTTTTTTTTTTTTATGTGTCTAGCACACGTGCTACAGGGAAGTCCCTAAAGCGCTACAGCGACACGTGTGCGGAGAAAGCGATTCACGTTGTTCTTGAACCGCTGTAGATTGTACTCGTTGGGAAACACAGTCCTGGGTAAACCATTCCAAAGGTATGATGTTCTCCATATAAAAGACTGCTTGAAAAGCGTTGTACGAGGAGTAACAAGCTGAACCTCATACGGATGTGAAGCATTAGCGCGACGTGTACTTCTAATATGCACCGCTCTGGGAGGAATTAAACGGGCCACATCTTTCGAACACTTTCCATGAAAGTACTTGTAGAATAGGCTCAAGTCGCCAACCGTTCTTCGATGTTCCAGCGAATCAAGGCCGTCGGTCAGTTCCGGGTGTCCAATCAGACGAACAGCTCTTCTCTGGATAGAATCCAACAAATGCAGTGTATGTTTGGGAGCGGAGCTCCAAACATGGGAGCAGTATTCCATAGTTGGTCGAATTTGAGCTTTGTAAAGAATTAACAGTTGTTGTGGAGTGTAAAGCTTTTTGGTTCGAAACAATATTCCCAACTTTTGAGAAGCTCTTCTTGCTATGCCTGCAACATGTTCATGCCAGGACATATTTGCTCCCAAATTAACGCCTAACAGATTGAGTGACGCTGTTAGAGGGATGGAGTGCCCCGACATAACTATGTCGGGTTCTGCAACGTTAACTTTTTTAGAAAAAAACTGCCGCCTGGGTTTTTGTAGCGTTAAATTTCCACCTGGTTATTGTCACCCCAAGATAGAATTTCTTCCAGGTCTTTGTTAAGTTGAATGACTTCCTGCTGTCTGCGGATATTCGTCTGAGTAGTCGATGTCCGAGCGTTCAAGGTGAATGAAGAGATAAGCGTACTGTCATCTGCAAAGCTGTAGATTGGATTCTCGGTCTTTTCCAGCAGATCGTTAATATAAATGAGGAAGAGAGTAGGAGACAGTATGGAACCTTGGGGCACACCGGCGTTGATAGTGAAGGTGTTAGAAAGAAATCCGTCAACTGCCACTCGTAAAGAACGCTCTCTGAGGAAACATGAGAGCCCACAAAACAGAACTTTTCAGACATACCATAAGAACGTAGCTTAGCCAACAGCCCATCGTGCCAAACACGGTCAAATGCCTTGGATATGTCAAGAGCAACCGCTCGAGATTCTCCAAAGTGTTCAATTGCGTTGTTCCAAACATGTGTTACATAAGTCAGAAGATCTCCTGTTGATCTATTTTTACGAAAGCCATATTGGTGATCACTAATAATATTGAATCCTTCAAGATATTTTAGAAGATGCTGATTGATAGCCTTTTCCATGACTTTCGATATTATTGAGAGTAGTGCGATTGGTCGGTAGTTATTTGGCAAGGTCTTCTTGCCTTTTTTAGGTATCGGCTGAACTGTGGCACATTTCCAGCAGGAAGGAAATATTCCCTTTCTGTAGGATAGGTTGAAAAGTCTACAGAAAACTGGTGTTAGTTCCCTCGCACAGTTCCTGAGAACTATGGCAGGTATTCCGTCAGCGCCTGAAGCCTTTTTGGTGTCTAGCTTCATCAAAATACGTTTTATGATACGCTGCCTGAAGACAATATCGGGCATCCTTGACTGCACTATGGGAATAGTAGGTGGTGTTTTTCCTTGGAAATCGACAGTAGAATGTGAAGCAAAGAGTTCAGCCAACAAGTTCGCTTTCTTTAAAAAAACGGTTTTATAAATTTTCTCGGTAAAACTAAATAAATATTTAATGATACTAATGATAAATAAATAAAATATTATAAACTATGTGTAAAGTAATTAATTACTTTATTTAATACTCGCGTATCTTTGATTACACGTGGTCTTCCATTGTCTTTTCGACTAGATAATAATTGCACTATTCCTGTAGAACCCCAATTTCTCATAAAAACTTTTTCGATCTTCCAAAAGAGATGCAATTTAACCATTTAATCATAAGATCTGAAATAACACTTTTTACAGGCATTAAAGATGGCAATATTAGTTTTTTCATGATGCACTCTTTGTACGATACGTAATTTGTAATTACGACCTAAACGTTTCTCATGAGTTATATTTTCTAGTGAAAGGACTTTTTTATACAGACAATACTTTAAGTTTTTTTTCCTAACTCATCTAACTCGATCCGTCGACCACTACACAGGTTAGGCTCTTTTGTTTTTAATTTTTTCGCTTCATTCATGCCCGAAATACTTTTTTTGCTTTTATTGTTGAGCTTTTCCTTTGCAAATTTGCCTTTATGTCGCAATTGATTATAATCAAAAGGTATTTTTTATTTAATTATATTTTTTTTATTATTTTAATACAGAAGTAATATGGTCCTAAGAGGAAACATACATAAAGTATAATAAATATAACCTATAAAAACGTTACTTCTATAGAGCATTCGGTATACGCATTGGCAGCGTTACCACATTTATTTTCATTAAAATTGTGAATTTATTAGTGTGTGTTTGCATATCCATCTATCGAATACAGTCTGTCTCCGACAAAAAAAAAAAATACTCTGCCATTGAGTATTTTAAACTTTTTGTATTTACTGTCAGACTATACTTTTGGCTCCGATTGTCACGGATGAACTACCTTAAGTCAAAATTTAACTTTCAAAAACTACACGGCTCTAATGAGACCGTCAATTCCTATATTAGTTCCAAATTTTAAATTTCTATGTCAAATAGTTTCGGGTGTGGCCGACAGACAAACGGACAGACATGCAGACAGACACAGTGATCTTATAAGTGTTCCGTACGGAACACTAAAAACGACTTTAAAACAGTTTAAGTTTAACAATTTTTCCAATAATGAGTGGATTATATTATGCGTCTAATTCACGGACTTAATGGGCATATTTTTTCTACTTTTTTAACGATACGTCTATAAGTCTTTTTAATTTTTTTTTTTCGATTATATATACCTAATATTCAAAAATAACAGAAACTCCCTAGAATCGTAAAATATCAATGCTTGATTGACTAAGTTTCCGGAGCGAATAAAAATTAATGACATGCAAATGTGGCGTAAGGAAAACGAAACCTCTCGTTTCAGTTTGATCTTCAACTTTTTTATTCGGATTCGTTAGCAAAGACTTGAACGAAGTTACTACATAAATAAAATGCAAATTTTTTGCGATAGAATGGGGAACTGCAGATGCATTGATTTATGTTAGATGTCTTAAAAATACCAGGAGATAATTTAAACTACAGTTGTAATACTCGGCGTGAGTTGCATTAGTTCCCAAGCAACTTCATCTTCAAGAAATAACACAAATTTTAATATATTTTGAAATATACTTTACAGCTGGATCGACTAATTATTGATTGAGGAAATGCAAAGTAGCGTATATTATCTCTATATACACGGGTGAGCAAGAAAATCGACTCAAACTATTTAGATCATTTAACATGGATCCTAGAATTTAGTGTTCATATATTTTTATGGATTTTAGTGTCATTTAAAAACCCATTCTATTCTCTTTCTAATGACACTAAATTCCATAGCGTACCTTATGCTTTTTACTGATTAAAATGATTCAAAATGAAAACAAGAAGAACATGAAAATAAGGATAAGAGAAAGGAAAAAATTAAACAAATTTTAAGTATAACAATTAAATTTATCGATAAAACCCAAAATGAATATTTTGTATTACCCCCCCCCCCCCTAGTTGTTTCACCACTATTTGTGGGATTCTTCCCACTCTTCTGTTTTAATGGTGATTTGAGCATCTCTCGAGACTTACAGGACGGACGCGGGCGTTATAGGACAGGCGTGCGCGTTTTAATAACACTGTGTGTAATTTTTTAAGTTATGGAAAAATAACCATATACGGATACCACTACGTGATAGTAGACCAAAAAAAAAAGACCCGTGTCTCCCAGTTTTTCCGAAAGTCATGCACTTTTTTTTTATGGGCCCCCAAAGATTTGAGGCCTGGGTGTAATTTTTGCAAAAAACTCATCATATTCTGAGGCTCATATCTTGCAAACCGTTCGGAATTTTAATTTACTTTCTGTGGCAAAGTTGTAGCCCTTGTCATAAGGAACAAAAATTGTGAACATTTAAAGTAAAAAAAACTTCATCTTCAAGATCAAAATAGCTAAAAACTGTAAAAAAATTTGATTTTTTTTACCTTTTTTTCCCTGTTTAGGCCCATAGCTAGCAAACCGTTTAAAATTCAAGGAAACAATCAACTACAAAAAATGTAGCTAAGATCTTAGTAAACAACTTTCTAGAATATACGAACTTCCTAGGAATGATTCTTAACACTGTTTAGGTAGCCGCAAAAGTTAAAATTTTCCCGAAAAAACTACTTTTTTAAAGTTTTTTGCGATTTTGATCTGGAAGATGAAATTTTTTGGATTTTAAATGTTCACAATTTTTTGTTCTTTATGACAAGGGCTACAGCTTTGCTTCAGAAAGTAAATCAAAATTCCGAACGGTTTGCAAGATATGAGCCTGAGAATATGATCAGTTTTTTGCAAAAATGACACCGAGGCCCCAAATCCTTGGGCCTCATAAAAAAAGGTACATGAATTGGGCCAAAACTGGGAGCCTCGGGTAAAAAAAGACCCGTGTCTCTCCAGTTTTGCCCCAAGTAATGCATTTTTTTTTTTATGAGGCCCCAAAGATTTGGGGCCTCGGTGTCATTTTTGCAAAAAACTGATCATTTTCTCAGGCTCATATCTTGCAAACCGTTCGGAATTTTGATTTACTTTCTGAGGCAAAGTTGTAGCTCTTGTCATAAAGAACAAAAATTGTGAACATATAAAATCCAAAAAATTTCATCTTCCAGATCAAAATCGCAAACAACTTTAAAAAAAAGTAGATTTTTTCGGGAAAATTTTAACTTTTGCGGCTACCTAAACAGTGTTAAGAATCATTCCTAGGAAGTTCATATATTCTAGAAAGTTGTTTGCTAAGATCTTAGCTACATTTTTGTAGCTGATTGTTTCCTTGAATTTTGAACGGTTTGCTAGCTATGGGCCTAAACAGGGAAAAAAAGGGAAAAAAAAAATCGAATTTTTTACAGTTTTTTTTGCTATTTTGATCTTGAAGATGGAGTTTTTTTTACTTTAAATGTTCACAATTTTTGTTCCTTATGACAAGGGCTACAACTTTGCCACAGAAAGTAAATTAAAATTCCGAACGGTTTGCAAGATATGAGCCTCAGAATATGATGAGTTTTTTTGCAAAAAATTACATCCAGGCCTCAAATCTTTGGGGGCCCATAAAAAAAAAAGTACATGACTTTCGCAAAAAACTGGGAGACACGGGTCTTTTTTTTTTTTGGTCTATTATCACGTGGTGGTGTCCGTATATGGTTATTTTTTTTCGTGTTGCACTGTGTAATAAACCAGACTCCATGGCAGATAATGTTATTTTTAGTATTTACAAACCTCAACGATCTTATTAAAACAAATCTCATTCGCTCCTCTATGGTTCAAGTGGGTCCATTTTTTTGCAACTTTGGACCGTTATAACTTTGAATTGACCCGATATCCACGGCAGATATTCATTTTTTTTTCAGTAAGATTTCATAGAAACGAAGCTATACCAGAGTATCTGCCACCCAGCGATGGGTTCGTCCACCAACTTTTTCTTGCAGATTTAAAGCGCATTTTCAGGAACAGGAACCAGACTTGAGGCTTCAAACTACTTCGAGGAACTAAGGGGGGCATAATTAACAAAGTGGTACTATTATCTGTCACTCTTCGATGCAGACGTGAGCTCCCGGACTAGTATATGCATCGTACTGAACGGACTTTTCTTTCAAAAGATACTAGAATAAATGCGTGCGTTTTTAATAAATAATGCAAAATATCGTTTTAATTAAACATAATTTTTTTATCGTATATCGTGTAAAAGAATCAAGGTTATTATAAATTTGATTACGTGCGGCGCACAGTGTGTCGACTAGTACAAGTTAGCTGGACAAAATTATTTTTTCACTTATTTCAATTGTTTATGTATATTCTAGCATATTAAGTTATTTAAGAAAAAATTCATCGCGTTGGTTTTTTTTATGGGCGTGGCTACTTTTTTTCCCCTAAATTAGTCAGCTACACAGACATATTTAACGATAACTCGAGAACTAAAACGTGTCAGATTTTTATAAATAAAACATTAAAAAATGCGTAACAAAATTTTATTAAGGTTGATTGAATATTATTTTATTCTATCTTTTATCGTTTTGGAGTTATTTAGAAATTAATGGAGAGAAAAAAATTGTTTTCGTGTAAAATTCATTATTTTTTTCGGTAAAAAAGCGCAATAACAAAAGAAAAACAAAATATACATTTTTCTGACAGTTGCGTATCTGGAAAATAAAATAAGGTATTAATCATGAAAATCAGTTAATAAATGTGGGTTTTATTCACAATTTACCGCAGGTACTCAATATCGATAAAATTTGTGTAATACAGCCACCCTTGCATATCGCGGTAGGATTGCATCAGCTTAGCAGGTAGATAACGGAACTAAAGGGCAAGGGTATTTTGTATGGTTATTAGAATTAAAAATTATAATACAGTGTCTTTCATTTAGCTGCATTTCGCTTACCTGTATTTTTTGTCCAGCTGCACAAAACATTGTATAACAAAAACAAAATATTCTGCGTATGTGCACGAATTTTTCTACAAACTTGAATGTGCAACTAAATGAAAGACACTGTATTATTATTTTTAATAATAACCAGATGAAAAATCATTTATTGCATTTGTCAATTAAAAATAAAACAATTAATCCATATTACTTAGTTTTATTGACACAAAAAGGATAAACTCAAATAATACCTGCCTTTCAGGTAGGTAACTTGTGCATTATATATACATAAGTAGTTGGTATTTTAAAATGTTTTTGATTTTTTTTTAAGGTACATATTTCTTGCCGTTCGGTTCAAAAAAAAATTGCTTTTGAAAATCCCAGTCAAAAATTGTTTTTTTGTTTAATTTTTAAAATAAATGTTATAAATACTCTGTAATAAATTTAGCATAATGACACTGACTGTAATTATACGTAAAATAAAAATACTCATTTATTGAAAAGGAAAAATTTACAAGTCAGGTTTACATGCTTAGTACAAGCACTACATAACTAAAAATAGTAGCTGAACCTAATAATCATCATCGGAGTCTTCTGATGAGTCGTTTACTGTATAATCGTCATCATTTTGTGGCATTGTGCGACAATATGATGACGATTCCAATCTTGACTCTTCTATGCTAGGGCTTACAATTAACTTTAATACATATGTACATATTTTTTCCGGCTTTTTTTTGGG
>CM032447.1:232127961-232194036 GCA_019049505.1 Pachyrhynchus sulphureomaculatus | reverse complement strand
CTGGGTTTTTGTAGCGTTAAACACATTCCACCTGGTTATTGTCCACCCCAAGATAGAATTTTCTTCCAGGTCTTTGTTAAGTTGAATGACTTCCTGCTGTCTGCGGATATTCGTCTGAGTATTCGATGTCCGAGCGTTCAAGGTGAATGAAGAGATAAGCGTACTGTCATCTGCAAAGCTGTAGATTGGATTCTCGGTCTTTTCCAGCAGATCGTTAATATAAATGAGGAAGAGAGTAGGAGACAGTATGGAACCTTGGGGCACACCGGCGTTGATAGTGAAGGTGTTAGAAAGAAATCCAGTCAACTGCCACTCGTAAAGAACGCTCTCTGAGGAAACATGAGAGCCACAAACAGAACTTTTCAGACATACCATAAGAACGTAGCTTAGCCAACAGCCCATCGTGCCAAACACGGTCAAATGCCTTGGATATGTCAAGAGCAACCGCTCGAGATTCTCCAAAGTGTTCAATTGCGTTGTTCCAAACATGTGTTACATAAGTCAGAAGATCTCCTGTTGATCTATTTTTACGAAAGCCATATTGGTGATCACTAATAATATTGAATCCTTCAAGATATTTTAGAAGATGCTGATTGATAGCCTTTTCCATGACTTTCGATATTATTGAGAGTAGTGCGATTGGTCGGTAGTTATTTGGCAAGGTCTTCTTGCCTTTTTTAGGTATCGGCTGAACGTGGCACATTTCCAGCAGGAAGGAAATATTCCCTTTCTGTAGGATAGGTTGAAAAGTCTACAGAAAACTGGTGTTAGTTCCCTCGCACAGTTCCTGAGACACTATGGCAGGTATTCCGTCAGCGCCTGAAGCCTTTTGGTGTCTAGCTTCATCAAAATACGTTTTATGATACGCTGCCTGAAGACAATATCGGGCATCCTTGACTGCACTATGGGAATAGTAGGTGGTGTGTTTTTTTTTCCTTGGAAATCGACAGTAGAATGTGAAGCAAAGAGTTCAGCCACAAGTTCGCTTTCTTTAAAAAAACGGTTTTATAAATTTTCTCGGTAAAACTAAATAAATATTTAATGATACTAATGATAAATAAATAAAATATTATAAACTATGTGTAAAGTAATTAATTACTTTATTTAATACTCGCGTATCTTTGATTACACGTGTTCTCCCATTGTCTTTTCAACTAGATAATAATTGCACTATTCCGGTAGAACCTCAATTATCATAAGAACTTTTTAGATCATCCAAAAGATGCAATTTAACCATTTAATCATAAGATCTGAAATAACACTTTTTACAGGCATTAAAGATGGCAATATTAGTTTTTTCATGATGCACTCTTTGTACGATACGTAATTTGTAATTACGACCTAAACGTTTTCTCATGAGTTATATTTTCTAGTGAAAGGACTTTTTTATACAGACAATACTTTAAGTTTTTTCCTAACTCATCTAACTCGATCCGTCGACCACTACACAGGTTAGGCTCTTTTGTTTTTAATTTTTTCGCTTCATTCATGCCCGAAATACTTTTTTTGCTTTTATTGTTGAGCTTTTTCCTTTGCAAATTTGCCTTTATGTCGCAATTGATTATAATCAAAAGGTATTTTTTATTTTAATTATATTTTTTTTATTATTTTAATACAGAAGTAATATGGGTCCTAAGAGGAAACATACATAAAGTATAATAAATATAACCTATAAAAACGTTACTTCTATAGAGCATTCGGTATACGCATTGGCAGCGTTACCACATTTATTTTTCATTAAAATTGTGAATTTATTAGTGTGTGTTTGCATATCCATCTATCGAATACAGTCTGTCTCCGACAAAAAAAAAATACTCTGCCATTGAGTATTTTAAACTTTTTGTATTTACTGTCAGACTATTACTTTTGGCTCCGATTGTCACGGATGAACTACCTTAAGTCAAAATTTAACTTTCAAAACTACACGGCTCTAATGAGACCGTCAATTCCTATATTAGTTCCAAATTTTAAATTTCTATGTCAAATAGTTTCGGGTGTGGGCCGACAGACAAACGGACAGACATGCCAGACAGACACAGTGATCTTTATAAGTGTTCCGTACGGAACACTAAAAAACGACTTTTAAAAACAGTTTAAGTTTAAACAATTTTTCCAATAATGAGTGGATTATATTATGCGTCTAATTCACGGACTTAATGGGCATATTTTTCTACTTTTTTAACGATACGTCTATAAGTCTTTTTAATTTTTTTTTTTCGATTATATATACCTAATATTCAAAAATAACAGAAACTCCCTAGAAATCGTAAAATATCAATGCTTGATTGACTAAGTTTCCGGAGCGAATAAAAATTAATGACATGCAAATGTGGCGTAAGGAAAACGAAACCTCTCGTTTCAGTTTGATCTTCAACTTTTTTATTCGGATTCGTTAGCAAAGACTTGAACGAAGTTACTACATAAATAAAATGCAAATTTTTTGCGATAGAATGGGGAACTGCAGATGCATTGATTTATGTTAGATGTCTTAAAAATACCAGGAGATAATTTAAACTACAGTTGTAATACTCGGCGTGAGTTGCATTAGTTCCCAAGCAACTTCATCTTCAAGAAATAACACAAATTTTAATATATTTTGAAATATACTTTACAGCTGGATCGACTAATTATTGATTGAGGAAATGCAAAGTAGCGTATATTATCTCTAATATACACGGGTGAGCAAGAAAATCGACTCAAACTATTTAGATCATTTAACATGGATCCTAGAATTTAGTGTTCATATATTTTTATGGATTTTAGTGTCATTTAAAAACCCATTCTATTCTCTTTCTAATGACACTAAATTCCATAGCGTACCTTATGCTTTTTACTGATTAAAATGATTCAAAATGAAAACAAGAAGAACATGAAAATAAGGATAAGAGAAAGGAAAAATTAAACAAATTTTAAGTATAACAATTAAATTTATCGATAAAACCCAAAATGAATATTTTGTATTACCCCCCCCCCCCCTAGTTGTTTCACCACTATTTGTGGGATTCTTCCCAACTCTTCTGTTTTAATGGTGATTTGAGCGTCTCTCGAGACTTACAGGACGGACGCGGGCGTTATAGGACAGGCGTGCGCGTTTTAATAACACTGTGTGTAATTTTTTAAGTTATGGAAAAATAACATATACGGATACCACTACGTGATAGTAGACCAAAAAAAAAAGACCCGTGTCTCCAGTTTTTCCGAAAGTCATGCACTTTTTTTTTATGGGCCCCCAAAGATTTGAGGCCTGGGTGTAATTTTTGCAAAAAACTCATCATATTCTGAGGCTCATATCTTGCAAACCGTTCGGAATTTTAATTTACTTTCTGTGGCAAAGTTGTAGCCCTTGTCATAAGGAACAAAAATTGTGAACATTTAAAGTAAAAAAAACTTCATCTTCAAGATCAAAATAGCTAAAAACTGTAAAAAAATTTGATTTTTTTTACCTTTTTTTCCCTGTTTAGGCCCATAGCTAGCAAACCGTTTAAAATTCAAGGAAACAATCAACTACAAAAATGTAGCTAAGATCTTAGTAAACAACTTTCTAGAATATACGAACTTCCTAGGAATGATTCTTAACACTGTTTAGGTAGCCGCAAAAAGTTAAAATTTTCCCGAAAAAACTACTTTTTTAAAGTTTTTTGCGATTTTGATCTGGAAGATGAAATTTTTTGGATTTTAAATGTTCACAATTTTTGTTCTTTATGACAAGGGCTACAGCTTTGCTTCAGAAAGTAAATCAAATTCCGAACGGTTTGCAAGATATGAGCCTGAGAATATGATCAGTTTTTTGCAAAAATGACACCGAGGCCCCAAATCCTTGGGGCCTCATAAAAAAAAGGTACATGAATTGGGCCAAAACTGGGAGCCTCGGGTAAAAAAAAGACCCGTGTCTCCCAGTTTTGCCCCAAGTAATGCATTTTTTTTTTATGAGGCCCCAAAGATTTGGGGCCTCGGTGTCATTTTTGCAAAAAACTGATCATTTTCTCAGGCTCATATCTTGCAAACCGTTCGGAATTTTGATTTACTTTCTGAGGCAAAGTTGTAGCTCTTGTCATAAAGAACAAAAATTGTGAACATATAAAATCCAAAAAATTTCATCTTCCAGATCAAAATCGCAAACAACTTTAAAAAAGTAGATTTTTTCGGGAAAATTTTAACTTTTGCGGCTACCTAAACAGTGTTAAGAATCATTCCTAGGAAGTTCATATATTCTAGAAAGTTGTTTGCTAAGATCTTAGCTACATTTTTGTAGCTGATTGTTTCCTTGAATTTTGAACGGTTTGCTAGCTATGGGCCTAAACAGGGAAAAAAAGGGAAAAAAAAAATCGAATTTTTTACAGTTTTTTGCTATTTTGATCTTGAAGATGGAGTTTTTTTTACTTTAAATGTTCACAATTTTTGTTCCTTATGACAAGGGCTACAACTTTGCCACAGAAAGTAAATTAAAATTCCGAACGGTTTGCAAGATATGAGCCTCAGAATATGATGAGTTTTTTGCAAAAATTACATCCAGGCCTCAAATCTTTGGGGGCCCATAAAAAAAAAAAGTACATAACTTTCGCAAAAACTGGGAGACACGGGTCTTTTTTTTTTTTTTGGTCTATTATCACGTGGTGGTGTCCGTATATGGTTATTTTTTTTCGTGTTGCACTGTGTAATAAACCAGACTCCATGGCAGATAATGTTATTTTTAGTATTTACAAACCTCAACGATCTTATTAAAACAAATCTCATTCGCTCCTCTATGGGTTCAAGTGGGTCCATTTTTTTTGCAACTTTGGACCGTTATAACTTTGAATTGACCGATATCCACGGCAGATATTCATTTTTCAGTAAGATTTCATAGAAACGAAGCTATACCCAGAGTATCTGCCACCCAGCGATGGGTTCGTCCACCAACTTTTTCTTGCAGATTTAAAGCGCATTTTCAGGAACAGGAACCAGACTTGAGGCTTCAAACTACTTCGAGGAACTAAGGGGGGCATAATTAACAAAGTGGTACTATTATCTGTCACTCTTCGATGCAGACGTGAGCTCCCGGACTAGTATATGCATCGTACTGAACGGACTTTCTTTCAAAAGATACTAGAATAAATGCGTGCGTTTTTAATAAATAATGCAAAATATCGTTTTAATTAAACATAATTTTTATCGTATATCGTGTAAAAGAATCAAGGTTATTATAAATTTGATTACGTGCGGCGCACAGTGTGTCGACTAGTACAAGTTAGCTGGACAAAATTATTTTTTCACTTATTTCAATTGTTTATGTATATTCTAGGCATATTAAGTTATTTTTAAGAAAAATTCATCGCGTTGGTTTTTTTTATGGGCGTGGCTAATTTTTTCCCCTAAATTAGTCAGCTACACAGACATATTTAACGATAACTCGAGAACAAACGTGTCAGATTTTTATAAATAAAACATTAAAAAATGCGTAACAAAATTTTATTAAGGTTGATTGAATATTATTTTATTCTATCTTTTATCGTTTTGGAGTTATTTAGAAATTAATGGAGAGAAAAAAATTGTTTTCGTGTAAAATTCATTATTTTTTTCGGTAAAAAAGCGCAATAACAAAAGAAAAACAAAATATACATTTTTTCTGACAGTTGCGTATCTGGAAAATAAAATAAGGTATTAATCATGAAAATCAGTTAATAAATGTGGGTTTTATTCACAATTTACCGCAGGTACTCAATATCGATAAAATTTGTGTAATACAGCCACCCTTGCATATCGCGGTAGGATTGCATCAGCTTAGCAGGTAGATAACGGAACTAAAGGGCAAGGGTATTTTGTATGGTTATTAGAATTAAAAATTATAATACAGTGTCTTTCATTTAGCTGCATTTCGCTTACCTGTATTTTTTGTCCAGCTGCACAAAACATTGTATAACAAAAACAAAATATTCTGCGTATGTGCACGAATTTTTCTACAAACTTGAATGTGCAACTAAATGAAAGACACTGTATTATTATTTTAATAATAACCAGATGAAAAATCATTTATTGCATTTGTCAATTAAAAATAAAACAATTAATCCATATTACTTAGTTTTATTGACACAAAAAGGATAAACTCAAATAATACCTGCCTTTCAGGTAGGTAACTTGTGCATTATATATACATAAGTAGTTGGTATTTTAAAATGTTTTTGATTTTTTTAAGGTACATATTTCTTGCCGTTCGGTTCAAAAAAAAATTGCTTTTGAAAATCCCAGTCAAAAATTGTTTTTGTTTAATTTTAAAATAAATGTTATAAATACTCTGTAATAAATTTAGCATAATGACACTGACTGTAATTATACGTAAAATAAAAATACTCATTTATTGAAAAGGAAAAATTTACAAGTCAAGGTTTACATGCTTAGTACAAGCACTACATAACTAAAAATAGTAGCTGAACCTAATAATCATCATCGGAGTCTTCTGATGAGTCGTTTACTGTATAATCGTCATCATTTTGTGGCATTGTGCGACAATATGATGACGATTCCAATCTTGACTCTTCTATGCTAGGGCTTACAATTAACTTTAATACATATGTACATATTTTTTCCGGCTTTTTTTTGGGAATCTCTCGAAGGCTATTGATCAAAGGATCAGATGTTATAATTAACATGCACAGTAAGTCTCTATTCGTGGCAACACGCGAGCACTTGCGGGTGTTGTACTCCCTAAATCTGCGGCAATCTTTGTTCCGTGCTTCTTGAGCCTCTTCGGAAAGCTGCCCAATTGGAAGCAATGCCGCTTTGATGTGAATTAATATTTTATGCACAGTAGCAGGCATACAGTACCACGAATAGAGACTAAGATAATGTTTTCTGGTTTCAAGACAAAATTTTTTGAATTCAACTAAGTTTATCTCGAATCCAGAAGACAATGTTCTCAAAATAACATCAAACCTTTTTATAATTGTAACATCCAACCCTGTGATGTGAGCACTCATCTCAGCATTCTTAAAAAAGCGAACGGCTGTATTTCCATCATTTAAAGAACCAAATCCTGGCTTTGGTTTATCTACAATGAGTCCCATCTCGTTCTTAAATTTCAATTCGATTTCCTCGGAACGAACCTTGATATCTGCTTTGTCTTCGTTGCTTCTAGCCTGCCATTTCTTAATATTCAACTTGTAACTGATATGTAAAAGACATTCGAAGCAACGAATCCAAGCATGAAGTGTAGATAAACCAAAGCCAAAATGTTCTTGATTGCTGTTAAACATCGCGGGGTCATCGTTCATCGTCTTGGGGGTGGCACCACAGATGAAACACTTTTGGGATGAACTAGTTTCCGTTAAGGCGTTACACACCTTTCCGTCTGTCATTGTCAGCAAAAGTTCGTGTTTTACAGAGATTTGAGAATCACCAAAGTTGATAAGTGTTGGAAGAAGAGCATTAACTTCTTCCCACAATCTATTTGTCTCCACTAACGTGAAGTCGTTCGTTTCTTTGGCAAATATAAATTTGATTGGGCGACAATACAAAGTTGATGAAGGCCGAGGATTTTGCCAAATAATTTTGGACCCATCATATAACTTAAGGGGAACTAAAGAAAATGCGAAAGAAACTCGTCCGTATATTCAGTGTTCTCAAATCTCTGTTTGTATGTGCTGTGCCCAGAACTTCCATCACATCCCCATTTACTAACAAGTGTAAACGATGAACTTATTGGGAGCACACTGCTGATAACTTCATTCTGTGCTAATACTAGACGTTCCACTGTTTTATTTAATAAGGCTTGCAAATTTATTTCAGCACGAGTTTCTGTTATAGCAATGTGCTCCTCTGCAGGGTAACAGGCCTGTTTGGACTTTTTTAAACTAAAATATGACGGAAACACATTATGCCCCGCCTTCATGGACCACTTCCTAGTTTGTTTTGTAAGAATGCGTTGTTGACTTAGAATCTATATAGTAAGCTAAGGCTTCGTCACTACTTAATTGCCTAGGATTAACGGAACTGGTATTTTTAGACTTAATAATATTATCTGGGCTCTCACTAATGTCTCTAATCACATTGGCAATTTTCCTTTGCCCTGCTGAACGCACAGCAATCTCGGCAGCAGTCACCAATTCACTGACACTTCGGGATTCTACGAGATCCACGACGCGACGTTTCTTCGTCTTAAACGACGATTCCTCGAAATCTTTGCGAGGTCTTCCTGCAAGAGTCACATTCTCACTTAATGTTGAAGGTTGTGGCGCAAAAGAACTCGCAGTAAACTGTATGTCTGCTTCATCCAACCAATTCTTATTTTTAATTAAAAAACGCTCCTTCGACTTTCCTGAAGCCAACCATTTGGCACCAAACTTATTAGACGAGTTGGATATCTTCAACTTTATTTCTTTTTGGCTGCTTTCAGTAATGTCACCAAAGTGAAATTTTGAAGAAAGAAAGTCATATACACGCGAGTTTTTTTCATTCTTCGCGTGTTTCAACCACTCCTCAAAAAAGGCTACCCTTGAAATAGAGTAAACGTGTTCTGGAAAAAAAGAAAAAAAAATATGTTGTACTGAAGTGTGCTAAACAATATGTGTATTTTTACGAAGAATAAAGTTATTTCTGTGTAATATCTAAAAACTAACCCGGATAGAGGTGAATGTCTGTATATTCTGAACTTTCAAAGTTTTTTTTTTTTTTTAAAACACGCTAAAATATATAGGCTATTTAAAAAAAATACTAAAAATTCAAATTAATAGATTCTGATTAAAAAAATACATTAAAAAATAGTACTTACCCTCAGTATTAATATTCATCACAAAAACTTTTACAATATTACAATATGTCACTATAAGATGTGCACGAAAGTGTCGCTAAATTGCAACTGATTGATTGGAAGAGCTGCATTAAACTCATTACCTGACTTCTGACGCTTATGACTCGCCACTTGCAAATTTGATAAACAACCTTTTCTCGGAATTCGGGGTTTGGTGGTGTTGTTTTTACGTTTTGCAAATAAGATTTCCTGGAAATCATAACATGAATTTTGTCCACCTAGCATGTTCTACGCGACACACTGTGCGGCGGGAAGCAAGCGAGAAACTTCGTTGCCACATTCATTATATCTTGAAAACCCAATTATTTCGCGCCTTTCTCTAACATAATGCTCTCTCTGTGTTCTCGTAAGAATACCTTAAATACTTGGCTTTAACATGTTCGAGCTCATTCACTGTTCTAATATGGAAGACTTAATATCCCTTAGGATGTCTTGCGAAATCGTAAAAAAAACGTCGGAAAGTCACTAAAATTTGACAAGATCCAATTTCAAAAACTATGATCTCCGCACTACGTATAAAAAAAAAGCTGTTAAAAACAGAATGGCAGCAGAAAATAAAGTTAAAAAATGTCTAAAAGTATATACTCTTCTACAATGACAATGATAATAAAAATATTTTTAAATTAATAATATGACAAGTAAAACCATATCAACTTATATGCAATCAGTAAAAATTACGCACATCCAACTTTTTGCTTAAGCCACTTCCAAAATCTTTTCCAGATTCTCCATTTGGGTTCCAGTATGATAATCTCTGCATATTCTTCTGATGGCATAATTACTCTTGTTACTATATCTGCAATATAAAGGATCTTTCAAATTGAGCGGTTTTTTAAATTCTTGAATAAAACACAGACGGCGTTGCGAAATAGCTTGGGTCTTGTGACATTTGAAAATTTTTGACATTTATAAAAATGGAGTCGTATAATATTATACAACAACGCGTTCAAATTGTTGAATTATTTTGTGAAAATGGGCGTTCAGTGAAAAATGTGTTTAGAAATATACGTAATATTTACGGTTTGCATAATCGTCCATCTGAAAGCATTATCAATCAAATTGTTCAAAAATTTCAAGAAACTGGTTCGCTGGAAGATTGTAGAAGAGAAAGATATAGTCGCAGCGGTCGTTCACAAGAGCATATTCATTTGAACATAATGAAAGACAATTTGTCAAAATTTCCACTTTTTACTAGAAAATTGCATGACGCGTTTCGTTACATGGTAACTTCTTCTGATGTTTTTTGCAACTAACAAGCATTTAGGTTTTATTCCACCTTATTATCTACTTTTACAATTAGTTTGAAAATAGTTAATTAGGGTATTCGTGGCATTCATACTGAACTTTATAAGGCAAGGTTTGTTCATTTAGAATGGAACCTGTGTTTCGCAAACGGTTTATGTCTAGGCATTCCAAAAGGTTTAACTTTTTTTTCCTTTGTTTTCTACATGTAATGTTTCAAACTGGTCATTAATTTGATGGTTCTGTTCTATTAAATGATTGCTGTATGAAGAATCTGTTTCGTTGTTAAGAAAACTTCGTTTGTGTTCTGAAATTCTAGTTTCAAATGAGCGCCCTGTCTGCCCTATGTCCGCCTTAATATACGAACCGCAATTCAATTTATATACCCCTAATTTTTCACCTTCAACTTTCGCATTTTTTGTGCATTTTCCCAGAAAGTAATTAGTTTTTAAAGCTGTATTTTTATTATTTTGGTTTAAATAGTGTTTAATTTCTTCTGAAGATGTGCCAAAATAGGTTGATTTATAATTGAAATTGTTGTATTTAGTTTTAGGGTAGACTTCAGAAATAGCTTTGTTTTTAAGTTTTTTATTGAGTATTGAGTTGACCATATTTGGGGGTAACCATTATTTACGGCGATTTGTTTTATTAAATTTAATTCCTTAAAGAAACATTCACTAGCCTATGTAACATACACACAAATTTGCAGCATGTGATATGCTGCAAATTTGTGTTGCTTTGGGTGGTTTGAAGATATAATAAATAAAGAATAATTTTGTTTCAGACATGTTTTCAGTAGGTTGACACTTCCGTGTCTGTCTGTCTGTCCGTCTGTCACGCCCGATTTTCTTCGAAACTAATTGACATAGAAAGTTGAAATTTGGTACTAATATAGGAATTGATGGCTTCATCAGAGCCGCGTAATTTTGAAAATTATATTTTGGCTCAAGGGGTTAGTTTTGGAGGGTGAAATCGGAAGTGAAAAAAAAAATTTTTTTTAGGTCATCGAGTGTGGTGTCAAATGAAAGCTTGTGAAAACAGGCGTAAAAATACATATATATATATATATATATATATATATATATATATATATATATATATATATATATATATATATGGGCTGAAAAGTCCCGGGCCTAACACATAGATGGCGCTAGTTTTATTGCAGTCACCTTTTTTTCAGTTAATACTAACCTTCAAAAGACAGCTGTTAAAATTTCATGATATTCTATTCATTAGTTTGTGAGTTATTGTGCTAAGAGTGACGCTACTTTTGTTATTTTCAAAACAATGGATCAAAAACAATTTCGTGTTTTAATTTTACACTGCTTCTTGATGGGAAAAAATACCGTTCAAGCGAAGCAATGGCTTGAAAAGTGTTATGGGGACTCCGCTCCATCAGAAACAACAATAAAACGTTGGTTTGCTGACTTCAAACGTGGTCGTAGAGACACCGATGATGCAGAACGCAGTGGACGTCCAAATGAGGCGGTAACACCAGAAAACATCAAAAAAATCCATAAAATCGTTTTGAATGATCGAAAAGTGAAGTTGCGTGAGTTAGCTGACATCGTAAAGATATCAAAAGAACGTGTTGGCTTTATATTGCATGAGCATTTGACTATGAGAAAGCTCTGTTCAAAGTGGGTGCCGCGTTTGCTCACTGTTTATCAAAAACAAGAACGTGTTGATGATTCTGAGCAGTGTTTGGCCATTGTTAGAGCGGCGCTGGAATGATTGCGTTACTCTTGATGGAGATTACGTTGATGAATAAAGCTAATTTTGAACCAAAAAAACCGTGTTTTCTTTGTTAGGCCCGGGACTTTTCAGCCCATGTGTTATATATATATAAAATATAATACTTGCGCACACTTTTCTTTGTATTATTTTTAAAAAATCGCTGTCCCCCCTTATCTCAAAAAGTACTGATCAAAACATTTTGAAAAAATTCTGAAATATTCTCCACGGGGTGTAGCTTGAACGAAAATTATCACGAGTGCATTATCTTTTATAATTTATCTGGTATATAAAAAAAAAAATTCAAGGTCATCAGTTTTCAGTAAAGATTGGAAGCAAACTTTGTTGAAAACTCATTTGAGGTGTGTTTTGTGAAGTACTGATCATTTTATACCTCTGTAACAAATTTTTTTTATCAACATACGAAACACTAATTGCGCAAGTTAAATTTTCACTTGACCGGTTATTTTTATTTAATAACTGTTCTACCATAACAATTGTTTCGTTTGGAGGTATGCTGGGAAATAAATTTTGTAAATCAAATGATACTAATTTGGCTCTTGAAGGAAGATTTATATTTGAAATTTTCTGAATTAACTCTAAAGAGGTTTTTACAGAACAAGTGGGTTAAAAATTTATATGATTTTTAATAGTGTCTATAAGACATTTTGAGAGTTTGTATGCTGGTGCTGCCATGTAGGAGACCACTGGCCTAATCGGATAATCTTGTTTGTGCAGTTTAATTAAAGAATAGAGTTACGGTGGTTGAGGTTTCATAGCTGCTAATTTCATTAGTTTGTAATCTGATCTGATACTGGAAGCTTTCCCGATTTCTAGGCGGATCTCATTTTTAAAATTTTTGTTATGTCTTTGCTTAAAGTCTGAAAATTTCCTTTTTTAATGAAATCTATTGTTTTTAGTGTTCCGTACGGAACACTTATAAGATCACTTCGGTGTCTGTCTGTCTGTCTGTCTGTCTGTCTGTCTGTCTGTCTGTCTGTCTGTCACACCCGATTTTCTCGGAAACTATTTGACATAGAAAGGTGAAATTTGGTAATAATATAGGAATTGATGGCCTCATCAGAGCCATGTAGTTTCGAGAATTAAATTTTGACTTAAGGGGTTAGTTTTGGGGGGTGAAGTCGGAAGAGAAAAAAAAAATTTTTACTGGGTCATCGAGTATGGTGTCAAATGAAAGCTTGTGAAAACACGAGTAAAAAATATATATATAATATTATACTTGCGCGCACTTTTCTTTGTATTATTTTTAAAAATTCGCGAAAAATCGCTGTCCCGGGCCTTATCTTGAAAAGTACTTATCAAAAAATTTCGAAAAAAATCTGGAATATTCTCCACGGGGTGTAAATTGAACGAAAATTATCACGAGTGCATTACCTTTAATAATTTATATGGTATATAAAAAAAACAAAAATTTCAAGGTCATCAGATTTTAGTAAAGATTGGAAACAAACTTTGTTGAAAACTCATTTGGGGTGTGTTTTGTGAAGTCACTGATCACTTTATACCACCGTAACATAAATTTTGACTTAAGAGGTTCGTTTTGAGGGGTGAAATCGGAAGTGAAAAAAATTTTTTTTTTACTAGGTCATCGAGTGTGGTGTCAAATGAAAGCTTGTGAAAACACGAGAAATATATATATATGTATATATATATATATATATATATATATATATATTATATATATATATATATATATATAATGTAATACTTGCGCACACTTTTCTTCGTATTACTTTTAAAAAATCGCTGTCCCCTACCTTATCTCGAAAAATACTGATCAAAAAATTTTGAAAAAATTCTGGAATATTCTCCACGGGGTATAGATTGAACGAAAATTATCACGAGTGCATTACCCTTAATAATTTATTTGGTATATAAAAAAAAAAAAATTTCAAGGTCACAAGTTTTCAGTAAAGATTGGAAATAAACTTTGTTGAAAACTCATTTGGGGTGTGTTTTGTGAAGTCACTGATCATTTTATACCACCCTAACAAAAATTTTTATTTTAAAAACAATCAACGTACGGAACATTAATTGTGCAAGTTCAACTTGCACTTGACCGGCTATTTCTATATACTGTGCCTTGTTAACTGCAACTATGGCATTTCCTCTATCTAATTTGGTGAACATAATATTTTCTTCTATTGCTTTCTCTTTAATAAGTCTTGATGTGTTATTATCTTGATCTGCGTTATCGTGTTTGCTGTTTAAAAATTATGTTTTAGTGATATCTGAACACATGTATTTCTTAGCTATTTCTGTTTCTACTGCTAATAACTCTGATTCCTTTATATTGAAGTTTTTATCTAAATTATGTTTATATCCTTTATTTAGGAGGTTTGTTTCTTGAGTTGAAAAAGTTGTATTCGAAAGGTTTATAAACCATCTAAAAAACTTGTGATCGTAATTTTTTTTTCCTTTTTCTATATCTGCTATCAGATTTTGTTTTTGTTTGATAAGTGCTTTAAGTTACATATTTTGTTTTAAGTATTTTTTGTCAATAATAGATCTCTGGTGTCTGAATCAAAAATAGTAAATTCAGGTGTAGTCTAAATAGAAGTTCAGCATGAATTACCTTCACATAAATGTTGAATGTATCCCTTTTGTTGTATTGAGTCTCCAGTCTTTGGTTATCCATTTCATTTTTCCTTTGTTGACTGCTATTTGAGCTGCGTTGCTATTGCTTCAAATTGATATAACGGGACACAACATCATTCTTGAGGCACATGTTTAGGAACCACATATTTTACGTTACTACAGCGCATTTTAATAGTAACTAAGATACCGGGAAGCCAATGTGCTAGTAGTAGCTACTTTTAAACTTTGAATTGTTTTGGCTTTAACTTGATGGAAATCCATAACTAACATAATGAAAGACAATTTGTCAAAATTTCCAAAAGTTTAACCTTTTGGATTGTCTATAGAAAAACACAGGTGCCATTCTAAATGAACAAACAGTAATAAATATGACAGATGGGAAATCCCCATTATTAAATTTATATACCTTAAACTACAGTATGTTTCGAAATTAACAAAGGAGTTACACAGGGAGATGCATTATCGGCCACGTTTTTCAACCTAACACTACAATATGTACTAAGGAATATAAATCAGTGTTCAATACGAACAAGAGGCAGCCAGGGAGTGGCGTATGCGGACGATGTAGTAATTATTGCAAAGAACCAGACAATAATGAAGGAACTGGTGAGAGAACTAAGCGTAGAGGTAGCAAAAATAGGGTTGAAGGTAAATGAAAAACAAAATAATGAAAAATGGAACAGAATGTTCAGGAAATGGAAATGATTAGAATAAACCAATATACCTTCGAAAGGGTAGAGAAGATTAAATATTTGGAAGCGAGCTGTATTGGGATGGGAACAAGGAAATGGAAGTAAAGGAGAGATTAATAATAGCAAACAAGTTTTTCCATAGCAATAAGAAATTGTTAAGTAGTAAGATAATAGGAAGACACAGTAAGATGAGGATATACAAGACAATAATACTCCCAAAACTAATGTATGCTACCGAAGTTATAAGAATGACAAAGAAACAAGAGGAAGACATGAGAAGAATTGAAAGAAAGATATTAAGAGCGATTCTAGGGCCAATAAGAATATGTGAAGGAGTCTACAGAAGGAGGACTAATCAAGAAGTCTTGGAAGAAGTGGAGGTGGACATAGTCAAAAAAATAAAACAGAAGAGATTTAATTGGCTAGGGCACACATGGAGAGCAGGCCCAGGAGCACCAATATATGAAATACTTCAATGGGAACCGGGACGTAGAAGGAGAGGTAGACCGAGAATAGGATAGCTGCAGCAAGTCAAGGAAAACATGGAGGCGGCAGGGATTACAAACTGGAAGGAGAAGACGTCTAACAGTAAACTTTGGAAACATCTAAGCAGAGAAATATAACAACAAGGAAAACTGGTCTGGTCAACCCATAAACTAGATCTAGAGAACCCAAAGGGTGGCCCTACCCCAAGAGGGGTGTTTCTAGGCCATTTACTATTATAAACCGTTTGAAAAACACAGGTTCCATTCTAAATGAACAAACCTTACCTTATAAACTTCAGTATGAATTCCAAGAATACCCTAATTAACTATTTTCAGACTAATTGTAAAGGTAGATCATAAGGTAGAATAAAACCCAAATGTTTGTTAATTGCAAAAAACATCAGAAGAAATTACCATGTAACGAAACGCGTCATGCAATTTTATAATAAAAAGTGGAAATTTTGACAAATTGTCATTCATTACATTAGGATTTGGTTCTTGAAATTGTTGCTGAAAACCCAGAAATATCCATTAGTGGACGTTTAGAAGAAGTTGGGCTCAGTGAATCCACAACACGGCGTATTTTACGAAAGGATTTAGGCTTGAAGGCATATGAGGTTCAAATAACACAGGAACTAAAGCCATTGGATCATTCACAACGTCGTACATTTATCAATTGGATCAAACAACAACCAGCAGATTTTTCTCAAAAAATCAACTTTTCCGATAAAGTACATTTTCAAATTGGTGGCTACGTTTATAAACAAAATTGCCACATTTGGGGTGAAGAAAATCTACGAATGATTCATCAGAAAATTTTACATCCTAAACGAGTGACTGTTGTGTGCATTATGGTCAGGAGGTGTCGTTGATCCATAGTTCTTCGAAAATGAGGCTGGTGAAGCTGTAACTGTAAATGGTCTTCAATATCGTGAAATGATAACTGAATTTTTGTGGCCCAAATTGAATAACAATACTCTGGAAGACATTTGTTTCCAGCAGGACGGCGCAAGTGGTCACCTTCCTCGTGAAATCATTGAGTTGTTGCAGGGAAAATTTCCTCGACGTGTAATCTCCAGAAACGGTGATGTTAATTGGCCTCCAAGATTATGTGATCTGACTCCGTTTGACTATTTTCTTTGGGGTTACGTGAAAAGCCAAATCTATTAGAATCACCCACAAATGATTCCTCAGCTGAAGGACGAAATTACTCACTGCAATTTTGCCAAAATGTCATCGAAAATTTTGACAGAAAGTGGACATCTGTGAAGCTGCAAGAGGTCGAGATTTGGCGGATATTGTTTTTCGTGTTTAAATGTCATACATTATATACTCCAATTACTAAGAAAAAGTCTTTTGAAATCAACGCCATATGTGTTTTATTCAAGGTTTAAAAAACTGCTCAATTTAAAAGACCCATGGACCCAATTTTCGTCAAATAATGAGCTGAGAGCAACTGTAACGTCGTTTCTTTTTGAGATGCAAATAAAAGATCTCTTTTTTTGAATAGATAACAATTTTTAACCCCATAAATGCGTAAATACAAATTAAATAAGTACCTTCTATATAATATGAATTTGTTTGTGGATTCTCCACAATTCTACTAGTTACTACTTTTGGAAACATATTATGATATCCTTGACGTTTTCCCTCATGTTCTAAATTGAGACTCGAACGGCTAGGGCTATCATCGTCTCCAAATAAGGAACAAGATGGCGGTTCGTCCGAAAATTGATTGTTAAAGTACAAGAATATTACGTCTGTTGGATTTTCGCTGTAGCTTAGGATTCTCAGTATTCTATCCTAAAAAGAATTGTTCTCCAGCAAACGTGAATTGTTATATAAATACGGAATTTGATTTTTTTGCTGAATAATAATCGGTACTAACTGGTCTCTTCCAAACGGAAATAATAACGGATGGCAAAATATAGAAAACGACCGCCGCAGCTTACATCATTTATATCACTTATCTATGCAATTGAAAAGGTTAACGTATAAAATTGGAATTTTTTATTGATATCGAATTTTTTAAATTACTTATAATTAAATCCTATTTTCCTCTGTTTTGAAGTAATAGAACCATTAACCGATTGCTCATCAAAAGACTGTCTAGGCTGGGTGTGCGCGGGCCATATATTCAATGCATTGAGGCCTATTTAACAAAACGGTAACAGTGTGTTAAAGTTGGTAGTACCATATTCCGTGAAATAAATGTGTTGTCGGGTGTACCACAGGGATCTCCCCTAGGTCCGGTCTTATTTTTAATATTTATTAATGGTGTTACCTCTGTCTTTCAAAAATGTAAATGTTTACTGTACGCCGACGATCTTAAACTGTTCTGTGCGATTGATTCTTCAAAAGACTGTGTAGACATACAAACTGATTTGAACAAGCTAGTCAAATAGTGTTCCTTAAATAACTTAGAAATTAATACCTCAAAATGTAGGATTCTTAATTTTTATAAACGCAAAGATCTTATTAATTTTAATTATTGTTTAGACAGCAAACCTTTACAAGCTGTTGATAGTTTTAATGATTTGGGTGTGATTTTTAGCAGTGACTTGAGTTTTAATAGTCACTTTGATAACACAGCCCCACAAAAAAAAAAGTGGGGTATACTTTTGATGCGATATATCAGATCCGTAGTATTTTTGCCCGCTGATCACAAATCTGACGTCAGAATATCGCCATCACATCTCAATTTTTTTCTAACCTCAAAAAATAGGTAAAAAATTAGTAAAAATTAAGCAAAATATACTCCTAAAAAATTGATTCAAGCTTTTTCATGAATCCACAGATGTATTAATATGTATTCGGACACGCTAAGCTAATATTCATCGGTTGGATTAAGCCATACAGTTCTGTTTTCTTTCTAACTTCAATAAATCAGACAGATATAGTGCTTCTCGAATGCAAAAACGAATTCAAATTAAAATTCAACCGATTCTTACCAAATTTGGTACTCGGGGGTTTTTTGGGTTGCTGATCATGAATCTGAGGTCGGATTTGCAAAATTCAAAATGGCGGATCCAAGATGGCGGACAAAATTTTTGAAAACCAACCGTTTCCTAGCAAATTTGGTATACAGTTGGGGAATCCTCAAACCTGATACTCTTAAACCCTAAACCCTGAAACCTTAGACTCCCACACCCTGTAACCTCAAAAAATAGACCTCAATAACCCTGTAACTTTAAAAATGAGACCCAATAAACTCAAAACCAGGACTTTTAAACCATATACTCTCAAATAGTAGACCCTTAAGCCCTAGAATTGCAAAGGTTAGACCCGCGCCTAACTTTCCTTTTTTTGGCTGTATCTTGTTCTTTTTTCCGCGAATGACCTATTCAAAGGCTTTCTGCCCAAACGCTTTTGAGGACTTGTTTCTCTTTTTAGCGACCAGCAATAGTCCGCTAGCATATGGTCATCCCATCGTCCTTGATACCGATTTTCTATGATTTTCAGATCTTGGTGAAAACGTTCCCCTTGCTCCTCACTGTAGTCACCAAGATTATCTGGGAAATCATCGATGTGGGAGTCCAGGAAATGTAATTTTAGATTCATTAAGCAACCTAATGTTTGAAAATTTTTTACCATTTTCTCGACTATTTCTTTGTACTTAGGACTTTTATTATTTCCCAAAAAGTTTGTTGCGACTTCTTTAAAACTAAGCCAAGCAGCTTTTACAACTTTATTCATTTTAGTAACAAATAATGAATCTTGAAACAATTTTCTTATTTGTGGCCCGTCAAATACGCCTGCCTTAATTTTAGCTTCAGAAAATTTCGGAAATTTTTTATGCAAATATATGAAACATGGGCCGTTTGTATCTAATGATCTCGTGAATTGCTTCATAAGTCCAAGCTTAATGTGAAGCGGGGGAATAAGAACTTTTCCTGGATCTACCAATGGTGGAAACAATACATTATTTTCACCAGGAGTGAACGATTCTCTTGTTGGCCAAATTTTTTTCTTATAATGACGTTCCCTGTCTCTGCTATTCCACAGACATTTATAACAGGGATAAAGTGTAAACCCTGACTGTTGGGCAAGCAATATTTTTACAATTTTCAGATCTCCACAAATTTTCCAGTTATGATCAGCATATTTTATTTTTATCAAAAGATCCTTCATTTTTTCATATTGCTCTTCCATAACTGTGGAATGAGCAGTCGGAATGGGAGCGTAAACGTTGGTATTATGCAGCAAAACTGCCTTAATGCTCCGTTTAGAAGAATCAATGAACAGTCTCCATTCTTCAGGATCGTATGAGTTATTTTGAAATTCATCCATTAGACCTTTTACATCGGTACAATATGAAAGTGACAATTCCTCGTCCATTGTGAAATATTTTCGAAATTCTTCATCTCTGTTTCTATAATAAGAAATCGTAGCTTCTGGCTTAAGTAAATGTATTTTCTTTAAAAAGGAAGCAAGATGCTCTGAACCATCTTTGGATAAGCCTAAATCTCTGACTAGATCACTAAGTTCTGACTGTGATACGAGTATTGGTTCTGGTTTACGGTTGTATGGTAGAAATTCTTTATCTGTGTCACTAGTATATGATAGGTTGTCACTAGAACATTCATTAGTAACAGTGTTTGAATCTTTTTCGACAGTCTCAATGTTTTCGGCATGAACTGATAAGGTGAAATCATTTGTTTCCATAACATCAGCATCAAGTGGTTCAGGAGGCGGAATTAGTTTAGTTGGTCTTGTTACTATCGAAACATCGTTATAAGTAATAGTGCTTTTATTTTTTCGGTTATGCCTAGATACAACATTCATACAAAAGTAGCAATCATTTTCACTGTATGGTCTATTCCATATTGCTGGTCTGGAATATTTAATCGCCTTCTTATTAATGTACAACATTATTTTGCAAGAACTGCAAATGATGTGGGGAACCCAATCTGTATCCTGGTGCTGTATTTCAATGTTAAAACAATCCTTATATAAGGTTTTAATCTTATCCGTTATCGGTGACCCCATTTTACTCAATACGTGTTGACAGCAAATATAACAAAATGAATCACTGTTTTTATCGCACTTATGAAAAGTCCTTGTACCGTGAGACCGTTTTCTTGTAGCATTATACTCTACATGAGCCAAGTCACCCACACATGAAGAGCTACGGTCGCTGGATGACGACGGCTGCGGGCCCGCTTTCCCACCCTGACCAACCGCCGATACTGGGTTTCCGAGTCCCTGCATCGTAATTATCTTTCTTCTACCTGCCATGACGGCATCTAAGCCGTTATCCAGGGACTCTGCCGGCTAGTGGAGTAACACAGTTGCCCACCGTCACCACGTGGAGGTGCCCTGGATGCAGGTAGAAGAATAAAAATCGACCGATGAATTTTCTCGGCGTTCAAAATGGCGCGAAAACATCTGCCATCTTGAATTTTGCAAATCCAACCTCAGATTCGTGATCAGCGACCCAAAAAATCCCCGTGTACCAAATTTGGTAAGGATCGGTTGAATTTTAATTTGAATTCGTTTTTGCATTCGAGAAGCACTATATCTGTCTGATTTATTGAGGTTAGAAAGAAAACAGAACTGTATGGCTCAATCTAACCGATGAATATTAGCTTAGCGTGTCCGAATACATATTAATACATCTTTGGATTCATGAAAAAGCTTGAATCAATTTTTTAGGAGTATATTTTTCTAAATTTTTACTAATTTTTACCTATTTTTTGAGGTTAGAAAAAAATTGAGATGTGATGGCGATATTCTGACGTCAGATTCGTGATTAGCGGGCAAAAATACTACGGATCTGATATATCGCATCAAAAGTATACCCCACTTTTTTTTTGTGGGGCTGTGTAATATATTACTGAAAGCATCTCGTATATTAGGTTTTCTACGCCGTACCTGTTATGATATCTATGATACTGGAGCTATTAAGTCTATATATAATTGTCTTGTTAGGAGTGTTTTGGAGTACAATAGTGTCATATGGGGTCCTGTTTATAACTGTCATATTAATCGTCTGGAGTCTGTCCAAAATAAGTTTGTAAAATTCATTTTATACAAACTAAAGTTTCCCTACAGCAATGTACCGTACTTGACTCGTACTCAATTAGTAGGTATAGAAACACTTGAAACACGAAGACGCAATGCTTTTTCATATCACTTTTCATCGTACTATATACGGAACACAAAGTTTTTCAAATAGACTGTTAAGTAATTATAATTTTTAGTGATTTAGATCTTTTTAGATATAGTATGATAACATTTAAAAACTAAATAAAGTATAGACGTATTAATATAGCAACTCTAAGGCAACGACAGTACCAATTTATCTGTTATCTTTGTTATTACCTCTTTTTGTAAATTATTATACGTGCATTCTTCTTTTTTGTAACTATAATTACTGTTTTACTATTTGGAGTTGTTGCTCTGTAAGTATTCATTGTATAAACAAATAAATAAATTAAAATGGTATATTCTAGCTATCTCCCTCAGACCCCCTCCTTTATTCTTACATATCGGATTCTCAAAGTCAAAATTGAGACAATTATATTTTATATTTTGAAAAAACTTTATTGTACTATTTTGTTGGAGAATCTTCTATCATTTTTCTGACAACACCATAATCTCGTCACTGTAGAACTCCGGTAGTTTCTAGGCAAAAAATTGTGTCCACTGATTTTCACAGATCTTTTTTGAAACTAACTTGACACCGTTCAGAGAGTTCTGCGGAGATCGAAACAAATAGCAGTCTCACGGTGCAAGATCAGGGAAATACGATGAATGCATTAAAACTTCCCAACCAAGCTCTCCCAATTGTTGCCGAGTCATCCAAGATGTGTGTAATATGTCGTTCCCATAGTGCAAGCCGACACCCTCTCAGTTGACTATTTCCGGTCGATTTTTTTCTAATTGTTTGCTTCACTCTTATCAATTGCTGAAAGTAGGGCACAAAATCCATCGGTTAACCAGGCTACAGCAGGTCATTATGCATGATTCCCTTCCAATCCCCCCCCCCACCAAAAATACAGCATCACATTTTTTAGCGTCAATTCGAGGTTCATCCTTTTTCGACCTTGATCTTTATCACACACCTCATTTTGGATTTTACGTGATTTCGACGAAAGTGTGGAATCGACTAATACTTTTACTAAAATGTATCGCGTGCCCTCTACCGATTTTTTGTTGAATCGCTAGAATCGTGTCTACCAAAAATGAATTATTGCGGACACATTCTTACTTGACAAACTGTAAATGTTAATATTCATTAATTGTGAGACAAAGTAAAGATATTTTGTGACGACATTTAAATACAAGGATTGACTTATCCAGTACTTCTTTGCAAGCCTGCACTTGTAAAATAAAAACTGAATTTGACTTTTTCACGCCAATAAATATCTTATTCCAAGAATATACTTTGTATAGCCTATTCCAAAATATAAGATCCTGATTTTTGCCGTTTTAAGTGGGCAATATAATAATTCTGACGTTTTGTTTATGATAGGTTGCAGAGATGGACTTAAGAATTTTATTCACTAATTCAAATATGTTCAATTGGATTAAACACACAATAATACGGAGGAAGCCGCAAAACAGTGTGTCTCATTTTTTCAGCCATACTATCACAAACATATTTCTTTTTCAATTTATAGTCTTCCAAAACTTCTAACTAAAGTCAAATTAAATGTCATTTTCTAACATATATTCCTGTATTTCCGATTTGGTGTTGGCTGCATTAGTAACCTTATTTAGTAGGCGACTATGGTAACTTGCATTGTCCATAACTATTTGACAAAAGAGAATTTTGAAACCAATTTTCAAAAAGTTCTGCGGTCGTGTCTTCGTGATGGTCCAAACTAGAATCTTTTATGTTTTTTTGCAGATAATAGTAGACAATTTGAAACCCAGCCCTTTTCAGATCCAGAATGCAAAATGGTTATTCGTTTACCTTTATTTGAAGGTGCGTTAGTCAGACATTTTGTACTGCTGTCAACCCACCCTTTGTGCACAGTGTTATGGGTATCGAACCATGTTTCGTCAAGGTAAATTATTGGCCAATTCTCTTATCGATACTTTTTAATTTCTTGTAAATAAGTATGTCGCAAGATTCGTAATCTTTGTAACTCTATCACTACTTGCTTATTGTTGATTTTTCGGAACGTGAATCCCATTCTTAAGAGAATTCTGTGAATGGTTGATCGGCCACAATGTATATTGGTCCCGTCCTGCACCAGTCTTATTAGTGTTCCGTACGGAACACTTATAAGATCACTTCGGTGTCTGTCTGTCTGTCTGTCTGTCACACCCGATTTTCTCTCCGAAACTATTTGACATAGAACGGTGAAATTTGGTAATAATATAGGAATTGATGGCCTCATCAGAGCCATGTAGTTTTGAGAATTAAATTTTGACTTAAGGGGTTAGTTTTGGGGGGTGAAGTCGGAAGTGAAAAAAAAAATTTTTTACTAGGTCATCGAGTGTGGTGTCAAATGAAAGCTTGTGAAAACACGAGTAAAAAATATATATATAATATTATACTTGCGCGCACTTTTCTTTGTATTATTTTTTTAAAAATTCGCGAAAAATCGCTGTCCCGGGCCTTATCTGGAAAAGTACTTATCAAAAAATTTTGAAAAAATTCTGGAATATTTTCCACGGGGTGTAGATTGAACGAAAAGTATCACGAGTGCATTACCTTTAATAATTTATATGGTATATAAAAAAAGAACAAAAATTTCAAGGTCATCAGATTTCAGTAAAGATTGGAAACAAACTTTGTTGAAAACTCATTTGGGGTGTGTTTTGTGAAGTCACTGATCATTTTGTACCACCGTAACATAAATTTCGACTTAAGGGGTTCGTTTTGAGGGGTGAAATCGGAAGTGAAAAAAAATTTTTTTTACTAAGTCATCGAGTGTGGTGTCAAATGAAAGCTTGTGAAAACACGAGTAAAAAATATATATATAATGTAATACTTGCGCACACCTTTCTTCGTATTACTTTTAAAGAATCGCTGTCCCCTACCTTATCTCTAAAAGTACTGATAAAAAAATTTTGAAAAAATTCTGGAATATTCTCCACGGGGTATAGATTGAACGAAAATTATCACGAGTGCATTACCTTTAATAATTCATTTGGTATATAAAAAAAAACAAAATTTCAATTTCACCAGTTTTCAGTAAAGATTGGAAATAAACTTTGTTGAAAACTCATTTGGGGTGTGTTTTGTGAAGTCACTGATCATTTTATACCACCCTAACAAAAATTTTTATTTTAAAAACAATCAACGTACGGAACACTAATTGTACAAATTCAACTTGCACTTGACCGTTTTTTTTTTTTTTATTTTGTCTAGTATCAACCACCAACTGCTCTTCATACATAGAATATATTTTTCTCCTGATGACGTCTTTTTCACAATCGTCTACATGATGCAATTAAAAATCTTTCCGCTTTTTTCTGTTCCTGAGTGATGGTTTTCCTACAATACCCTTAATCATAGAAATTGGGGTTTTTGTTAGTTCACTGGTTTCTTGCAAAATACTTTGTTTATTCAAATTTCTCTTACTAAACTGTCGTAAACATTCTTCACTATTTGTTTAGCGTCAAGTAATAAATGCAACAGCCACTATTGCAATTTTCCCACGGACACCACGTAATTAAAATAGAACCGTTACGTTGTAAGTGGTAAGTAAAACTAAAAATAAAAATAACAAAAAGTGTCTTTCGAATAATAATGGGAACATGTGGTCATCCAAACCAGGTTGCCAGATAGTAAATATATAGGTAAAAATAGATCCAATATGATTGCAGGTGCAAGTGAGGGCGGTATACAAAGCAGGGAAAATAAAAATATGTTTATCATAATATCTGACAACTATGTACCAAACCTTAATAGGGTCGTTAATTGCCCCATTGAAAAAGCAAAAAGGCATGATCTTATACGAGGCATGTTTTTTAAGTAAGTACCGTTTTGGAATTAAAAAAAGACGTGCAAAGATATCGCTATAATTTTATTTTTACATGAAAGCCTGTACCTTAATCTACTTTTCTACATAATTTCCGTGAATATTGAGGCACTTGTCATAACGTGGCACCAGTTTTTGAATACCCTCCTCATAAAATTCTGCCGCCTGACTTGTTAACCACTGTATCACAAATGTTTTGACTTCGTTATCGAAACTACGAGAATATTGAGGAAAGCAGTCGCACAATGATGAAATTGTAAAGCGTCTGTTTTCTCTCACCTTTTCGTCCACTTTCTGCACCAAATCTTCATTAACGACCGAAGGACGCCCACTCCGTTCTTCATCATGCACATTTGTGCGGCCATCTTTAAATGCTCTCACCCATTTCCTTACCATTCCATCACTCATATTGTTTTGTCCGTAAACTTCACAGATCTCACGATGAATATCGATCGGTTTTACGCCTTTAGCACTAAGAAATCGTATAACAGCCCGTACTTCACAATCGGCGGGACTCACGATTGTCGGAGGCATCTTAAACACTCAGTAAACAACGTATACAATGAAGAATCAGACTGTAATGGCGTCAGTGCGTAGACATGAGATGTAGGTTACCAGCGCGCATGCGCGGAACGCCGATCGTATCGCTGCGGCGGCGGAATCGCAAAACGGTACTTACTTAAAAAACATGCCTCGTATCTTAGGATTTACTTTACCTGTAACATCCTTTCTTCATTAAAATTAGCATCACCAATGGGTACAATATTATTATTCTGCATTCTAATGTCCATAAAACCCGGTTTAGCACACAAATTGGATACTGTATTGACTACTCCTGCTTTTTTAGAGCCGCCATCCATCAATTTTAATACCGACCATATTTTTTCTAAAAGAAATTTGTATTTTATTTAAAGATCAACGTAAAACGGACGTCGTTCCGTATATTTAATTTTGTACAATAGTAGTCAAATATTAAAATCGTCGATCATACATACATACACTAATTTGAAGTATTATTGACGGAACTGTCATCGGAAGATAACTTTCAATGACAGTTATTTTTGACACATTTTTTAATTATTCCCTGCAGTAAGCGGGTTTTTCAGAAAAAGGGAGGTTTCTTTTTTGGAATAGGCCTAATTTTGAAGGATTTACGAGAAAAAATCGGGAGATGCCATTTTTGTTAACCCGAACTAACCTCAACTAACTTAGTCTCCAGTCACTAATATAGCATGTACATCATTTTTAGTGTTCCGTACGGAACACTTATAAGATCACTTCGGTGTCTGTCTGTCTGTCTGTCTGTCTGTCTGTCTGTCTGTCTGTCACACCCGATTTTCTCCGAAACTATTTGACATAGAAAGGTGAAATTTGGTAATAATATAGGAATTGATGGCCTCATCAGAGCCATGTAGTTTTGAGAATTAAATTTTAACTTAAGGGGTTAGTTTTGGGGGGTGAAGTCGGAAGTGAAAAAAAATTTTTTTTACTAGATCATCGAGTGTGGTGTCAAATGAAAGCTTGTGAAAACACGAGTAAAAAATGTATATATAATATTATACTTGCGCGCACTTTTCTTTGTATTATTTTTACAAATTCGCGAAAAATCGCTGTCCCGGGCCTTATCTCGAAAAGTACTTATCAAAAAATTTCGAAAAAATTCTGGAATATTCTCCACGGGGTGTAAATTGAACGAAAATTATCACGAGTGCATTACCTTTAATAATTTATATGGTACATAAAAAAAACAAAAATTTCAAGGTCATCAGATTTCAGTAAAGATTGGAAACAAACTTTGTTGAAAACTCATTTGGGGTGTGTTTTGTGAAGTCACTGATCATTTTATACCACCGTAACATAAATTTTGACTTAAGGGGTTCATTATGAGGGGTGAAATCGGAAGTGAAAAAAATTTTTTTTACTAGGTCATCGAGTGTGGTGTCAAATGAAAGCTTGTGAAAACACGAGTAAAATATATATATATATATATATATATATATATATATATATATATATATATTTATATATATATATATATATATATATATATATATATATATATATATATATATATATATATATATATATATATATATATATATATATATATATATATATATATATATATATATATATATATATATATATATATATGTATATATATATATATATATATATATATATATATATATATATATATATATATATATATATATATATATATATATATATATATATATATATATATATAATGTAATACTTGCGCACACTTTTCTTCGTATTACTTTTAAAAAATCGCTGTCCCCTACCTTATCTCGAAAAGTACTGATCAAAAAATTTTGAAAAAATGCTGGAATATTCTCCACGGGGTATAGATTGAACGAAAATTATCACGAGTGCATTACCTTTAATAATTTATTTGGTATATAAAAAAAAAACAAAATTTCAAAGTCACTAGTTTTTAGTAAAGATTGGAAACAAACTTTGTTGAAAACTCATTTGGGGTGTGCTTTGTAAAGTCACTGATCATTTTATACCACCCTAACAAAATTTTTTATTTTAAAATCAATCAACGTACGGAACACTAATTGTGCAAGTTCAACTTGCACTTGACCGGTTTTTTCACATTAAGGTAGGACATTTTTTTTCATTATGTAATGTATTTTCTACTTACTGATTATTTAGTTCAGGTTAATTCCGGTTAGTTCAGGCTAGCAAAAACGGCCTCCTCCCAATTTATTCTCATAAATTTTTCAAAATTAGGTCATTTTGGGCATATTCCAAAAAAGAAACCTCCTTTTTTCTGAAAAGCCTGCTATCGAACTTTTACCAAAAATTTAATATTTTTTTAAAAAAACCTGAACTAACTGAAACTAACCCGAATTAAATAATCAGCAATTACAAAATACATTATAAAACCTTGTGATTTGTTCTTTTCGTGTTGATTTCCGCAAAGAAAATTTCACAGCAAAGTTCCTTATTGGTTGGAATTTTACTATGACTGTAAAGATAGCTTAATCATCTCGGCGCATTCACATGAACGAACTGAGTTCTCCCGAGCAGTTTCGATCAGTGGTTGTCAATAGCATAGTAGACTTTCATAAGCTTACGTATCAATGATTATATGCAAAAAAAAAGTTCAAAAACGGCTTCCCCCCGATATTTTCTCGTAAGCCTTTCAAAATTAGACCGTTTTAAGCCTATTCTAAAGAAAAACCCCTTTTTCTGAAAAGCCCACGCAATGAAGTTTTACCAAAATAACTACCGCTAAAGAAAGGCAAACAGGTGGAACAAGACGTCGCAGGAAAACGAAGCCGGCTGGCTATCGCTGGATTGTTAAAATGGTCCTCGTCGAGTTTTTCAGATATACCGTGAATACCGTGACATAGGGTGAAATGTCCCTAGACTTTCCGAGAGATGGTAGCACAAACAAAAAAGCAATATGATGTCGATGGTTTAGTGAACTTAAATGCGGTCGTACAAGCACTGATGATACACTACGTTTCGGACGTCTAACTGAGGCAGTCACGCGCCAAAAACCCAAAAAAATTCCACCATATTGTTTTGAATGACCGCGAGGTGAAAGTGAGAGAGATTACTCAGTATATATCACCACTACTTCAAACACTTTATTTTTGCACTCGACTCGCGTTCCGCTAAACCAAACACTTTAAAGTATTTGGTGTAGTGGTGATATATACTAAGTGGTGTCTTTGTGCCAAAAATTCCACATTCCCAACATAGGTGAAAGAGATAGCTGACAGGGGTTCGAGTTTGTAACGATCACATGATCTGCCGCCATATTGCTGTTATAATACCCGCCAGTTTTTGAAATAGTCAATTCCTTTTTGCAAGAAAAACGAATTTTTTCTAATTGAAAGGAAGAGAAAAACGAGAAAAGTTTTTTTAAAAAACTTTTTTTGATCAATTTCAGGTCGTAAGCTGAATCAAGATGATGATAAATGTGGTCAAAATATGTCCAAATAATAGCTATGTTGACTCACTTTGCCACTTTTGAAACAACAAATGTCAAATTGTTGTGTTGCTTATGGTTTGTTCATTCAAATATTCGACTTCGAAAAAATTACTAAAAATTGTTTAAAAATGGTCGAAAAATAACGAAAAATTGACTATAATTCGAAAATCGGCTTCAAGAGATTTTTGAAAATTTAGTTACGAGTATTTAAAAAAAAAAACCGGTCAAGTGCAAGTTGAACTTGCGCAATTACTGTTCCGTACGCTGATTGCTTTTAAAATAAAATATTTTGTTACGGAGGTATAAAATGATCAGTGACTTCACAAAACACACTCCAAATGAGTTTTTAACAAAGTTTGTTTTCAATCTGAAATCTGATGACCTTGAAATTTCTGGTTTTTATATACCGGATAAATTATTAAAGGTAATGCACTCGTGATAATTTTTGTTCAATCTACACCCCGTGGAGAATATTCCAGAATTTTTTCAAAGTTTTTTGATAAGTACTTTTCGAGATAAGGCGGGTGGACAGCGATTTTTTAAAAATAATACAAAGAAAAGTGCGCGCAAGTATTACATTATATATATATATATATATATATATATATATATATATATATATATATATATATATATATATATATTTGTAACATTCATTTTTTCCTAGATTTTAAGACCATGTAATGTTACTGATTTTTCGCTTTAAATTGTACTTTTTTTCATTTTTGTATCGAGCAGTATATTAATCAGAAATTGCTAGCCGCTCGTTATATTAGTGTGCAGTGCGGGTTTCCGATCGAATTCGTAGTACGCCGGGATTGGTCAAATGTTTGTATCCGGAGTTTTGGTTCCGGCGTCGCGATTTTACAGACAGAGTGCCCACGGCTTATTTAAGGGTCCGGAGAACATGCTTCTTGGCTAATTTCCATCGAGCCGCCAAGTAGGCTGACTTCGACCGAGCCGCAGCCAGGCTTAGTACCATCCAGCCGCTGCCCGGCTTAGAACACCAAGCCGCCGCCAGGCAGTACCATCAAGCCGCCGAGAGGCTTAGTACCATCAAGCCGCAGCGAGGCTAATTTCCACCGAGCCGCAGTAGAGGCTTACGAGAATATCTACGAGAGCCAAGTTAAGCACGAGTTTTTTTTATCATAAAGCCGTAGTGGGCGTTGTGTGTTTTCTAAATGGAGCAGTTAAAGTAGGCTCTTCTCAAAAGTGTGAAATCGTTTTTTGTGTTGCATTGAAGGCCTAGAAGCCCATAGG
The DNA here is from genome assembly GCA_019049505.1 of Pachyrhynchus sulphureomaculatus. Classification (NCBI taxonomy): domain Eukaryota; kingdom Metazoa; phylum Arthropoda; class Insecta; order Coleoptera; family Curculionidae; genus Pachyrhynchus; species Pachyrhynchus sulphureomaculatus. Next base: position 232,163,302 of record CM032447.1, on the reverse strand, counting down.
AAGACCGTAAGTTACCAGAACAATACATCAATAAATATATTCCCCGCAAATAAGTGTTTCAACAGCAATTTGAACTGAAAGATCGCGAAGTGAAAATCACGACTCTTCGATTTCGGGTGTAGTCAAAATTTAGAAGTAAAATCTCTGATTTAGGGACTCTAGTTTATAAAAACTACTTTTAGGCTACAATTATTTCTGTATTCCTTAAAATTGCAAAGGTTGGAACTTTTATTTTAAATCATGAATAAATTTTCTTTTTTTGTAGATTAAAGCTAGTGTCTCACTGAATACCTATTTTTCTTTTCAGGATAAGAAAAGTTGTACTAGAAAATTCTTTTTAGTAATAACAGTAAAACCCTTCAGTATTTTTTCATTTTTTTAACTGAAGTTAGATCCTTTCTATTTTAAAATGAATGGTGCCCAAAAATTTGTACGACTGAAGCTTTTTTAAAAAAAATAGAAAATAATTCCAAAAAGACGTAAAACAATTATCTCTTACCCATATTTCTCTACCAAGGAAAACTGAGCTAGTGTTTGTTTAATTTCTTCAGTTCTTTTAAAATCATTATTCACTCAATTCATTCTCAGAAATTAAAAAGAGGTTGCAAGAAAATTGTGCCCAAGCGTGGGAAAAACAATTTTCACAGGGTACAAAATGACGCCGCAAAAAGCGACCAATTAATATACACGGTACAAAATAATGCCGCAAAAAGCGGGCAAGTGCCGAGGTTACAAAATAACGCCTCAAAGTGCGGGCAATTTAACACATTACAATATATATATATATATATATATATATATATATATATATATATATATATATATATATATATATATATATATTACTCGTGTTTTCACAAGCTTTCATTTGACACCACACTCGATGACCTAGTAAATTTTTTTTTTTTACTTCCAATTTCACCCCCCAAAACTAACCCCTTAAGTCAAAATTAAACTTTCAAAACTACATGGCTCTGATGAGGCTATCAATTCCTATATTATTATCAAATTGCAACTTTCTATGACAAATAGTTTCGGAGAAAATCGGGTGACAGACAGACGGTCAGACAGACACCGAAGTCATCTTATAAGTGTTCCGTACGGAACACTAAAAATTATCCAAATCGGCTAGAAATTAAGACCTGTGGATAATTTTAAATGAAAAATTAAATTCCTGGACCACAGTACAACGCTCGAATTAGCTGAAGGAACCAGGAATCCAATCTACTACTTTGCCAATGACAATACGCTTGTTTCTACATAAATGCTCGAATATGCAAATATTTGCAGGCACCGAAGTTCTCTAACGTAACAAGGACCTGAAAGAAATTCTATCTTCTGGTGAAACTAGAAATTAATGCTCCAGGAATTTTTCCTAACATTGCTGAGATGGTTGTGTCGGGATATTCTACCCCTCTAATATCGACAGCTGTAATAATGCAACGGGTAAAAGATCGGAAATGCTGTCCAAAGTAATGAATTTTTGGTCTTCATCAGTAGCACGCACCAAGCTATAAAGTTGGGAGTTATATTATAGCTTGATTAACATTACTCAGTATTCATCACCACTACACTAAACACTTTATTTTTGCACTCGAAGCGCGTTTCGCCAACCATATTAGCTTCATCAGGAGCGATGATCGACTAAAGGTAAACTACAAATCTACCTTATTTATACTTAGCCTAACATCTGAATTACTCAAGCGGAACTAATTACATGGGCGAGGCCATGAGTTCTGGTCACGTAACCAGTAGAGGGGACTATAAGGAATAGGCCTTCTGTCTTTATTTAAACTACTTTTACATTTTATAGTTTCCATACTTTCGTCTACGTTCAACAATCTCATATCAGATTTAATTAATCTTAGATTATCTAGTGTTATAATATGATCACCTTCAAGAGCATGTTCGGCAATGCTAGACTTTTACCGGTATTTTAAATGAGCTAAATGTTCTTTAAATCGTGTTTTAATTGACCTTCTAGTTTGCCCAACATACTTTTTGTCGCAATTATTACAACTAATTCCATAATTGCCACTTTTCTCATAATTAGGAATCTTATTTTTGGGATTTCTTAAGATAATCCTCAAATTGTCTGATGACTTATATACTAAAGTTACGACTACCTTATTAAACACCTTATTGAGTCTCCTGGTATATTTCCGATTATATGGAAAGGAGACATACTTGGGCTTATTTGCTTCATGTGTAAAAAAGGTGGAATTCTGAATATTTAAGCTGAACTTATTTCTATTTATTAACTTGTTTACTAAGTCATCGTAATAACCATTAACTCTAGTTATATTCCTAATACGCTTCCTTTCATTGTTGAAGTTTACTCCATTAAGAGGAAAAGTGACCAAACGAAGAACTAAAAAATATAATGGGGCTAATTTATGTTGTTTACAGTGAAATAAATAATTCGGAATATATTTATCTGTTACTGTGTTAAAATATCTAGAAATGGTAATTGTCCTTTGTTCTCAATTTCGTAAGTAAATTTAATGGAATCATATCGGCTATTTAATTTGGAAACAAAATCATCTATATTTGCTTTTTTCGTATCAAGAATCCCGAATACATGAGCCGTATACCTCTACCATACCCTTGGGAAATACTCAAATTCTTGAATGGCTTCAATTTCAAACTTACTCATAAATAAATTGGCTATGAAAGGTGATATGCAATTACCCATAGCTGTTCCTTCTTTCTGAACTTAAAATTGACTGTTGTCTTGAAAATAATTCTGTTCCATACATAGGTTAGATAATGTTAAGTATTCATGAATGCTTTCGTCCTCAAAGTCATTTATCCTAAGTAAATCTTGGAGATATTACAAAGTTTGCGGTATTGGCACGTTTGGAAACAAAGAACTGACATCAAAAGAAATTAAGATTTCACCTTTGTTGGGAATTAGCTCTTTTGTTTTGTTTAGGCTAAGTATAAATAAGATAGAAGGTCAGAATGATAACACAAGACAGTTTTACAATAAGATCAAAATACAGAACAGAACTTATAAAGGAATAGTCAGAGAAGTGAAAGACAGAGAGGGAAAAATAATAGAAGAAGAAAAACAGTATAATATTATATGGGAGGAACATTTCAAGCACCTCTTAAACGAACAAATGCAGGAAGAACACATAACCGAAGAAAACGAGCGAGAAGAAAATGAAATGGAAATGATTTTAGAACCAACAAGAGATGAAATAAAAGAAATAATACTAAGAAGTAAGAATGGGAAAATGCCAGGCAAAGACGGAATAAACATGGAATTGTTCAAATACGGCGCAGAAGAACTGTGTGAAAGCATGTACGTACTAATTAAACAGATATGGAAAGAAGAACGCATGCCACATGATTGGAAAGGAGGTGAAATTGTAATAAAACACAAGAAAGGCGACTAATGAGTACACGAAAATTATCGAGGAATTACCCTGCTCAACACCGCCTACAAGATTTTACCAACGATAATACACGAAAAACTAAAATATATCATAAAAAATGTAATAGGATAATACTAATGCGAGTTTACACAAGGAAAATATACGGTAGATGCCATACATGTAGCCAAACAAGCATTAGAAAGAGCACAACAACATGAACTAAACTTGGAATTGCTATTCATTGACTTCAAGCAAGCGTTTGATTCGGTTAAGAGAACTGCATTAACTACAGTGCTAAAAGAACTGGGAGTACCGAGCAAGATAAGACGACTGTGCACGATGACACTGAAGGAGACATTCGCCAATGTCAAAACACAGAAAGGAGGAACCCAAGATTTCCAAATTAACAAAGGAGTTAAACAGGGAGATGCAGTATCAGCCACGTTATTCAACCTAACAGTAGAATATAAATCAAGGTACAATACGAACAAGGGGCAGCCAGAGAGTGGCGTAAACGGACGATGTAGTAATTATTGCAAAAAAGCAAAAAATAATGAAGGGACTGGTGAGAGAAATAAGCGTAGAAGAAGCAAAAATGGGGTTGAAAATAAACGAGGAGAAAACCAAAATAATGAAAAATGGATAACAAAATTGTCAGGAAATGGAAAGGGTTAGAGTAAACGAATATACCTTTGAATGAGTGGAGAAGATTAAATATTTGAGAGTGACACTGTATTGGGACGGGAATAAGGAAATAGAAGTAAAGGAACGATTAATAATATAGCAAATAAGTTGTTCCATAGCAATAAGAAATTGTTAAGTAGTAATATAATAGGACGACACAGTACGATGAGGATATACAAGACAATAATACTCCCAAAACTAATGTATGCTACCGAAGTGATAAGCATGACAAAGAAACAGGAGGAAGACATGAGAAGAATTAAACGAAAGATATTGAGAGCGATCCTAGGGCCAATAAAAACATGTGAAGGAGTCTACAGAAGAAGGACTAATCAAGAAATCTTGGAAGAAGCAGAGGAAGACATAGTCAAAAAAATAAAACAGAAAAGATTTAATTGGCTAGGACACACAAGGAGAGCAGGCCCAGGAGCACCAATATATAAAGTACTTCAATGGGAACCGGGACGTAGGAGGAGAGGTAGACCAAGAATAGGATGGTTGCAGCAGGTCAAGGACCAAGAGGCAGCAGGGATTACAAACTGGAAGGAGAAGATGTCTAACAGAAACTTTGGAAACATTTAAGCAGAGAAATATAACAACTAGGAAGACGGGACTGATCAACCCATAAACTAGACCTAGAAAACCTAAAAGGTGGCCCTACCCCAAAAGGGTTGTTTCCAGGTCATTTATTTATTTATTTATTTATAAATAATATAGATTTGTAGTTTAGTTTTAGTCAATCATCGCTCATGATAAAGCTAACATGATTAGCGAAACGCGCGTCGGGTGCAAAAATAAAGAGTTTGGTGTAGTGGTGACATATACTAACTAGTGTCATTGTGCCAAAGATTCCACTTTCCCAACCTTGATGAACATTATTGACTAAGACTAGAAAATCCAAAACACTCGTTTAGCACTTCGATTACTTTTGACATCAGGCTAAGGTGGAATTCTGAATATTTAAGCTGAATTTATTTCTATTTATTAACTTGTTTATTAAGTCATCGTCATAACCATTAACTCTAGTTATATTTCTAATACGCTTCGTTTCACTGTTGAAGTTTACTCCATTAAGAGGAAAAGTGACCAAACGAAGAATTAAAAAATATAATGGGGCTAATTTATGTTGTTTACAATGAAATAAATCATTAGGAATATATTTTTCTGTTACTGTGTTAAAATATCTAGAAATGGTAATTGTCCTTTGTTCTCAATTTCGTAAGTAAATTTAATGGAATCATATCGGCTATTTAACTTGAAAACAAAATCATCTATATTTGCTTTTTTTGTATCAAAAAGCCCGAACACATCCGCCATATACCTCTACCATACCCTTGGCAAATACTGAAATTCTTGACTGGCTCCAGGTTCAAACTTACTCATAAATAAATTGGCCATGAAAGGTGATACGTAATTACCCATAACTGTTCCTTCTTTCTGAACATAAAATTGACTGTTATCTTGAAAATAATTCTGTTCTAAACAAAGTTTAGATAATGTTAAGTATTCATGAATTCATCCTAAGTAAATCCTGGAGATATTACAAAGTTTGTGGTATTGCCACACTTGGAAACAAAGAACTGACATCAAAAGAAATTAAGATTTCACCTTCGTTGACAACATTATTGAGTAAGACTAGAAAATCCAAAACACTCATTTAGCACTTCGATTACTTTTGACAACATCAGGCTAACTTGGCTTCAACATTAAATGTTCAAGAAAACAAAAAAGATACAGTGCTAAAACATATTAGAAAAGTTACGGCTGTATACAGTAGATGCTGTATATATAGTAAACTATTTAAACTGACTCCTTGTTTGACGATTCTACATTTTTTTAAAATTTATTTTTTAAAGTGTATTATAGCGTGTCAAAATACCGGGGAAATCGAGACAAGCAACTCATTGCAAGCTAAACGGTTAATATAAAATATATATTTCTTCATGCGGCCATTATTAAAGTTTACACAGTCAGTTTCTATTATTTGCCCATTCTTCTAACAATGCTGCCCTAAATCGAGTTATTGATCATCATCGTTCACATAGAAAACAAAACGTAACGATAACAGTTGAAGGAAATCGTCATCAAACAAAAGAACGTTATCCAGGCATTGTTGACGTGATCTAGATTACTATTTGAGTATGACGAATGGGCCCGAGAGATCTCTTATTTATCGGTCGGATACGTCAACCCTTGCAAGTGATACGTCATATTTGGCTCTTAAAAAGCAATCAGATCATCTTTTGTTTAAATTGATTATTCGGTGATATTTTTCAATTTTATCTATTTATTTTAGGTTAAATTGTGAGTGAAGCATCCCATAAATTTGGTGAAAATTTAATAAAATCCAAATTTAAAATTTTAAATAATTTCAGAGGATTATATCTCCTTAATTATTCAGCATAGGCTATACTATATATAAAAATATAGAAATATTTTCTTATTCTGAAAATTCTACATATACAGAGTAAATTCGAAAAAAAAGAGTATTTAGAGCAGTCAGAAACCGAAAAAAATTTTTTAACAAACACACTAGTTTAGCCATATTTTTTCGAATGTTTGGAATATTTCGAACATGATCACAGGGTGGTGCAAACTCAAATTCGGGGTATCAAAGAAGTACAGATATTTTTATATTTTAATGCTACGAGCACAAAAGTCAAAAATATTTAAAAAATCAATATACACTAAAAATGGTTCGCTATATGAGGCGTTGCGGATAGTAAGGGCGAACTCAACAAAATGAAGTTTCGAAAAAATTGAATTTATAGAAAAATCTAAATGGCGAACTCAACAAAATATTGGCAAAATTAGGTTTTTATTATTTATTTATAATTTATTAGCTTTTTATTATTTACTTAAGTAGAATAGTGTATTCCGTGAATTTTTAAATGTTTTTTAAACATTTATTTGTGTATTTTTTTTCATATTTTACTGTTCGTTTCTGATGCTACACTATCACCTAAAATTGGCAATACCTGGGAAAAAATTAGACCGGTATTAAAAATTTTGAACACATTTTATTTAATTTTAAGGTTATTGTTTTAATTAAAGGTTTTGTTATTACAAAATAGTTACTTGATACAACATACAAAACAGTGGAAATATGGTATTGAAACTAACATAAAAAAACTAAAGAAAAGAAACAAATAATTAGCCAAGTTCAGTTGTAATCTATTTGGTCATCGTCCATAACATCTTCATTTTCGGTGCTCTTATTCGTTGCTGCGTCTTGAGAGGCTATAATGTTAGTAAAGTACCGACTCCAAGGTAGGGGAACATACGGTAACAAGTCCTGAACGTCCTTTAATTTGGGGGGCTGGTATTTTAATGGGAGCACTGTAAAGTCTCGTCAGTGTTTCACTGGCCAAATGAAAATGATCAGGATCATAGTTTTTCACCTTGCCTTTTTGTAGTTTGACTGCCGTTTTGACATCCAAATTGTAAGCAGAATGAATGTAGAAACCTTGCTTAAAGTTATTTGTAAATTCAAAGATCTTTCCATCTTTAAACTTAGCATCAGCCATCTGCATTTTAGTAATTTTCTTTTGCAAATTAGAGAAATTGAAAATCATGTCCTGTCTAAGTTGGACAACGCAAAACTGGTTTTTTCGGCGACAGCTTTCAATCATTAACTTATACTTTTGAACTGCATATTAAACGTATCACGATAATAGTGCTGATTTACCGGGCTGTAACCAGGGTAATTTTCCGTAAGCCATTCATTGTATATACATTAATATTAAGTCCAACAGGTAAGTATTTTCGATGAGGGCTTTTGGCGCGACTGTAATGACTGGTGACAGTAGGTAGTGACATGATGTGTTCTTTTACTTTAGAAAGATCGTCATTTCCTATTTTCTTCGCGGGTTCACACCTCCCCCTTTGATCCGTTGTAACAGTTCCAGTTCTGCTGGTTTTGTCAAGTACGACTCGAACGCGCTTTTCAGAGATGCCATGAATGTTATAAAACGCAGTACGACAAACTTCACGATTAGCGTGATCAACAGTCACATTATATTGAATGCGTCTCAGGGTACGACTTGGACGCCCCTTTACGTGAGATCTTTTTACATCATTGCAGATCAACAATTTTGATAAGTAAGCATTCTGTAGATCATAGTTTCCAATTTCCCAAAAAGAGTCAAAAATATTGGTGACCAGTTCAGCGCCTATTTTCTCAAAACATCCACACTTGCAAGGAGGTCCAATTTTGCGGGCAACAACGTGCCTTTTGTTATTTCTTGAAATGTAAGCACTTCCTGAATTTCGTTTCAACTTACACTCGTTTTTTTGCCAATCATTCATCTTAGCAGGTCTCTTTCGCGAATAACCCGATACAGCACTACCATCTAAATGTTGTACACTTACTTCACTACTAGAAGGTCCAGGTTGCGCCATACTTTTCTTAAAAAAAGAAGCAACAAAACCAAACAAAACATAAACGTATTAACTTCAAAATTAACTTGAACTAACACGCAGAAAGCGTAAAATTTCAAGTAAACCTCATTTAGTGACGCAATACCGGCGGTTGCTCCGCGCGAAATTGTTGAGTTCGCCCTTACTACCCGCCCGGCTATCGCCTGTTCGAAATTTTTCATTTATTTGATACTGAAATTTGAAGGCGAAGCAAGGGCAAACTCAACAATTAGACCGGTATGTGATGTACTATAAAATAGAATTATATAAAAAAAAAAAATTTGACCCAATGTTGAGTTCGCCCTTAATATCCGCAACGCCTCATATCCGAAGTTCGTTACAAACAGTAAACAAAATCTAATATAATTTTTCACTACTTTTTTATTTAGATTAGGCGCTAATGCTTAGAAAAATGAATAATAACAATTATTAAATTAAAAGGAGATGTTCAAAGGAAAATAAAACAAGTCACACTAAAGTTATTATTATGTATGTTGGTACATATACGAGTATAAACGAAAACATTAAAAAACGTAGTTTATAAAATAAAATCAGTAATTTTCATTTGTACAATTTTACTTGAAAAAGAAATGGTGTTTACATAATTGTTAAGGTCACAAAAACTACTCCATATATGTTCAGGAACTTCACGAGATTCCAAAAAACTCTGAGTTTCAGTCATTTTCTTAGACATTTTTAAAATGGATGAAACGTAAATATTATCTCCTTCTGCAAGCTCGTCTTCGTCGTCATTATCGCTTAAAATCTTTCCAGAAGTCACTGATGTCACAACTGGATCATCAGTTAATATTTCTCTCGTCATTAATTTATTATCAACACATACATATTCTTCAAAGTTAAAGTGGTTAAACATCTTTTTAATCTCGATTTCCACTGTACTTTGTTGAATATCAGCATCGTAAACAGGTTCTAGACAATCAGTAGGGTTTTCTCGATGTTTTTCAATCCACTGTGTCAACGGTACCTCATCATCTGAGTCATATCTACATTCCTTCTTTAAAAATCCGCCATACTTAAAACAGTTTGCGATGGTTTCCCTACTGACTCTTTTTCAAGCCAAATAAATAAAGTTTATAGCGTCCAAGAGAGTTACAAAACAAATGTTACCTTTATCGATCATTTCTAACATTTTCATAAGTACAGTCTTTCTATAATGACATTTTAAAGAATGTATCACACCTTGATCCATAAGCTGGAGTTTTGCACTTGTGTTTGGAGACATAAAAACCAATTTTATTTGCTGTAAATCAACTTCAGGGTACGCTGGACAGTTGTCAATTAAAAGTAATATTTTTCTATTTATGAATTTTAATTTTTTGTCCCATTCGATCAGTTCATTTTTAAAAATTTCTGATGTCATTCAAGCTTTTCTGTTTGATTTGTCCTTTACTGGTAAACGTTTATTTTTAAAACACCTGGGATTGGCGGACTTTCCTATGAGCGGCAATTTTATTTTCTCTGTTCACTCACCAATTATTGGTGGAAGGGGAACAAACGATATTATAAAAACACTGGCATCCGACCTAGTTTCGTCCGAAAATTTTTGTTTATATTCATTCTGTCCAGAACTGCCATCACAACCCCATTTCGAAATAAGTTGCAAACCAGATAATTAAGTAGGAGTCCATGTATTAAGAACATCTCTTTATACTAATAAAATACGCTGAATTGTGAGATCTAACAAAGATTGTAGTTTAACTGCAGCACTTGTCTCAGTTACTATAATACCTTCTAGATGACATCGTTTTTTTAGCTTCAGAAATTGCATTATAATTTGGAAAAATTTTACTATTACAATCTTTTACAGTAGATCTGATCACATTGTATTGATGTTCCGACAATTTTGCCTCTACAATCATTGATAACGATTTATCTTCATACATTGAACTAACTATTAAGTATAAAGTACTGATATTTCGATATTTAGATATCCTTGTAGGTGAAATACATGTTATATCTTTCAGTATATTGGCAGCATCCAATTCTCCTGAAGAACGTAAATTAATTTGAGCAGCATATGATAATTGTGAAGAATTTAATTGTGAAAATAATATTTCAGTTTTACGTCACTTTGACCGGACCATTTTGATGAAGTCTACTACAGGACGACCACCGGTATTCCGCGTCTTGGGAGCATTCGATGAAAAACTTACATTTATTTCAAGCCATTCTTGATTTTTACTAAGAAATAACTCATAATTTCTTGATGCTATTTCCCACTTAGATTGTTTTATTTCATTTGGTACTGTTTCTTGATACTTAGTTAATTCTTGTATATGTTGCTGTAAATATTTGCATTGCGCTTTCAATGTTTTTGAGGGACATTTTCTCATTAATTCAACCATCTCCTTCCTTTTTAAAATAACATGATCAACTTCATGTGCTGTAAAGAATATACGAGGCTGGTTTGAAAAGTCCGTGCAAAAATAAAAACTACTTATGTGTTTGGGGTAAACCTTTTTTATTTTTCGACATAGTCTCCCTTTAGGCTTATACACTTCGTCCAACGATGTTCTAGTTTGTTGATCCCTTCCGAATAAACGGTCCAATAACGATGAATAATATTCACCTGTAATAGTTTTACCCTTTTCCAGATAGTCGATGAGGATTATCCCTTGCGAATCCCAAAAGGCAGTCGCCATAACCTTTCCGGCCGAAGGAACGGTCTTCGCCTTTTTTGGTGCAGATTCCCCCTTGGTAACCCATTGTTTAGATTGTTGTTTGGTCTCAGGAGTGTAGTAATATATCCATGTTTCATCCACAGTGACGAAACGACGCTTAAAGTCCTCCGGATTCTTCTGGAACAGCTGCAAACCATCCTTGCAACACTTCACACGATTCCGTTTTTGGTCAAGCGTGAGCAATCGCGGCACCCATCTTGCGGATAGCTTTCTCATGTCCAAATGTTTATGCAAAATATTATGTACCCGTTCAGTCGAGATGCCCACAGCACTAGCAATCTCACGCACCTTAACTCTTCTGTCATCCATCACCATATCATGGATTTGATCAATGATTTCTGGAGTCGTAACCTCCACAGGCCGTCCAGAACGTTCAGCGTCACTTGTGCCCATATGGCCAGTCCGAAAATTTTGAAACCACTTATAAACTGTTCTAATCGAAGGTGCAGAGTCACCATAATGTTTATCAAGCTTCTCTTTAGTCTCCTGAGGCGTTTTGCCTTTCATAAAGTAATGTTTAATCACCACACGAAATTCTTTTTCGTCCATTTCTTGAAAATCACTCGACTTCCTTGATTCACACGAATGCCAAACACAAAGAAATAGACCAATATAGCTGAAACTTGGTGTGCGTTCATTCAAGAGATGCTACTAACTAAACATGACCTCGATACGCGCCGGTGGTGCCATCTCTCGGACTTTGCACGGACTTTTCAAACCAGCCTCGTATATATTATTACAGTCATCATCCTGTCAAAAACATAATATCTAATTTCATTGAAATTTATCGAGTGTTATTGAATAAATAACCCAGAGAGCACAAATTTGGATACATGTCCAAAACTGGAACATAAGATTACACGCCATAACTTACGTTATGGCGTCTTAAAGATGTCTTAAACAGGTTTTAAAGACGTCTTATGTCCCGGCTTTAGGCATTGTGCTGTCTGGAATATCTATGTTGAAAAAGATAAATTTATTTTCGCTAGGCTTGAAATGTTAGGCTTCAAAGGTTAGACTTAAAAGGAGTCCTATGGTATGTGATAAAGCATGAGATATATTATATCATGCTTATAACTTGGCGAGATTATGCGGGATAGACAACTATATCACTACATTAAAAAAAAATATAAAAAAACCGGTCAAGTGCAAGTTGAACTTGCGCAATTAGTGTTCCGTACGTTGCGTTGATTGCTTTTAAAATAAAAAATTTTATTACGGAGGTATAAAATAATCAATGACTACGCAAAACACACCCCAAATGAGTTTTCAACAAAGTTTGTTTCCAATCTTTACTGAAATCTGATGACCTTGAAATTTTTGTTTTTTTTTTTTATATACCAGATAAATTTTTAAAGGTAATGCACTCCTGATAATTTTCATTCAATCTACACCCCGTGGAGAATATTCCAGAATTTTTTCAAAATTTTTTGATAAGTAATCTTCGAGATAAAGCGGGGGACAGCGATTTTTCGCGATTTTTAAAAATATAATACAAAGAAAAGTACGCGCAAGTATTACATTATATATATATTTTTTACTCGTGTTTTCATAAGCTTTCATTTGACATCACACTCGATGACCTAGTAAAAAATTGTTATTTTCACTTCCGATTTCACCCCCCAAAACTAACCCCTTAAGTCAAAATTTAACCCTCAAAACTACATGGCTCTGATGAGGCCATCAATTCCTATATTATTACCAAATTTCACCTTTCTATGTCAAGTAGTTTCGGAGAAAATCGAGTGTGACAGACAGACAGGCAGACAGACTTCGAAGTGATCTTATAGGTGTTCCGTACGGAATACTAAAAATGGCAAATAGTAAATTCTACATCTGAGATTTCATGACTCTAAAAGTCCTATAACTATTAAAATAATAAGAATAGATAATATTTATAACATATTCTACGGAGCTCCAGAAATCGAATGCATACTTGGGTATTTGTATCATATATCAATTATTATAAATTTCCTTAGTATAATGTTGTCGCTGTTACATTGAGCATACATGCAACGTTAAAAACAAGCAAATTTAGGTTACCGTTATGGGCTATTCCGAAACAGAGGAATGATGAGGATTACGTCATGATATGTCAAAAATGTTAGACTTTCGACTGGTATACTTCAAAACCGTGGCAAGAACTTGAATTTTTTTAGGTTTTGGCCAGCACTTTGTGAAAATTGACCAGTGTGCGATGTCTGCCTCCCTATCCGTAACAAAAATTTTTATTTTAAAAGCAATCAACGTACGGAACACTAATTGCGCAAGTCCGACTTGCACCAGGTCGATTTTTTTAATATCAAAACTTATTAACTGTTTCGTAGAATAAAAAATGTTCCTAACCTTCGAAATGTAGCAAAATTTGTATGAAATACATATACAGCCGACACTCTATATAGTGAAAGACCAAAATGTTGACCGAAATTTCACTATATAAAGAAAAAATCCGTATATATTGTTATGTATGTATTTTATATTGGTAATCATTTACTTGTACAGTAATACCCCGCTTAGCGCGACCCCGTTACGCGCGGTTTCACTATAACGCGAATTTCAAATTTCGCGCTCATGTAGTCATTAACTTCTCTATGGTCGCGGGGGGATCCCCGCTTTCTCTGAATATTCTCTTTGAAGAATTGGGAATTCCCTGTCCTTCGACTTTGTTCTATGGGGATTTCCTCGTTCGTTTCGTGTGTTCATTTGTTCCGTAATGTTAGTTCGGTCGGCTGGCAGTTTTGTTTTAATATTTATTGGAGATACATACATACATAATTTAACCCTACGTTAAAAATGCCGCCTGTAAAGAAAAAAGAGCGTAAAAGCGTCACTTTGGAATTGAAGATGAAAGTGTTAAGAAGAATGGAAAATGGAGGCAAAGCAACAATTGTTGGGAGAGATTTTGGACTCTCAGAATCGACTGTGAGAACGATTTATAAAAAATCGGGAAAAAATTAAAATCTCCAGCGAAGGTTCAACACCTATAAGTGCAACAAAACTTTCTCGTTCGAGATCATCTATCTTAGAAAGAATGGAGAAATTACTGTCAGTCTGGATCGAAGATTTGAATAAGAAGAACACACCACTAAGTCAAGATCTCATATGCACAAAAGCAAAATCTTTGTATGAGATGCTGAAAACAAAAGAAGGAGAAGGGAGTGCCACTCCGACTTTTGCTGCCAGCAGAGGCTGGTTCCATCGGTTCAAGCAGCGTTCTAATCTTCACAATATCCACATAACAGGCGAGGCGGCCAGCGCGGACATTCAAGCTGCAGCTGAGTTTCCAGACAAGTTTCAAGACTTCGTTAGACGAGAGAAAATTCCTGCTTGTCTCATCTTCAATGTTGATGAGACCGCACTTTACTGGAAAAAAATGCCATCTCGAACATTCATTTCTAAGGAAGAACGTCAAGCCAGTGGTTTCAAAGCTGCGAAAGATCGACTAACACTTCTGCTGGGTGGTAATGCCACTGGTGATTTCAAACTGAAACCTTTACTAGTGTACCATTCAGAAACACCCCCGTGCAATGCGAGGCACAGACAAGACAAGTCTACCAGTTGTGTGGCGATCAAACAGAAAGGCGTGGGTTACACGGGAAATTTTTCAAGAATGGTATTCTAATAGTTTTTGCCCATCAGTCAAATCATACTGTGACAGAAATGGGCTTGAACCTAAAGTTATATTACTCTTAGACAATGCCCCAGGACATCCAACCTCACTTGATACGCCCAGAGACTTAAAAGTGTACGTAAAGTTCCTTCCACCAAACACTACGTCAATATTACAACCTATGGACCAGGGAGCAATAGCAAACTTCAAAGCTTATTACCATCGCCGCACTTTTAGCCAACTAATTCATGAAACTGACGGGGAAGGAAGACAGTCTATGCGAGAGTGGTGGAAGTCATACAACATTATGAAGTCTATTCACAACATAGAAGAGGCTTGGAAGGAAGTTAAAATGAGTTGTATGAATGGGGTGTGGCGTAATCTTTGGCCAGATGTAGTGGAAGCACCTAGAAGAATTGTCCAGATGCAGAGACAAGTGCTTGAAGACATTGCTGCAATGATTGAGGGGTCTGAACTTGAAGATGTCACGGTAGAAGATCTCGTAGAACTTGTAGCAACGCACGACGATCCTATTAGCAATGAAGATCTGATCGAGTTACAGAATAATCCTATCTACGATGAGGAAGAACAAGTAGAAGAGAAAGTTTTATCTTCAGGGGAAATACAAAATGCACTTTCAAAAATTTATTCAGGTTTGGACATATTGCAGAGTATAGACAATAATGATGACCGTGTCTTGACCGTGTGTCAAACAATTAAAAACAGTGTTGGGTGTTATGAACGTATTTTACAAGAACGTAAACAAAACGTTACCCAAAAGACAATAGATGTATTTTTCCGTAAAAAATAAGAGTATGTATTGCATAAAGTGTTCTTAGAATTAAAGTGATTGATTAAAATGATTTGTATTTTTTTGTATTAAATTTTGACTATGTTTAATCATAAACCTCGATATACGCGAATTTCAGTTAACGCGATTTTTTTCGGAACGTATCCCTCGCGTAAAGCGGGGTATTACTGTATTTTATAAGGTACAAGCAAGAAAAAAAAAATTGCAAAATTGAATTACTAGAAAGGATTTTATTAAACATTTAAAAGATTAAATAGTACATAGCATGTACAGGGCTAAATACATACATAAAGTCCCTACGTTATATCTTTACCCGTGCGTCATAGTTTTCAGGCCATATAACAGACGACTCTTATATTATTTGTCTCTTTTCACCAATAAATCGTAGGTATTGGTAAAAAGAGACAAAAAATAAAATAGTCGTCTGGGATATTGCCTGAAAACTATGACGCACGTGTAAAGATATAACGTACGGACTTTATGTATGTATGTACTACATACGAAATAAAAAGAATAATACAAAATCTGTTAATACATATGTACATACTACGTACATACGTACTAGGAAAAATAATCAGTTATTTTCTTTTGAACATTACTTTTGAAAAATACTTGTTGCTCAACAAAATTCTCGCATTTATTCAAATGCATAAAGATTTAATCAGGTACACTTTCCTGGCCCCTGAGACTAGTTCGCACAATGTCAAATGCATTTCTTATTCAATTTTCACTAAATTTAGCAGGACATTCCCCGGCTTCAGTTTCTTCTTCATGATCTTCTGTACTTTTTATATCGTCAATTATGTCTTGGTCAGTTGGGAGATCTGTCGTGCCAACAGCATTGTCGATTTCTAAGAAATCTTCAAGTAAAAAATCTGCGTCGACGGTAGCAGTTTTTTTGTAGAATACCCCATTGCCTTTTTAAGGTAACGAGATCCATTTCGTCTTCTTCTTCCCATTCGTCAATTTTTTCAGTAAAAGAAAAGCAGTTTTTGATAGTTTTCTGAGAAACATTTTCACTCCATACTTTAGCGACTTCGGTTATACACTCTTTAAGGGTAATTAATTTTTGGACTGGAAGGTTGTTATCAATCGCATTAACAATTTTGTGAACAATTCTGTTTCGGTAATGATGTTTTATGTTTTTTATAATACCCTGGTCCATAGGTTGCAATTTGGAGGTCATGTTTGGTGGAAAAAAGATCAATTCAATATTCCTTAATTTTTTACTTACAGTAACTGGATGTGCAGGACAATTGTCTATAAACATCTCAATCTTTCGCTTTTGGCTTTTCATTTTCGTGTCCAGTTCTTTGATCCATCTTTCGAAAATCTCAGAAGTCATCCATACCTTTTTATTATTGGCGTAATCTAACTCCAGAGATTTAACTCCTCTTAAACAACGGGGATTTTTGCTTTTACCTATGAGCAGTAATTTCAGTTTTTCTGAGCCATCCATGTTTGCTCCAACCATAAGTGTCACCCTTTCTTTACTTATTTTAACACCAAAACATTTATCACTTTTAAAAGCAAAAGTTTTATTTGGCAAACATTTAAAAAACAAACCGGTTTCATCACATTTGAAAACGTTTTTTGGCTTGTACTTTTTCAATGCACTTTTTAAAACAGTTTCATTCCAAACGTCACAGTCCTCCTGACTAACGCTTGCACTCTCGCCAGACACCGTCTTGAAAACAATTGAATTGCGAGTCTTCCAGGCACTCAACCACCCTTTACTAGCTTGAAAATTAACGCAGTTAAATTCTTTAGCAAATTGTAGAGCCTTTTGCTTTATTAAATTTCCCGATATTGGTACGTTTTCATGCGTACGGGCCACTTGAAACCATCGTAAAACTGCTTCATTTACATCCTCGTAAGTACTCACCCGTACTCGTTTTCGACTGCTTGGAACACTAGGTTTCTTGATGATACTGTCGCGACTTTTTATTATCAGAGAGACGCAACTTGGAGAAACACCAAATTTTGCAGCAACATCAATTTTTTTGCAGCCTTTATCAACTTCCTCCAAAACTTTAATTTTCTCAGCTAAACTTAAACACACTCGCTTGGACATCTTACTTGATTCTTAAACAAAAAGAAACTGAACTTGAATTTGCGAATTACTAGGCCTCGACTATAAAATGGTTTTTTCCCCGAGTTTCTATAAAATGGGTTATTCTCCGGGTTTCTCACAGAAATCTACCTGATTTATTGCCAACCATTAGGCGTTATAAACGCATTAAGAACCTTTTCAAAAGGATGCGTCATAAAAATGGAATTCGTGCTAATGTTAGATAGAAATGGCCAAGATCTCAACAAATGCATAAAAATTTATATATAACATTCCGGTAAAAATTTTATTATATAGAGTGTTACTATTTTACAGATTCACTATATGCAAATTTTATTATATAGAGTGTTACTATTTTACAGATTCACTATATGCAGGGCTTTTTACATGAAATTTCATTAAAATATTCTAGGTCTTGAAAAAATTGCACTATAAAGAGTTTTTCACTATATAGAGTTTCACTATAAACAGTGTCGACTGTATTTCATTTTTTATTTTTGTTAAAAAGAAATAACATTTTTATTCGCTGGCAGTAGCGTAGCTAGATTTTTAAGGATGAAAGGGAGTATGTGGATGTGGATTTAAAAGGGGTGTTTCTTAGAAAAATAAAAAAAAAGCATATCGATAAGGCAAGAGCGATTTAAAAAGAAGGAGGTTTAGCCTTCCCTGCTTCCCCCCCTCGCTACACCACTGATCACAATTTTTTTTTGTAAAAATTCTTTTATTACTGCAAGGGTTATTCGAAACAAAATTTCCTTACAACTTCATAATTCATATTCTGTAGAACTAATAGTGTTTGGGGTGCACGGTGTGTTCTCAAATTTGTCACATTGTTTCCAAATTAGATCTAATTATTAGCCAGCCACAACACCGATGGGGTCAATTCGGTAAACCTCAGTATACACATATATACACAGATGTCGGTTCCTCCCCCGTGCAAGAGCACCGATGGCCATATGGCATCCACCGTTTAATTTCCGAGATTGAACTTGACTTAGCGAACGTTCGATTTGTCACACTCACTTTTCCAATCTGTTGCTAAAGTGTGTGTATGTGCTGGGGTTAAATGCAGGGTTGAATTTGAATTATTTTTAGTACGTAATAAAAGATCAAAATAATAACACAGCCCCACAAAAAAAAAAGTGGGGTATACTTTTGATGCGATATATCAGATCCGTAGTATTTTTGCCCGCTGATCACGAATCTGACGTCAGAATATCGCCATCACATCTCAATTTTTTTCTAACCTCAAAAAATAGGTAAAAATTAGTAAAAATTAAGAAAAATATACTCCTAAAAAATTGATTCAAGCTTTTTCATGAATCCAAAGATGTATTAATATGTATTCGGACACGCTAAGCTAATATTCATCGGTTGGATTGAGCCATACAGTTCTGTTTTCTTTCTAACCTCAATAAATCAGACAGATATAGTGCTTCTCGAATGCAAAAACGAATTCAAATTAACATTCAACCGATCCTTACCAAATTTGGTACACGGGGATTTTTTGGGTCGCTGATCGATCTAGTCAGAGATTTAGGCTTATCCAAAGATGGTTCAGAGCATCTTGCTTCCTTTTTAAAGAAAAGACATTTACTTAAGCCAGAAGCTACGATTTCTTATTATAGAAACAGAGATGAAGAATTTCGAAAATATTTCACAATGGACGAGGAATTGTCACTTTCATATTGTACCGATGTAAAAGGTCTAATGGATGAATTTCAAAATAACTCATACGATCCTGAAGAATGGAGACTGTTCATTGATTCTTCTAAACGGAGCATTAAGGCAATTTTGCTGCATAATACCAACGTTTACGCTCCCATTCCGATTGCTTAAGGCAGGCGTATTTGACGGGCCACAAATAAGAAAATAGTTTCAAGATTCATTATTTGTTACTAAAATAAAAAAAGTTGAAAAAGCTGCTTGGCTTAGTTTTAAAGAAGTCGCAACAAACTTTTTGGGAAATAATAAAAGTCCTAAGTACAAAGAAATAGTCGAGAAAATGGTAAAAAATTTTCAAACATTAGGTTGCTTAATGAATCTAAAATTACATTTCCTGGACTCCCACATCGATGATTTCCTAGATAATCTTGGTGACTACAGTGAGAAGCAAGGGAAACGTTTTCACCAAGATCTGAAAATCATAGAAAATCGGTATAAAGGACGATGGGATGACCATATGCTAGCGGACTATTGCTGGTCGCTAAAAAGAGAAACAAGTCCTCAAAAGCGTTTGGGCAGAAAGCCTTTGAATAGGTCATTCGCGGAAAAAAGAACAAGATACAGCCAAAAAAAGGAAAGTTAGGCGCGGGTTTAACCTTCGCAATTCTAGGGCTTAAGGGTCTACTATTTGAGAGTATATGGTTTAAAAGTCCAGGTTTTGAGTTTATTGGGTCTCATTTTTAAAGTTACAGGGTTATTGAGGTCTATTTTTTGAGGTTACAGGGTGTGGGAGTCTAAGGTTTCAGGGTTTAGGGTTTAAGAGTATCAGGTTTGAGGATTCCCCAACTGTATACCAAATTTGGTAGGAATCGGTTGGTTTTCAAAAATTTTGTCCGCCATCTTGAATTCGCCATTTTGAATTTTGCAAATCCGACCTCAGATTCATGATCAGCAACCCAAAAAAAACCCCGTGTACCAAATTTGGTAAGAATCGGTTGAATTTTAATTTGAATTCGTTTTTGCATTCTAGAAGCACTATATCTGTCTGATTTATTGAGGTTAGAAAGAAAACAGAACCGTATGGCTTAATCCAACCGATGAATATTAGCTTAGCGTGTCCGAATACATATTAATACATCTTTGGATTCATGAAAAAGCTTGAATCAATTTTTTAGGAGTATATTTTTCTTAATTTTTACTAATTTTTACCTATTTTTTGAGGTTAGAAAAAAAATTGAGATGTGATGGCGATATTCTGACATCAGATTCGTGATCAGCGGGCAAAAATACTACGGATCTGATATATCGCGTCAAAAGTATACCCCACTTTTTTTTTTGTGGGGCTGTGTAATGAGATAGGCATAGTTTATAAACAACAATATTATGATTTTATCCTCTCTGGGGTATCACCAGGAGTATTGTCCTGGGTTTTGGACCTCAAAAAACTTATACTCTTTTGTCTATAAATAATTTAAGTTTTCAAAGCGCGATTTTTGAAGTTAAACTGTGAATAACTCCGGTGATATCAATCGGATCGAGACAAACAAAAAACTAAACTATTCATAATGAAATTTCCAACAAATCCTCGTTAGTTTAAAATCGCTTAAATGTATACATAACCCACAAAATTAAAAAACAGGCAAAAATCTGTTTTTTTTTTTCATATTATTGTACAGGGTGAGTCAACGATAGAATAAAGTTCATTATCTCATTTGTTTCGGAAATGCCGAAAAAATGTTAAATATAGTAGTTTTAGAGATTATTAAGGTGCACAGTTTAAAGTTATTTTTGAGTATACAGGGTACTTCAAAAAAGTGTGGCCGATATATGTTCATTTGTCTGTAGGTGGAATACTCATAATTGATACGAGCGTTCTATAGAGATGAATACAAAGATATATGTAAAGAAATTTGAGTTAGATGCTTCAAGGTGTTCAAAATAAATTTATGTATTTCGACTAATTTAAATTGAAAAATCTCAAATTATTTAAATGGCACACCCTGTATATTATTTAAATGGCACACCCTGTAACTTTTATTAAGTATGTCATATACCTATTTCTAATAGTTTTCGATTTATTTTGAATTTTTCAATTTTTACCCTTGTTTTTAATACACTTACGCTGTAACATCAAACAACAAAAATGCAGGCATTGTCAAATTTTGACATGTCTATTAAGCAAGTAAAAATAGTTTAATTTGTTGTTGTAAGTGACGTATAACGGTAATAGTTATGGATGAATTAATTGATATAGTTTATATACTGGGCGAGGCGGGAAAAAATTGTCTTTTGGCAATAAGGCTTTACGGAGCGAAGTACTCAAATAGACGTATACCTTCTAGAAAATCTTTTTAGGGCTAAATGGAACGGTTTAAGAGTAGCGGTAGCGTTGAGTATACGAAACGGAAAGTAGTAATAATTTTTTTTATGGGTCTAGCACACGTGCTACAGGGAAGTCCCTAAAGAGCTCCAGGACCGACATGTGTGCGAATGCTACCAATAAGGAGAAAGCAATGGAGATTTTACTTTATGTTGAAGATAATCCCCAGGTCAGCAGCTGTCAACTAGCTGACTTATCTAACACATCCCAATCTACGGCTAATCGCACCACGAGAAAATACAAGTATCATCCCCTACATATGGAAGTACACCAAGAACTTCAACACCGTGATTTTGTACGACGACTAAACTTTTGTACCACCATCAATGGAGCAATATAGGCTGATCCAAATTTTTTATCCAAAATAATGTTTTCTGATGAAGCTACTTTTCGCAGTAATGGAGAAGTTAACAGCCATAACATGCATTATTATTCAACAGTTAATCCATTTTGGGTCCGGGAAGTTCAAAACCAAAACCATTGGACGCTTAATGTATGGTGTGAAATATTCAGTTTTCGAATTATTGGTCCATATTTAGATATTTAAATTTTTTGCAAAATGAATTACCCCAGCTTCTTGAAAAAGTTGATAACTTTGAAAGGGAACAAATGTAAATTCAACAAGATGGAGCTCCTGCTCATTACCACCGGGAAGTTCGGGAATTTTTAAACGATCGTTATCCACAAAAATGAATCGGTACGGATGGATTCATTCAATGGTCCCCTCGATCATGTTACTTAACACCTTTAGACTTGTGGGGCTACATTAAAGATTGTGGTTATGTGAATCCCCCTACAACACCAGTAGATATGGAAAATAGGATACGGGATGCGTGCAGGAGTATAACGCCCTTTATGCTATGGAAAATGAAGGAAAATATAGTAAAACGACTAAACATGTGTATTCAAGTACACGGGCATATTTTTGAACATTTATTACGTCATAATAATTAATCATTAGATAAATTAAACTATATTAAAATTATTGTTAACTACAATATTTGTTTATATTTTCACAATAGCGTAAGTGTATTAAAAACAAGGGTAAAAATTGAAAAATTCAAAATAAATCGAAAACTATTAGAAATAGGTATAGTTAATAAAAAGTTGGAGGGTTTAATCTATCAGAAAAAAATAATAATATGCAGGGTGTGCCATTTAAAAAACTTAAGATTTTTCAATTCAAAATAGTCGAAATGTATAAATTTATTTTATACACCCTGTAACATCTAACTCAAATTTCTTTACATATATCTTTTTTTTCATCTCTATAGAACGCTCGCACCAATTATGAGTATTCCACCTTCAGAAACAGTAGCACCACTGGCAATTTTTTACAAAACTGAAAACTAGTATTTTAAAAAAAAAACATGAAATATTAGAAAAAACTACTAAGAAAATAGGATGATCCATTTAAAAAAAAAAACAGATGTTATATAGGCCACAGTTTTTTGAAGTACCCTATATACCCAAAAATAATTTTAAACTGTGCATCTTAACATTCTCTAAAACTATTGAATTTAACATTTTTTCGTCATTTCCCAAAACAAATGAGATAATGAACTTTACTCTATCGTTGACTCACCCTGTACAAAATATGAAAACAATATATTATTTCTACTGTAGCTTTAAGAAAAAAACTTTAAAATATATCGTTAGGCAATGTCTTTTACAATCTGGAGGAGTTTATTTCTTTTATTTAGCGGGGGAATCCTCGATTCATATTTATTACTTTGTGGTGATTAAATATGTCATTACGGTCCAGTTACTATAGTTTTTCCTTTACAAGGGTAACTTCTCCCGTGTGTGTGTGTATATAAACTAAATGTCGGTAATTTTCTAATTCGTTTAATGAAATTGAGTCTATTGTTATTGTGGGGGATTTAAGACCTATAGATTCAGTCGGTGATGGAGCACTATGTGGTCAGATGTGCCAAAATGGGAATAAGGGGGTAAAATGTCAAATGGAATTTATTAAAAGTTTGAGATTTATTTCTGTAGCATTTATTGGTTTCTAAATTATGTTGTATATAATGACTGATTTTTTTTTCACTACTAAACTTCAATATATATATATATATATATATATATATATATATATATATATATATATATATATATATATATATATATATATATATAGATATTATATGTCCGCAGCAAGGTGGTAAAACACATTGGTTCACGCCAGAAGGAGTTGGCAAAGAAGAAAAAGGAGGCATATATACATTACATACACAACAAAACCCAAGACAACTGGAACGCATATATCGCAGAAAAAAACTTAATGAATAGGAAGAAGAAGACAAATTAAAGAAGAATATTGGGAGACATTTACTAAAGGGATGGAAAGTGATCTGTATGGCGCTCAAAGGAAAGTCCGAAAAATACTGGAAAAAGCTAAAGAATTTAACAAACCTAAATATGTGTTTCGTCGACATGACTCAAGCCTTCGATAAAGTGCAATTAACAGATATTATAAAAAAATTACAAGAAAAGCAGACAAACCAGAAGCTAAAAAAATCATACATAACATTAATACAAAATGCAAAACAAATATAAAAGTGGGACATCGACTGAGCAAGGAAGTAAAAATAAACGCCAGAATAAGACAAGGCGATTCACTTAATCCCTTTATCTTCAACCTCATTATGGACAGAATAGTGGAGAATCTTCCAAAAACTAGATGATACAAGATAGGTAACACACACTTCCACACAATCTGCTACGCTGATAATGCGCTTCTCATCTTCGATTCTAAGGACAACCTTCAGAAGATCTTTCGCGCCTTCAATTTGGAAGCGAGAAAATTGGACATGAATATTAACATAACCAAGAAAAAATGTATGATAGCTTCAAAAAACTTATTAAAATGTAACCCGGAGATCCAAGGAAGTATTATTGAACGGGTTAACAATTTTAAATACCTGGGAACAATGATAATAAGCTACGGAGACTCAAACAGGGAAGTAAAACAACAGTCTATGAAGGCATCCCTAATAGAAGGCTGCTTGACGGATATAGTTTGGAAAAATAAAAACCTCACACTGGAAAGCAAAATAAGAATATACAAGACAACAGTAAGACCGATTCTCACATATGCTGCCCAGCACAAAAGATGAGGACAACAGAAATGAAGGTGATTATGGAAATAAATGGAAAAACTATCCACGACAAATTCCGCAACAAAGATCTACAAGAACTAAGTAAGATCTAAGAAGTATTCAAATGGACCAGAACTAGAAGAAAACTGTGGAATAAACACGTAGATCGGGTGGACGACAACAGACTGGTAAAAAGGGTCAAACTCAATAAACCTTGTTGTAGAAGAACCAGGTGCAGACCTCCGAAAATGTGGAAGGAATGCTGGACGTCCACTTCCGAAAAGACCTAATAGGGATAAAACAGGCAGTATGCCTACTTATATGGACCATATAAGAAAAAAGGAGAAGAAGAAGAAACAGTGGTGAAATTAACAAGACAAACAGCAACAGTGCGGGAAACCACTAAATCAAATTTAAGAAAATCGAGTTTGAATGTGTCCGATGAAACCATTCGACAACATGTTCATGCTCAAGATATCAAATTCCGAAGCACGTTGAAGTAACCTTTTTTGGGCGAAAATCACGTCGCGAAGCGGCTCGCTTGGACCCACGACTGTGACGGTGAGAACGTAATCTTTACGTACAAAGCTTCCTTTTGGGGTATGACGGCTCCTCGGGCCTGGACAACTGCCACCAATCATTTCGTTCAGGTTTGTTCAGATTAGGACAACTGCCGCCAATCGTCTCGTTCAGCGAACCGTTAAACATCCAATCAAAGTGCATATTTACGGATACTTTTCCAAACAAGGCCTCGGCAATTTATATCTCGTACAATTTGCCAGTACCGACCGGCCGGCATTCAGTACCGGTCAGTTACAGTTTCCGCAATTTCATAACAAATGACGCTGAGATGGTTATTGCATTTTCAATAGTACGCTCTCTTATGGATATGTCTCGCGCGGCGGCGACGTGTCGCGACGGGCTCACTGTGAGTGCGAAGATTTGTGTTGCGCGCAGTGAACGTACGATACACAATTAAAGTTTGTCAATGATGCTAAAGTGTTGAGGACGTGTTTGAAAGAAATCAAACCTGGTATGTACTGATTATGTATATGGCTGTTATAAAAATATATTGTAATTAAATCTCAACGCGTACAATCTTGTCTGTGGTGAACATCATATTTAATTCCGTTCCCTACAGTATCAGCCACGAAACTGTCCTCCAGTATCGGAAACTGTTTAAATAATTTTTTGAGTATTTATATTTGGTTATAGGTACACAAAGATGCCAGGCGATGAAAGTTATAGTAAGACGAAGAAAAAGAAGAGCACCTGGGATCCTGATAATAGGCGTAAAGCCATGAAAAAGGTACTAAGTAATGATATGAGTGCGCGTCTGGCAGCAGATCGTTATCAGGTGCCAAGACCTACGTTTAATAACAGAATTAGTGCTATTAAAAATAATAAAGAAGTAGTTATGAAGCCAGCTATTGGTCGTTTTCAAAAAACTCTCTCACCTGAACACGAAAAAGTATTGGTAGAACATGTTAAAGACTTGGCAAATAGGATCTTGATCTCGCTTTCCAGTTAGCCGAAAAGTTAAAATTACTTTACCAATTCAATAAAGAAAAGATGTCTGCGGGGAAGAACTACTATTATGCTTTTATGAATAGACATAGCGACTTATCATTGCGAATCGCTGAATCAACAAGTTTAATGAGAGCTGTAGGTTTTAATAGACCTCAGGTTGAGCGATTCTTTGAAAATCTTCAGAGTTTGATGCAAAAGTTTAATTTCACTGCCTATAAAATATAAAATTGCGATGAGACCGATGTCACCACTGTCCAGAGGCATTCTAAAGTTGTAGCTACTAAAAACCAAAGACAAGGTGTGAAACTTACTTCTGCAAAGCGTGAAATAAACATGTCTGTGATTTTTGCAATGAGCGCTGGTGGTCAGTTCGTACCACCACTCTTTGTGTTCCCACGGTCCCGAATGAATGAGAGACTCATGATCAATGCTCCGCATGAGAGTGTAAGTGAAGCTCAGCCAAACGGCTACGTGAATGCTGAATTGTTTTTGAAATGGATGCGTCACTTTGTGAAATATTCGAATCTTCTTGATGAACACGCCAGTCATAAAAACTTGGATGTCATTGACTTTACCAAAAAAAAAAAAATCATATTCACATGTTAAGTACCCCATCTCATACAACCCATAAGTTACAGCCACTTGCCGAACATTTATGAGGCCTTTTAAATCAGCTTACAGTGATACATGTCATTTGTGTATGAGATCAAACTGACGTAAGAAAGTTAGCAATCCATGTCAGAACCGTCAACTTCGACTTCTGGACAGTCACAATTGACAAATGCAACCTCTCGACAGGTAGAAATGACCCCTTCAGTTCCTCTACAACTTGTATCTCAAACTGCCACTTCTGACTCCGAACTTCAATTTGCCACAACTCAACAATCTGAGTCTCTGACAAATTTAACCTCTCAGCAGGTAGAAATGACCCCTTCAGCTTCTCGACAACTTGGATCTCAAACTACCACTTTTGATTCCGAACCTCAAACTGCCACATCTCAACGATTTGGGTCTCAAACTGACGCTGACATTGAACAAACGGTTGACAATTTTAAAGCAATAGTCAAAAAATTGTCACCGATTCCTGATGCTTCGAAAGGAAATTCTAACGCACGACGTCGTAAAGGTGAAAGGAGTGAAATCTACACAAGTTCTCCATATAAAAAGATGCTGGAACAGAAAAGAGCAAATAAAAAGAGTGTTGAATCAGCTAAGCGAGGGAAGAATTTGCTTTCAGGACAAGATGTTAACAAGAATGGGAAAAGTTTGCTTTCAGGAAAAGATGTCACCAAAAAAACTAAAATAAAAAAAACAAGAAGAAAATCATAGTCCTCCTCATAACTCAGAAAGAGACAATTTGTCCTTTGTGCCTTGAATCTCATGAAGGATACAATGTGGAAACTGCAAGATCTAGGTCCATGAGGCTCGTGCAAATATATCAGAACTGTCAAATCAATACATTGGCGATTATTGCCTTGTGTAAATGCCAATATCTTTGCTGGCGGGTACTGGAAGACAATTTTTTTATGTTGATTTTTCTTTATCTTGAAATTTTATTAATAAAGTTGATTATTTCTAAATATATCGATATTTTATTATTTTTATTCATAGTATAAGAGTTCCTTTACACATATCAGCAAATATTAAGCATATGACTTAAGGAATTTTTATTTTATGCTGAATTAACCTTAGTGTGACGGTACTGCCGGACTCTCCCCTAATGTCATACTTGGGCATACTTTTCTTTGTATTCTTGTTAAAAAATTGCCAAAAATCGCTGTCCCCCCCTTACCTTGAAAAGGACTGATCAAAAAATTTTGAAAAATTCTAAAAATACGCTCCACAGCGTGTAAATTGAACGAAAATTATCACGAGTGCATTACCTCTAATAATTTTTCTGGTATATAAAGAAAAAAAAAATAAAAACTTCAAGGTCATTAATTTTCAACAAAAATCAGAAATAAACTTGATTGAAAATTCATTTAGGGTGTGTTTTGTGAAGTCATTGATCATTTTATATCTCCATAACAAAATTTTTTATTTTAAAAGTAATCAAAGTTCGGAACACTAACTGCGTAAGTCCGATTTGCACTTGGCCGGTTATTTCCTCATCGTCAGTCACTTTCCCTCTCGAACCACTTTCTGGTAGGACATCAACATTTTTTAATTGAAAGTATCATTTCACTCACTTGCTAACGAATTCTAGGTTAAGTTTAAATTAGTCCTAATTTAAGTCATTGTTACATCCTAGTTTAAGTTAACGTAAGTCTTAGTCTAAGGTAGTTTTAGTCTTAGTTCTAAGTCCTAGCATTAAGAAACTAATGTATATACTAAACACGTTTTCTAGGTTAAGTTAGTATAGGATTCCTTCATTATATGAAATTTTTACATTCAAAATTGTGAGAAAGAGGCACCTATCTTGTTTTTCAATAAAGACAGTGATACTTGCTAACGAATATCCTCGACTTGCCCATGTATAGTATTTTTCAAGATCTAAGAAAGTGATTTGGCAAATTGATGCAATAAAAACATTAAACGACCGTCAGGATCTTCGCATGTACCTGGCCGTAACAGGGTCGTAACTGATATATATATATATACCTCCCTTTCAATCTAACATTCTATTGGCTACTTCGTGCTTATAAATATAAAGAATATTCTTCATTTTATCTACAGTATTATACTGAAATAGTGTGTATTATAAAGTTCAATAGTATCTTGATGCCCGAAGGCCTTTCCATCAGAAGCCGCAAATGTTTGCCCGTTGAGGCAAAAGTGATAGTTAAAAGTGTTTATTTAAAGTTAGTGGGGCGAGGCCTCGAAAAGTACTTTTCATTGATGGAGACATCAGTTTTAACAAGCAACCCAGAAAGTACATTTTGGAACATTGTAAATAATTCGATAGCGCCTAAAAAAAAACACGAAAAGACAAAGGTGTGTCGAAATGTATTGATTTCTGTCAAGAAGACTTAATCCGCCAAAAATAAAAAGTTCCTACGTTATTGTCACTTTCACGGAGGGTGTCCGTGGATAGTTGTGACATAAAATGTTCCACTATAACTTTATGGAGTATTCTACGTCGTTTGGGGTTTTTGTTAAAAAAAATAGACATAAGGCAAGTTATAATGAAATCACTGCGCTTACAACAACTCAGAATGGAATATCTTGAAAAAATAAATACAGCTAGATCGAAAAATCGAACGATAATTTACCTAGATGAGACCTGGTATGACACCCACGACACACCCAGTAAAGGATGGATTGATAAATCTAAAAAATGCCACACCAAACCTCCATCGAATAAAGGTAAAAGAAAACCTATTTTACATGCAGGGTCAGAAGAAGGCTGGATACCAAAATGTCCCTTTCTAGCAGCCAAGAATATTTCAGATTCCAGCTTGGATTATCATTGTGATACAACTGCTGAAGTTTTTGAAGATTGGTTTCAAAACAAATTAATGCTGAACATACCACCGAATAGCTGTATTGTGATGGATAATGCATCTTATCATAGTCGCCAAATAAATAAAGTACTAAGTTCCACCAGTAGAAAAAGGGAAATACAAGCCTTTTTGTGCGAACATAACGAAAGTTATACAATTAAATAATTGTTAGAACTTTCAAAAAGTTACAATTTTTCGAAGGAATATGTTTGTGATAAAATTACAAAGGAAGCAGGACACGAAATAATTCGGCTTTCACCACATTATTTTATCTTTAATGAGATCGAGTTGATATGGCATAAAATAAAGTCTAATATACGTGTTCACAATAATACACCCACTTGGTGATTGTAATTGTGATTGAGTTGATAAAAATAGAAGTCAAAAATATAACCGTTGAAAACTGGAGAAACTGTATTCAACATGTCAAAAAAATTGAAAACTCATATAGATGTATGTACATAAATATAAATAGTTTAGAACCTGTAAAAAAACTTATTATTGATTTGCAAGATAGTAACGATAGCGAAATTGAACTAGATATTAATTAGTAACTAAAATTAGAACAAATGTACGCGTGGACACTGTACACTGTTTTAATATATTTGTGTAATTACTATATTGTGTCACAATAAAATTTTAAACCCAAATATACAATCAGGTATAGTGCGGCCCTACACGATGTCTTGTCGTTAAACAGCCATAAATTAATCACTTTCGAATCTTGTTGAATTTTGAATGGATATAGGTAGCTAAGTCACTTTCTTAGATCGTGAAAAATACTATACTTAACAGGCACTGTAAGCGTCATTTTCGGACTTTTTGGATGATTACATACCGACTACAAGTTATAGGCGACACGTTCTTAGTTGACCGACTGTAAATAGTAATCGAAAGATCTAGTATAGAATTTGATGAAGAAGATTGAATAATCAATTATAAAATTACCATAAAATAATAAACACGGAGAAGAAACCACCAACTTTTATATCAATTCAGCCCTAAAATGAAATTATTGGTTAATTTAATAAATTCATATTAAAGTTTTATACAAAATCTGCCATAACATCTGCGAAAGGTCCAAACATCAACCCTTTCACGAGTCTCTCTCTTGTGGGGATTCTCAGAATTACCAGCCTCGGTCTGGCGCTTTCGAATTTTCACGAAAACTTTTGAGGTAATTATATTGCTTTTTGCTTTTATTAAAACCGACCGTCGGTCGGTCGGTCTCGCTAAGTATGTTACGTATTAAAAAATATGCAAATTTCGAGGGTGAGGACTTGTGAATTATACCCCTTTTTAATTAAGAATGGAGTGCTGGTGTATGGATTTGGTTTGTGTCTAATTAAAATGCAATGGTGTATTGTAGTAAATGCCTAAATTAGAAAAATAATAAAGCTTTCTCGCAATGATGTAAAAGAACTAAACGGTGAAAATAACTACATGATCTCACCCAATATTGTTTGTATTATTAAATAGCATCTCAGGCACAAAAAACATAAGCTATTGATACTTATTTTTACTGTAGTATATATATGTATATATATATATATATATATATATATATATATATATATATATATATATATATATATATATATATTGGATCTGGAAAAAGTTCGTGGCGTTTTTCCCGACAGATAGCGTCAATTGCAAATAACTCAAGAAGCACAGATTGCAGCGATACCACTAAACGTTCGTTGGAAAGGTGACACTTCGAGCGTTCCTTTGAGTGTATAAACGTCGAAATTGGTGCAGTGGTTGTTTGCGTTTGAAAATGGAGAAAAGTAATGAAAAATTGCGCTATATTTTGCAATATTATTACGACAAAGTGGAGAACGCTGCGCAAAAAAAGTAAAAGAAGTCTTAATATCCAATGGCTACAAGAAAAAACACATAGAACATATATTTGAAAAAGGAACCAACTCAAAAAAAAACCATTAATAAACACGACCAAAAACGATATCACAAAACGTTTAATACTGCCCTACATAAATGAACTATCAGAAAGAATACAATTAGCCTTAAAGAAACATAATATCACAACATACCACAAAAGTCATAATAAATTAAGTACATTATTCACACAACTAAAAAGCAAAGCACCAAAAATGAAACAATCAAATGTTATTTATTCCATTTCATGTGCAGAATGCCGAAAAAATATATAGGGATGACGAGCCAATTACTACAAAATCGACTAAACGGACACAAACATACGCAAAACGCCTCCACAGCACTAAACAAACACACCAAAGACACTAAACATGAATTCAATTATAAAGCGACAAAGATTTTAAATAGAGACTCTAATTACCAAAAACTAAAAAGCAAGGAAAATGATCAAAATAAGACGGGATCCTGATGTTATAAATGATAGAACTGATATAGCCTGCCTCAGCCATATTTATCAAAATATACTCCACATGAAATAAAAAAAAATAGCAACATAAAAACCATCTATTTTTTTTAAACCAAAGGCACGATTTATTTTAATCTCACCTTTACAAACTAGCAAACATCAAATATTTCAATCAATAACGACGAGTTTATTAGGTACGTACCATATACCAAATCAAATATTTCAGTAAATATTTTTTGTATTAATTTTAAAAACAGTATAATTAGCGTACATATTTTTAAATTAGTGCCAATGCCAACCAAAAAAAATGGGGAAACGTCAGTAAAGACTAAATAAAATAAAATAAAATAAGTTGTTTTAAATAAGTAGAACCAAAATCCTAAGAAATAAAAAAAAGCACAGAATCATATACGAGGTATATCTACAAAGTAAGTTCCGTTTGGTTATATAAAAAAAACGTGTACAGATACAGAAAAAATATTTATTGTACAAAAATCTACAAACTGTTAAACTAATTTTCCACATAGCTTCCGAAATTTTGTAGGCACTTGTCATAGCGTGGCACAAGTTTTTGTATGACTTCTTCATAGAAGGTTACCGCCTGTGTTTTCAACTATGTGGTAACATGTTCTTTCAGCTCGTCATCATCTCGCAGTAAACATGTGCATTGATTGTTTGGCCTCGTGGTAAGAAATCAATCAGCAAAATGCCTTTTCTGTCCCAAAAAAAAACGGTGCACATGGGTTTTCGAGGTGTCAAGATTTGCTTAGCTTAACTTTCGTTGGGGACGAAGTGTGCCTCCGTTCCACTGATTGCCGTTTAGTTTCTGGGGTGTCCGTAAGATACCCAAGTTTCATCCCCCGTGAATATCCGAGAAAGAAAATCTTCACCGTCTTCATTGTAGCGTGTCAAAAACTGAAGTGCACTGCCCATCCGTTGTTTTTTGTGTTGTTCAGTAAGAATTATGGGTACCCAACGTGAGCAAAGTTTTCGAAATTCCAGTTTTTCATTAACAATTTCATGAATTAGTGATCGTGAGATTTGCGGAAATTCCATAGCAAGAGCACTAATTGTAAACTTACGGTTTTGCTTAAGCTTCTCTTCAATTGCGTGAACCAGTTCATCAGTAACCAAAAACGGGCGTCCACATCGTTCTTCATGGTGCACTTGATCACGTCCTCCATTGAACTGTCTGACCCATCTTCTAACCATTGAATCACTCATAGCAGTTTGTTCGTAAACCTCGCAGATTTGCCGATAAATTTCACTTGGTTTAACTTTCTTTGCATTTAGAAAACGAATCACAGATCTGATTTCACAAGCGGCGGCATTTTCAATTAAGACTGACATCATAAAGAAGCACTACAAAGAACACGTCGGCAGCAGCGATCTGAAAATGGCGTACATTTCTTCTGCTTGAGTCAGAGTAACTGCCACGCATGCTCGGAACTGCGATCGCAGCGAGGCTGCGGATAGAAATAGAAACGGAACTTACTTTGTGGATATACCTCGTATATATATATATATATATAATATATATATATATATATATATATATATATATATTATATATATATATATATATATATTATACATATATATAATATATATATATATATATATATATATATATATATATATATATATATATATATATATATAAATATCGAGAAGGTTCAAGAAAAAAGAAATTTTATGGAATAAATATATATATATATATATATATATATAATATATATATATATATATATATATTATGTATATGTTACAATAGAGGTTTTCACGAATAGTGGAATGTAATACATTAAAATTCCGGGTTTCAATCCGTTCGTCAAACAATGACGCACGACGTTTCGCCAAAATCTCATTTGGCATTTTCAAGTGCTCTTGCTGCTGCTGCTACTCATTATTTCGGACATATCATGCGGGGCTCAAAGTACGAATTGCGCTTGATTAGCTTCGAGCGGCAGCAGCGTATATCGTCATAATACCTATATATAAATAAAAGACACAGAAAACATCCTTTCACGTCATACAAAACTGACTCAATGAGAATTAAATTGCCGATGTGTGTTTAACACATCTGTGGTTACAAGGGCTGCTTCTACTCCGAATTAATGTAATTATAACTAAACGGAAAATTAAAATGATTAAGAAAATATTTACAAATAAATCTGATGTGTTTATTATATTTTCATCAGTTTCTGTGTTTGAGGAGTGGGTTTAAGTTAATACTTTTTGTATGTTTATTTTTTTATTTATTTATTTTTTTAGTTTGGGTCCATTCTTTGTCAGTTAAAAAGTCACCTTGTAAGTCCTAATGGAGATACGGTTTATTGTCTACATCGCACGTGAAAATTACGTTGAACTGTGGTTCGGTGACCACTCGTAAGAGTAAAAATTCCTGAAGATGCCTCGTAGGCGAAACGTCGGAAAGACACTCCAACTTGTCCAAATCTAAGCCAAGCACTATGCTTTTTAATCTAACTAAAGCTGTAATTCCCAGTGCAATTCTGTTACAAAATGATAGTTCCACGTAGCCTTATTCTATATACCATGACAATATTTTAAACCACTAATTATAAGTTAGATATTACCAAAAAAAATATAAATACATCGACTAAGACAGTAAAAGAACACGAGAATTATAAAGTTTTCTTATGATTTTTACTCATTTTTACAGGACATTAAAAAGAAATCAAATTAAACACAACAAAATTTCAAAGTGTTTTTAAAAAGGACTTTAATCGCCTCATTCCAGATTTCTTTCAGGCATCCTTTGAAATCTGGCTCGCAATATAAACTATGCATGCAAAATCCATGCAAATTGCGCGAAGGGGACGCTGAATCACCGTCCACGGGCATTAGGACACCTTTAAAAGTGATTAAGGCCCGTGCTGTTTCTGCTAATGCTATTTTACGACTTTGAATTAGGTTTTGATGTCAATTTTTTATAAGATTGTCTTTTGAATTTATTCGACAAAATACAGAGCAAATTTCTGAAATTTAAGTTTGTTTATGGTTATGTAGGGTTTACTAAATGTCTCTAGGAAAGCGAACATTTCTTTTTAGTGTTCCGTACCAAAATTGAACTCGGTTAAGTGAGTCCTAGGTTAAGTTAGCATAAATCCTAGGTTAAGTTAGGCTAGAAACACTATCATGTTAAGCAAACTCATT
>CM032447.1:232108316-232127861 GCA_019049505.1 Pachyrhynchus sulphureomaculatus | reverse complement strand
AGTCAAAAATATAGCCTTTTTTTGGATGGTTGTAGCTTCTACTTGATGGAAATTCATTATAAATATATAATAAAAGACTGTTTTTAGTCAATTTCCACTGGTTTATTTAAATTGCGATGACGCGTTTTCGCAGTATATCAATTCTTTACATTGAAATATCAGTTTTACAATGGAAGAAGAAGTCGAAGAGAAAATCAATTTCCTAGACTTAACAATCAGTAAAGCCATGAAACAACATGAATTTGCAATATATCACAAACCTTGTCATACAGATACTACAATTCACAATAGTTCTCACCACCCTAACCATCATAAACTTGCAGCTTATCATAGTTTTATACATAGACTCACTAATATCCCCTTATCAGAAGAAAATTTTACTAAAGAATTAAACTACATAAAACAAGTAGCCGTTAACAACGGTTATTCGGTTACTTCAATCAATAGTATCGTTAGGAAAAAACTTAGAAACAAGGCAATCTCAGAAATATACCCACGTTTTAAGGACAGAAATACCACTTTTAAACGCTTAACCTATTTCGGCAAACCAACGGAAAAACTGGGGAAATTTTTAAATCAAAAAAATATCAACATAGCTTATAAGACTAACAATACTATAGGGAAATATCTTAAAAACTACAAACCACAAATCAATAAAGACAATAAATCAGGGGTTTATCAATTAACATGTGGGTCATGTCCTAAAACATACATCGGACAAACTAGACGTACATTTAGACAAAGAATTACAGAACACGAAAAAAGTTTCATCCATAGAAAATCTAATTCAACATATGCTAATCATCTTTTAACAGAAAATCACACATTTAACAAGAATTTCAAAATTTTACACACCCAACAAAAAGGTTTAAAACTAAACCTTTTAGAGACCATGCAAATAAATCGATTAAGGGCTACAGGTACTTTACTCAACGACCAGGTAGATTTAAGCAATTCACCATTATTGAATTTATTCTCTTAACTCCAAATCTGTGTGGATTTTCCAATACTATCAATGTAATTTAATTAGGTGTAATATTATAATTAAGAAATTATATAAAAGGGTGAATATTAAACCTAACTTGACAGTGTAAAATGTAGACCTGAAGAAGCTGCATCGACAGCGAAACGCGTCATCGCAATTTAAATAAACCAGTGGAAATTGACTAAAAACAGTCTATTATATAAAAATATAACCGTTGAAAACTGGAGAAACGTCAAAAAAATTCAAAACTCATATAGATGTATGTACTTAAATATAAATAGTTTAGAACCTGTAAAAAAACTTATTATCAATTTGCAAGATAGTAGCGATAGCGAAATTGAACTAATAACTAAAATTGTAGCAAATGTACGCGAGAACACTGTACACTGTTTTAATATATTTGTGTAATTACTATATTGTGTTACAATAAAATTTTAAAACCAAAATTATACAATCAGGTATAGTGCGGCCCTACACGATGCCTTGTCATTAAACAGCCATAAATTAATCACTTTCGAATCTTGTTGAATTTTGAATGCTGAGTCACTTTCTGAGATCATGAAAAATAATATACTTAACAGGCACTGGAAGCGTCATTTTCGCACTTTTTGGATGATTACATACCGACTACAAGTTATAGTTGACCGACTGTAAATAGTAAACGAAAGATCTAGTATAGAATTTGATGAAGAAGATTGAATAATCAATTATAAAATTACCATAAAATAATAAACACGGAAAAGAAACCATCAACTTTTTATATCAATTCAGCCCTAAAATGAAATTATTGGTTAATTTAATAAATTCATATTAAAGTTTTATACAAAATCTGCCATAACATCTGCGAAAGGTCCAACCATCAACCCTTTCACGACTCTCTCTCTTGTGGGGATTCTCAGAATTACCAGCCTCGGTCTGGCGCTTTCGAATTTTCACGAAAACTTTTGAGGTAATTATATTGCTTTTTGCTTTTATTAAAACCGACCGTCGGTCGGTCGGTCTCGCTAAGTATGTTACGTATTAAAAATATGCAAATTTCGAGGGTGAGGACTTGTGAATTATACCCCTTTTTAATTAAGAATGGAGTGCTGGTGTATGGATTTGGTTTGTGTCTAATTAAAATGCAATGGTGTATTGTAGTAAATGCCTAAATTAGAAAAATAATAAAGCTTTCTCGCAATGATGTAAAAGGACTAAACGGTGAAAATAACTACACCCAATATTGTTTGTATTATTAAATAGCATCTCAGGCACAAAAACATAAGCTATTGATACTTATTTTTTACTGTAATATATATATATGTATATATATATATATATATATATATATATATATATATATATATATATATATATATATATACGAGACTGGTTTGAAAAGTCCGTGCAAGTCCGGCGCGTATCGAGGTCATGTTTAGTTAGTAGCATCTCTTGAATAAACGCACACCAAGTTTCAGCCATATTGGTCTATTTCTTTGTGTTTGGCATTCGTGTGAATCAAGGAAGTCGAGTGATTTTCAAGAAATGGACGAAAAAGAATTTCGTGTGTGGTGATTAAACATTACTTTATGAAAGGCAAAACGCCTCAGGAGACTAAAGAGAAGCTTGATAAACATTATGGTGACTCTGCACCTTCGATTAGAACAGTTTATAAGTGGTTTCAAAATTTTCGGACTGGCCATATGGACACAAGTGACGCTGAACGTTCTGGACGGCCTGTGGAGGTTACGACTCCAGAAATCATTGATCAAATCCATGATATGGTGATGGATGACAGAAGAGTTAAGGTGCGTGAGATTGCTAGTGCTGTGGGCATCTCGACTGAACGGGTACATAATATATTTGCATAAACATTTGGACATGAGAAAGCTATCCGCAAGATGGGTGCCGCGATTGCTCACGCTTGACCAAAAACGGAATTGTGTGAAGTGTTGCAAGGATGGTTTGCAGCTGTTTTAGAAGAATCCGGAGGACTTTAAGCGTCGTTTCGTCACTGTGGATGAAACATGGATACATTACTATACTTCTGAGACCAAACAACAATCTAAACAATGGGTTACCAAGGGGGAATCTGCACCAAAAAAGTCGAAGACCGTTCCTTCGGCCGGAAAGGTTATGGCGACTGTCTTTTGGGATTCGCAAGGGATAATCCTCATCGACTATCTGGAAAAGGGTAAAACTATTACAGATGAATATTATTCATCGTTATTGGACCGTTTGAAAACCGAGCTGCAAGAAAAATGCCCGCGATTGGCCCACAAGAAAGTCCTTTTCCATCACGACAACGCACCAGCACACACCTCAGCAGTTGTGGTCGCAAAATTACTGGAAATAGGATTCCAACTCGTTTCACATCCCCCCCTATTCTCCAGACTTGGCTCCCTCGGACTACTATTTGTTCCCCAATTTGAAGAAATGACTGGCGGGACAAAGATTTTATTCAAACGAGGAGGTGATTGCAGACACTAATGGATATTTTGCAGACTTGGACAAATCCTATTATTCGGAAGGGATCAATAAACTAGAACATCGTTGGACGAAGTGTATAAGCCTAAAAGGAGACTATGTTGAAAAATAAAAAAGGTTTACCCCCAAACACATAAGTAGTTTTTTTATTTTTGCACGGACTTTTCAAACCAGCCTCGTATATATATTGGATCTGGGAAAAAATTCGTGGCGTTTTTCCCGACAGATAACGTCAATTGCAAATAACTCAAGAAGCACAGATCGCAGCGATACCACTAAACGCTCGTTGGAAAGGTGACACTTCGAGCGTTCCTTTGAGTGTATAAACGTCGAAATTGGTGCAGTGGTTGTTTGCGTTTGAAAATGGAGAAAAGTAATGAAAAATTGCGCTATATTTTGCAATATTATTACGACAAAGGGAAGAACGCTGCGCAAAAAAGTAAAAGAAGTCTTAATATCCAATGGCTACAAGAAAAAACACATAGAATATATATTTGAAAAAGGAACCAACTCAAAAAAAAACATTAATAAACACGACCAAAAACGATATCACAAAACGTTTAATACTGCCCTACATAAATGAACTATCAGAAAGAATACAATTAGCCTTAAAGAAACATAATATCACAACATACCACAAAAGTCATAATAAATTAAATTCACACAACTAAAAAGCAAAACACCAAAAATGAAACAATCAAATGTTATTTATTCCATTTCATGTGCAGAATGCCCGAAAAAATATATAGGGATGACGAGCCAATTACTACAAAATCGACTAAACGGACACAAACATACGCAAAACGCCTCCACAGCACTAAACAAACACACCAAAGACACTAAACATGAATTTAATTATAAAGCGACAAAGATTTTAAATAGAGACTCTAATTACCAAAAACTAAAAAGCAAGGAAATGATCAAAATAAGACGGGATCCTGATGTTATAAATGATAGAACTGATATAGCCTGCCTCAGCCATATTTATCAAAATATACTCCACATGAAATAAAAAAAAAAATAACAACATAAAAAACCATCTATTTTTTTTAAACCAAAGGCACGATTTATTTTAATCTCACCTTTACAAACTAGCAAACATCAAATATTTCAATCAATAACGACCCGTGTATGAAAAATACTGAGTTTAACATATTAGGTACGTACCATATACCAAATCAAATATTTCAGTAAATATTTTTTGTATTAATTTTAAAAAACAGTATAATTAGCGTACATATTTTTAAATTAGTTATATATATATATATATATATATATATATATATATATATATATATATATATATAAAAACTGTGTAAACTGTTTTTTTAGCGTGACGTGAATTGTACCAAAATTAATTTTTAATTTTAAATTGTAAAATGTGTCCTGAAACTTTTTAAAAAATTTTTAATTACTTTAAGAATGCCAACCAAAAAAAACGTCAGTAAAGACTAAATAAAATAAAATAAAATAAGTTGTTTTAATAAGTAGAACCAAAATCCTAAGAAATAAAAAAAGCACAGAATCATATACGAGGTATATCTACAAAGTAAGTTCCGTTTGGTTATATAAAAAAAACGTGTACAGATACAGAAAAAATATTTATTGTACAAAAATCTACAACTATTAAACTAATTTTCTACATAGCTTCCGAAATTTTGTAGGCACTTGTCATAGCGTGGCACAAGTTTTTGTATGGCTTCTTCATAGAAGGTTACCGCCTGTGTTTTCAACTATGTGGTAACATGTTCTTTCCGCTCGTCATCATCTCGCAGTAAACATGTGCATTGATTGTTTGGCCTCGTGGTAAGAAATCAATCAGCAAAATGCCTTTTCTGTCCCAAAAAAACGGTGCACATGAGTTTTCGAGGTGTCAAAGATTTGCTTAGGCTTAACTTTCGTTGGGGACGAAGTGTGCCTCCATTCCACTGATTGCCGTTTAGTTTCTGGGGTGTCGTAAGATACCCAAGTTTCATCCCCCGTGAATATCCGAGAAAGAAAATCATCACCGTCTTCATTGTAGCGTGTCAAAAACTGAAGTGCACTGTCCATCCGTTGTTTTTTGTGTTGTTCAGTAAGAATTATGGGTACCCAACGTGAGCAAAGTTTTCGAAATTTCAGTTTTTCATTAAAAATTTCATGAATTAGTGATCGTGAGATTTGCGGAAATTCCATAGCAAGAGCACTAATTGTAAACTTACGGTTTTGCTTAAGCTTCTCTTCAATTGCGTGAACCAGTGCATCAGTAACCAAAAACGGGCGTCCACATCGTTCTTCATCGTGCACTTGATCACGTCCTCCATTGAACTGTCTGACCCATCTTCTAACCATTGAATCACTCATAGCAGTTTGTTCGTAAACCTCGCAGATTTGCCGATAAATTTCACTTGGTTTAACTTTCTTTGCATTTAGAAAACGAATCACAGATCTGATTTCACAAGCGGCGGCATTTTCAATTAAGGCTGACATCATAAAGAAGCACTACAAAGAACACGTCGGCAGCAGCGATCTGAAAATGGCGTACATTTCTTCTGCTTGAGTCAGAGTAACTGCCACGCATGCTCGGAACTGCGATCGCAGCGCTGCTGCGGATAGAAATAGAAACGGAACTTACTTTGTGGATATACCTCGTATATATATATATATATATATATATATATATATATATATATATATATATATATATATATATACATATATATATATATATATATATATATATATATATATATATATATATATATATATATATATCGAGAAGGTTCAAGAAAAAAGAAATTTTATGGAATAAATATATATATATATATATATATATATATATATATATATATATATATATATATATGTATGTATATGTTACAATAGAGGTTTTCACGAATAGTGGAATGTAATACATTAAAATTCCGGGTTTCAATCCGTTCGTCAAACAATGACGCACGACGTTTCGCCAAAATCTCATTTGGCATTTTCAAGTGCTCTTGCTGCTGCTGCTACTCATTATTTCGGACATATCATGCGGGGCTCAAAGTACGAATTGCGCTTGAGTTAGCTTCGAGCGGCAGCAGCGTATATCGTCATAATACCTATATATAATAAAAAGACACAGAAAACATCCTTTCACGTCATACAAAACTGACTCAATGAGAATTAAATTGCCGATGTGTGTTTAACACATCTGTGGTTACAAGGGCTGCTTCTGCTCCGAATTAATGTAATTATAACTAAACGGAAAATTAAAATGATTAAGAAAATATTTACAAATAAATCTGATGTGTTTATTATATTTTCATCAGTTTCTGTGTTTGAGGAGTGGGTTTAAGTTAATACTTTTTGTATGTTTATTTTTTTATTTATTTAGTTTTTTTAGTTTGGGTCCATTCTTTGTCAGTTAAAAAGTCACCTTGTAAGTCCTAATGGAGATACGGTTTATGGTCTACATCGCACGAAAATTACGTTGAACTATGGTTCGGTGATCACTCGTAAGAGTAAAAATTCTTGAAGATGCCTCGTAGGCGAAACGTCGGAAAGACACTCCAACTTGTCCAAATCTAAGCCAAGCACTATGCTTTTTAATCTAACTAAAGCTGTAATTCCCAGTGCGATTCTGTTACAAAATGATAGTTCCACGTAGCCTTATTCTATATACCATGACAATATTTTAAACCACTAATTATCAGTTAGATATTACCAAAAAAAAATATAAATACATCGACTAAGACAGTAAAAGAACACGAGAATTATAAAGTTTTCTTATGATTTTTACTCATTTTTACAGGACATTAAAAAGAAATCAAATTAAACACAACAAAATTTCACAGTGTTTTTAAAAAGGACTTTAATCGCCTCATTCCAGATTTCTTTCAGGCATCCTTTGAAATCTGGCTCGCAATATAAACTATGCATGCAAATCCATGCAAATTGCGCTAAGGGGGGGACGCTGAATCACCGTCCACGGGCATTAGGACACCTTTAAAAGTGATTAAGGCCCGTGCTGTTTCTGCTAATGCTATTACGACTTTGAATTAGGTTTTGATGTCAATTTTTTATAAGATTGTCTTTTGAATTTATTCGACAAAATACAGAGCAAATTTCTGAAATTTAAGTTTGTTTATGGTTATGTAGGGTTTACTAAATGTCTCTAGGAAAGCGAACATTTCTTTTTAGTGTTCCGTACCAAAATTGAACTCGGTTAAGTGAGTCCTAGGTTAAGTTAGCATAAATCCTAGGTTAAGTTAGGCTAGAACACTATCATGTTAAGCAAAACTCATTCCCTAGTTAAGTTAGTA
Organism: Pachyrhynchus sulphureomaculatus; assembly: GCA_019049505.1. Taxonomy (NCBI): domain Eukaryota; kingdom Metazoa; phylum Arthropoda; class Insecta; order Coleoptera; family Curculionidae; genus Pachyrhynchus; species Pachyrhynchus sulphureomaculatus. Next base: position 232,120,124 of record CM032447.1, on the reverse strand, counting down.
TAGGATCACTTGTGTAAATGCTTAGGTTAAGTTAAAATAAGCAATCAATCATAAATATGTAATAACAACAGTCAGTAACGAAAGTAAGAGGCTATGCTTTAGTTAAAATCAATAAAAATAACCGGTCAAGTGCAAGTTGAACTTGCGCAATTAGTGTTCCGTACGTTGATTGCTTTTAAAATAAAAATTTTTGTAACGGAAGTATAAAATGATCAGTGACTTCACAAAACACATCCCAAATGAGTTTTCAACAAAGTTTGTTTCCAATCTTTACTGAAAATTGATGACCTTGAAATTTCGGTTTTTTTATATACCAGATAAAGTATTAAAGGTAATGCACTCGTGATAATTTTCGTTCAAACTACACCCCGTGGAGAATATTCCAGAATTTTTTCAAAATTTTTTGATAAGTATTTTTCGAGATAAGGCGGGTGGACAGCGATTTTTCGCGATTTTTTAAAAAATAATACAAAGAAAAATGCGCGCAAGTATTACATTATATATATATTTTTTAGTCGTGTTTTCACAAGCTTTCATTGGACACCACACTCGATTACCTAGTAAAAAAATTTTTTTTCACTTCCGATTTCACCCCCCCAAAACTAACCCGTTATGTCAAAATTTAACTTTCAAAAAACTACATGGCTCTGATGAGGGCATCAATTCCTATATTATTACCAAATTTCAACTTTCTATGACAAATAGTTTCAGAGACAGACGGACAGACACCGAAGTGATCTTATAAGTGTTCCGTACGCAACACTAAAAAAACGATACACCTATGAAATCGTTTCGATATCTGTCTGTCTGTCTGCCACAGCCAATTTTCTTCGAACTATTTGGCAAAGACAGTTGAAATTTATCTCAAATATAGGAATTAATGGCCTATAGAACATTGATCGGCAAAAGTCAAAGGTCCTGACAAATTTCGTCAAAAGACAAAAGACCTGCTTTGATCATTGTAGAATGCGGAGAATGCCAGAACTGGTACAACCTTTGTTCCTTTGGCAAATTTGAGCAAACTTTGCTCTCCTCTTTGCAAACTACTTATTGAACCAACAAGATTTAAAAATTAAAATCAAATTAGCTCTTAGGCTACTTCGCCTAACTGATGAGACCCAAAAGGTCGAAAGCTGCAAACTCCCACCTTTTAACGTAACGGTTGAGGTGAAACCTTGAGAAGGGTAATCTCCAAGGAAAGCAATCTGGCTTCCCTTGAAAGCGCCCAAGTTCCCGAAACGCGGCTGAAACGCAGAAATTTTGCGAATTTTGGTTATTAGTGCTTTGCTTTCCTTGGAAATTACCCTCTCAACCGTTATGTTAAAAGGCGGGAGTCTGCAGCTTTCGACCTTTTAGGTCTCATCAGTTAGGCGAAGTAGCCTAAGAGCTAATTTGATTTTAATTGATGGCCTAATCACAGCCGTGTCGTTTTAAAAGTTAAATTTTGACTCAAGAGGTTAGTGTTGGGGGTAATATCAGAATTTAAAAAAAAATTCAAGGTCATCGAATGGAGTGTCAAAGAAAGCTTGTGAGTGAAAAAATATACTTTATATAATACTCAGGCAAACTTTTCTCTTCATTTATATTTAAAAAATTGCCAAAATTCCCTGTCCCTCCGCTCTATCTCTGAGAGTACTAATCAAAAAATTTCGGAAGAATTCATAAGGTGTAGACAGACTATTATAAATCCATTCTCTGATATACACTCGTGAGCAAAAAAATCGACTAAAACGATTTTGCTTCATTTAACATCCATCCTTGAATTTATTTTCAAACACTGGTATTATTTTTGATATCATTAGAATGCTGATTTTCTACTCTTTCCAATAATACCAAAAACATTTGGATTTCCAAAAAGTGTTACTGATTAAAACAATTTTACTCAATAGAACCGTTTTTTGCTCGCTCAGCAACAAACTCTTTCCGCGTTATTCATCCTTATAAAAATACATGCAACTGCATTCTTTTATCGGAACTTGAACCGTCAACATATCTGCTATACCTGCCCACTAATTGTGTCATCGGAAAATTGATACCACCCCTGAAGAAACGGCACAGGTCATTGCCCTATTGCAAGAAGGTCATAGCCAATGTGTAGTCGCTACGCAACTACACCTGAGCCAGTCAGCTGTCTCCAGAGTCTACAGACGTCACCAAGAGACTGGCGCCTTTACACGAAGGCCAGGATTAGGAAGAAGAAGGTGTATCCCCTAGCGAGATGATCGCTTCATTGTTAACACAACTCTAAGAAATCGTCAGTTGACGAGGAGCTCCGACAAGTTCGTGGTCAGTCATTGGACAATCAGAAGAAGACTTAAAGGAGCTAAACCTTACTCCAAAGAGACCAGCTAACACACCCAAGTTGACAGCAGCCCATCGACAAGTGCGACTCAGATTTGAGCGAGAATATGTCGACTGGACCTTAGAGCAATGAGGCTCCGTTTTATTCTTCGATGAATCTCGAATGCGTCCACATGACAATGATGGAAAAAGACGAGTCTATAGGAGGCCTGGGGAGCGCTATGCGCAGTGCTGCATTACTGAAACGGTCGCCTACGGAGGAGGTTCCGTTATGATGTGGGGAGGCACTTCACTGGATACGAAAACAGATTTGGTTTTCATGACTGATGAGACTCGTAGCAGTGGATTAACTGCTCACCGGTACATCGAGGAGATCCTGCAGGAATACATCGTTCCTCACGCTGGGTTTGTTGGTGATAGCTTCGTACTAATGCACGACAATTCCAGGCCGCATGCCTCTGCAGCGGTGCGAAAATACCTGGCGGAAGTGGGAATACCATTAGACTGGCCTGAGCGGAGTTCTGACCTCAATCCATTCGAGCACATATGGGATAAGCTCAAAAGAAGGGTTCGAGCCAGAAATCCAGCCCCTGCATCGCTGAGGGACTTAAGGATTGCGATTGCCGAAGAGTGGATAAGAATCCCACAGACAGTGGTGAAAAAGCTCACCCGTTCCATGAAAAACCGACTGGAAGCAGTAATAAGGCCTGGGGGAATAATACAAGATATTAATTTTGGTTTTTATCAATAGATTTAATTGTTAAACTAAAAATTTGTTTAATTTCTCCTTTCTCTTATCCCTATTTTGAATCCTTATTTTCCTTCTTCCCCCGTTTCAATCACTTTAATCAATAAATCAATAAAAAGGATGAGGGATGCTATGGAATTTGGTATCATTAGAAAGAGAATAGAATGGACTTTCAAATGATACTGAAATCCGTAAACATATATAAACACTAAATTCCAGGATCCGTGTTAAATTAAGCCAAATAGTTTGAGCCGATTTTTTTGCTCACCAGTGCCATTCTATAGTTTTTGAGTGATGATTTTATATAGTGTCAAAGGTATTATGGTTGCTAATTTTTGGTTAACATAATGAAAAAAAAATCATCATGATTATAATTAATCAGTGAGGGTTTTTTTTATACAGGGAGAAATCCGCCTTATGGATTTCTGGAGCAGTCTGCGTCACCGTAAGGGTGCCCCAAGGTGCTCCAGGTATGTGGGGCTCACCGATCTGAAGGGTTGGCGTACCCACTAAAACTCCTTGTGAGCTGGGAAAACCCTCTACTCCTTTAACAATTCTGGTTTGTCAATGTCTAGATATTTAATGTATTCTAACTCTAAGGTTAATTTTCTAATATGTGGATCTAACCTACCTTAACCTAACTTAATGCTAACTTAACCTAGTTCCCCATTTTCCGGGGGTGTGGTGTTATAATTGTGTTAGTCGTGTGTGTTGTTTACACTTTTTAAAACTGAAGGAGTTGCTCAACTAAACTACGGCCTTAATTAATCAAGGGTAGTCCATGTTGAATCTAGTGTTAGTTAGTCTAGTGGTAGAATGTCCGTTGGTCGTAAGTATCGATTGCCGACATTTACGTTGCCTCTGAAAGTGTTCGCTATCTCAAGGAAGCGAAGCTGGGCATTACGCGTGAATTCTTTTATCGTGGGCATTTAAAACTCCCTGTGCAACTGATTGTTGCGGACGAACCAGGGAGCTCCTGCTATGATACGGAGGGCTTTATTTTGGACTGTCTGGACCTTGGTCCGATGAGTTTTGGACATCTGGCACCAGGCCTGACAGACGTACGTAAGTCCGGCCCTGATTATCGATTTGTAAATTAGCAACTTGTTGTTAGTTGATAACTTACTACGATGATTCAGAAGCCGATACAGCTTCCCTAGAAGCTGATTTCCCTTACGCACGACCATAGGCACTTGGTCCTTCCATACGAGCCGTTTCAGTGAGGGTGTGTGAGGTAATATTATATTAACATATTATTTTTTCGTTATGTCTAATGTAAACAGAAATGGTGTTTAGAGGAGAATATTATTAATGGCATTTATTCTTTAAAAAAAAAGACTAATTTTGAGCCTAATTAATTTTCATTGATTAAATAAAGTTCTACGTTATTATTGAAGTGTAAGTTATTCTTCTAATATGAAAGAAACAAATTTACTATATATTTGGTAAATAACAATTTTTTAATAGTTCACAAATATATATTCAAAACAAATATAATATTTTCCGAGATGAGTACTATGACAGGCATTCTGTCAGCGCCAGAAGCTTACGTTTTATGACACGCCCGTCTGAAGAGAATATCGGGCATCCTCGACTGAACATTGGCAATAGTGGGCGGTACTTCTCTTGGAATTCGACAGTAGACTGTTAAGCAAAGAGTTCAGCTAACAAGTTGGTTTTCCCAACAAGTATTGTTGTAACAGTATTATTTGGCCGTGTAAGTGGTGGTATAGTGGATTTAGAGAAATTTTAAGTAATGGCCTTAGCGATCGACCAAAAGGCCCTGGGACCTTTTTAATTTTGTGTGCGTCCTTATTTCTGTCGATAAATCCTTTGCACCTTTATTTATGACGTTAGGATTTTAACGTCATTGTTGGTAGAACAAGAAGTAACAGTTACTTTGCATTTTCAATCAAACCAAGGCTCGCCGTTAAAAGGTCATTTCTTCGAAAAAGGGATGTAAATTTCCATGTCCTTGTTAGCGCAATCAGATGGGTAGTCGCATCTAAAACGAGCGTCTAACTAAGGTATAAATTCCTCTCACTGGGATTTGAATAATGACATACCAGGTGTACAAGTATGAAATGCGGATTTTTTTTCTAAAAAAACATGTTAAATTCGGAAGAATGATAAAAAGTGCTTTATTCAAAGTATGCCCCATAGCTTGTTATACATTTTCCCATCTTTCGGGTAATTTGTGAATACCACGCCAGTAAAAATCTTCCCCTTTTACTTCGAACGATTCATCGAGCCATTTTTTCACCTCTTCGTACGAACCAAAGCGCTGCTCAGCAAATGCGTGACCCATCGATGCAAACAAGTGGTAATCGTAAGAAGCCAAGTCTGGTGCGATCGATGTGGATGGTGCACCTGGGTCTACCCATGATTTTTTGCGCTTGGGATTCTCAAAATAAATCCACTTTTCATCCCCTGTAACTATACGATGCAAAAACGACTTCCTTTTGTACCGAGCGAGCAAAATGTCACACGTGTTTTTGCGCTTTTCCATTTGCCTGTCGTTCAACTCATGTGGTACCCATCTACTGATTTTCTGAATCTTTCCCATTTCTCATAGCCGATTGGAAACAGCTTGTTGCTTGTGCATTTCATACTTGTACACCTGGTATTTCACAGTTTGTCGAACTACAGTCTGTCAAGTAAAAACGTGTCCGCGATAATTCATTTTTGGTAAATGCGATTCTACCGATTCAACAAGAAATCGGTAGAGGGAACCTTTGTCTACGACGCATTTTAGTAGTAGTATCAGTCGATTCCGAACTTGCGTCGAAATCACGTAAACCCCAAAATGAATCACTTATTTGCGCGTCAGTTCGAGGCAGTCTTTCTTTGTTCCCATCCAAAGGAACCTAAAATGACACATTGCGCGGCTTCTAAATATAAAAAGCCGCTGACATTTGTGAAGAAGTGGGTAAATTATGTTAACTAGACGAAAAATGTCGACGACTTGCCAGAACGTGGCTCCGTAGACAAAATCACTCCGAAACTCGAAAAACAAATCGTGTCTTTATTTTCACGTGACCCGAAATTGACGCTGCAAGAAGCGGCAAAATTAAAATAATCAGGTTTGAATGTGTACCACGAGACGATTCGAAAATATCTTCGCGCTCAAGATGTCAAATTCCGAAGCACGTTGAAGAAACCTTTACTGGGCAAAAATCAGAATCGCCGGACGACAACTCTATTGAAAACGTTTGATTCTTTGTAAAGAGAAAGCTCAGAGAAAAAACTTGCACTCAGTTGTCTCGCAAGATTCGAAAAATTTGCAGAGTATACAGAAAATCTCGTCGACAGCATGCGTCAAAGATGTCAGGCGATTATTGAAGCAGGAGGCGATTAGATAACTTACTAAGGTAATTGCGCCATTATAAGAAGACCAAAAAATACATTGATGGCAAAAAGTTTTCTCGAAACACGTTTTTTCAAGAATACAAGCGGTCACGTTCTTACTTGACAGACTGTATACGGCACTTTCGTTTTAGAGAAAATTGACTTTCATCGAGAGTCTTAAGTTTGTATAGAAATATTCTTAAAATTGAACTAGAACTTATCTATTTATGTACCTTGAAAACCTCAACCCTTTTTCTTCCTTAAATAAATTGCCTTTTTGCTTTCAAAACTCCATAAAAACTTCTCAGAATTTAATATCAGTGTTTTACGAGATGTCTACCCCAAAATAGCCCATTCTAAATAACAAACTTAATTAAAAACATCTTTCTTAAGTTAATTAAGATCTTCGTTAAATTTTGCGGGGAAATCTGGAGAAAAATATATGAAGTTTTAGAAGAATGGGCGCATAAAGACAGCATATTTAATTTTTTTTAATTGTATTGTTGGTACGGTAGTAAAGTTGCGTGATTTCCATGTTATTTACACGTAAATTTTTGGCTTCATCAGTCATCTGAAGGAAGGTCTCTATTATAGCTTTATTGGTATAATTTTCTACTGTATTGGAAGCTGCGGCTTTGTTCCGGAGTTAGCTTTGTTTCGGAGTTAGCTTTGTTACTGATACAGATAGCCAGGGACAATTGTGATTGCTGGTATTTTTTTTTTTTTTTTTTTTTTATGGGTCTAGCACACGTGCTACAGGGAAGTCCCTAAAGCGCTACAGGAGCGACACGTGTGCGGAGAAAGCGATTCACGTTGTTCTTGAATCGCTGTAGATTGTACTCGGTGGGAAACACAGTCCTGGGTAAACCATTCCAAAGGTATGATGTTCTCCATATAAAAGACTGCTTGAAAAGCGTTGTACGAGGAGTAACAAGCTGAACCTCATACGGATGTGAAGCATTAGCGCGACGTGTACTTCTAATATGCACCGCTCTGGGAGGAATTAAACGGGCCACATCTTTCGAACACTTTCCATGAAAGTACTTGTAGAATAGGCTCAAGTCGCCAACCGTTCTTCGATGTTCCAGCGAATCAAGGCCGTCGGTCAGTTCCGGGTGTCCAATCAGACGAACAGCTCTTCTCTGGATAGAATCCAACAAATGCAGTGTATGTTTGGGAGCGGAGCTCCAAACATGGGAGCAGTATTCCATAGTTGGTCGAATTTGCGCTTTGTAAAGAATTAACAGTTGTTGTGGAGTGTAAAGCTTTCTGGTTCGAAACAATATTCCCAACTTTTGAGAAGCTCTTCTTGCTATGCCTGCAACATGTTCATGCCAGGACATATTTGCTCCCAAATTAACGCCTAACAGATTGAGTGACGATGTTAGAGGGATGGAGTGCCCCGACATAACTATGTCGGGTTCTGCAACGTTAACTTTTTTAGAAAAAACTGCCGCCTGGGTTTTTGTAGCGTTAAATTCCACTTGGTTACTGTCACCCCAAGATAGAATTTCTTCCAGGTCTTTGTTAAGTTGAATGATCTCCTGCTGTCTGCGGATATTCGTCTGAGTAGTCGATGTCCGAGCGTTCAAAGTGAATGAAGAGATAAGTGTACTGTCATCTGCAAAGCTGTAGATTGGATTCTCGGTCTTTTCCAGCAGATCGTTAATATAAATGAGGAAGAGAGTAGGAGACAGTATGGAACCTTGGGGCACACCGGCGTTGGTAGTGAAGGTGCTAGAAAGAAATCCGTCAACTGCCACTCGTAAAGAACGTTCTCCGAGGAAACATGAGAGCCACAAACAGAACTTTTCAGACATACCATAAGAACGTAGCTTAGCCAACAGCCCATCGTGCCAAACACGGTCAAATGCCTTGGATATGTCAAGAGCAACCGCTCGAGATTCTCCAAAGTGTTCAATTGCGTTGTTCCAAACATGTGTTACATAAGTCAGAAGATCTCCTGTTGATCTATTTTTACGAAAGCCATATTGCTGATCACTAATAATGTTGAATCCTTCAAGATATTTTAGAAGATGCTGATTGATACCCTTTTCCATGACTTTCGATATTATTGAGAGTAGTGCGATTGGTCGGTAGTTATTTGGCAAGGTCTTCTTGCCTTTTTTAGGTATCGGCTGAACTGTGGCACATTTCCAGCAGGAAGGAAATATTCCCTTTCTGTAGGATAGGTTGAAAAGTCTACAGAAAACTGGTGTTAGTTCCCTCGCACAGTTCTTGAGAACTATGGCAGGTATTCCGTCAGCGTCTGAAGCCTTTTTGGTGTCTAGCTTCATCAAAATACGTTTTATGATACGCTGTCTGAAGACAATATCGGGCATCCTTGACTGCACTATGGGAATAGTAGGTGGTGTTTTTCCTTGGAAATCGACAGTAGAATGTGAAGCAAAGAGTTCAGCCAACAAGTTCGCTTTCTCAACAGGTGTCGTTGCAATAGAATTATCTGGCCGTGTGAGTGGTGGTATGGTGGATTTGGTGAAATTCTGACCAACTGCCTTAGCGACTGACCAAAAGGACCTGGAATTGCCGGGACAAGCGAGAAGTTTGTTTCTAATCCGTTGATTGTGTACCTCCTTGGTTTCGTCGATAATTTCTTTGCATCTGTTCCTGGCACGAACAAAGATGTTACGATTTATGGTGTTAGGATCTTCACGCCACTGTCGGTATGCAAGATGTTTAGAAGCAACAGCTTCTTTGCATTTTAGGTCAAACCAAGGCTTGCCGTTGGAAGGGCATTTCTTCGAAAAAGGGATGTAAGCATCCATACCGGCCAAAATAACATCGGAAACCTCCCTGGCGCAGTCAGATGGGTCGTCGGATCGAAAACAAACGTCCAACCAAGGGAAAGTTCGAAAATATTCCTCGAGATCTTCCCATTTAGCAGATTTGTAGTGCCAAATCTTGCGCGGTTTGGGCGCCTCTCTGTCACTGATTGGTAGAATACTCGATGTCGAAAGTAGTTTATGGTCGGAAGAACCTAACGGTGAATTTACGCTGACCGTGTAAATCTCCGGATTGGTGGTTAAAAACAGATCAAGAAGACTGGCGAACTCTCCGTCTCGATCAGGGATCCGTGTTGGTTCATCAATAAGCTGAGTCAAGCCACAACTGACTGAAAATGATTCGGCTTCACGACCTTGTTCGTCGGTAGGCTTTGAATATTTAAGCCAGTTGATGTTATGGACATTAAAGTCGCCCAGGATGGCAATTTCGGCATTTGGATAGTTAATTTGTAAATGATCTATGGTGTCTGCAAGAGAAGCGAAAAGTGTTCTAAAGTTTGTATCACTTGGTGGTCGATAGAGGATACAGACGAACCTTGTGGTTGGTTGAGTCGTTATTTTTAACCACATAACATCAAAGTTTGGGGGCTCCAGGGCCTCTTCTCGTTGGCAAGAGAGGTCGCTTCTGACATAAAGACAGATTCCAAAGTTACGCCTAAATCGGGAATAGAAATCGTACCCAGGATAAAGATAGTTTACTGTGCTGGTCGATGAACTGACCTTAGTTTCACAGAGAGCGAGTACATGAGGTTTATTTGATTGCAGGTGTTGGTGCACTGAATTTATGTTCGAATTTAAACCTCGTATGTTGCAAAAATCCATTTTGCTGGTATAATATACCTTTCTTAGTATAGTCAGCAGTGTTACCGTATCATCGGCGAAGAACTCCCGATGCGGCCTGTATCCAGCTGATGAGGTCCAAAAATGCACACTGAAAAAAATTATTATATGGATAATTCTGGACCGATTATAAAACAATGAATTATACTTGCAATTTATGTAACCTTGCAAGTTTTTATGTAAATTTTCAAAAAAATTGTGTACACAAAATATGTAGAGTATACTACGTAAAAATATATAATAAATTTCTCATACTTACGTAATATTTCACTATTGACAGGTGCTTTGAGCTTGAAAGCATGTAAATTCGTAATGTAATCTAACAAAATATTATTAAAAAAAAAAAGAAATCATAAATACGAAGAGGTTCTTTATTAGCATAAAAAACTGTACTTTTATTTATGTAAAATTCTGTGGAAATTTCAGCAAATTATTTCCCATGATTTTCTATGTACTTTTAAGTACTTTTTACAGTGTACCTATCCACTTGTGTAGGCGGCACTCTCAGATGTCCATTATTTTTGCCACCCCTGTACTTTTAACACAGTACAAAGTTTACCGACAATCTGCGTCCGCCAAGCATCTCCTATTATTCTTATTTACTGGGCCTAACAAAGGCTGGTACTAAAGTGGATTAAAATACAAAATCACCCTAATTCAACCGTTTTGTGCTAATTTTCCACTTTGCCTTCCCATGCTACAATGCCTGCCTTTTTACTATGACATCTAAAAAGCTTCTGGCGCCGAATGAATACCTGTCATAGTACTCAAAAAATGCGCGAGAGAACTAACACGAGTTTTCTGTAGACTTTTCAACCTATCCTACAGAAAGGGAATATTTGCTTTGTTGAAAATGCGCTACAGATCAGCTGATATCCAAAAAAGGCAAGAAGACCTTGCCACACAACTACCGACCAGTCAATAATATCGAAAATAACGAAAAAGGCTATCAATCAGCATCTTCTAAAATATCTTGAATAATTCAATATTATTTTCAATCATTAATATGGCTTTCGTAAGCAAAGATCAACAGACGATCTTCTGACTTTTATAACACATGTTTGGAGTAACGCTATTGAACACTTTGGAGAATCTCGAACTGTTGCATTTGATATATCCAAGGCATTCGACCGTGTTTGGCACGATGGATTTTTGGCCAAGCTGCGCTTTTATTGTATCTCTGTGAAGCTCTGTTTTTGATTCTCGTGTTTCCTCAGAGAGCGTTGTTTACAAATAGCAATCGATGGATTTCTTTCTAACATCTTTACTATCAATGCTGGTGTGCCCCAAGGGTCTATAATGTCTCCTACTCTCTTCTCATTTACATTAACGATCTGCTGAAAAAGACCAGGAATCCAATCTACAGCTTTGCAAATGACAGTACGCTTATTTCTTCATTCACTTTGAAAGTTCGAACATCGGCTCTTCATGCGAATACCCGCAGAGACGCAGACAGCAGGAAGACATTCAAGTTAATAAAGACTTGGAAAAAATTCTATTTTGGAGTGACAGTAGGCAGCAGTTTTTTTTTTTAATTTAACGTACCTGAACCCGAGATAGTTATGCCGTGGCATTCCATTCTTCTATCCACCCAATTTGCTAGGCATTAATTTGTCTCCCATCCAATCCAATTTTCCAGCGATCAACACCAACGTGAATCACTTTTTTCGCACACGCGTCGCTCTTGTAACACTCTAGAAATTTGCCTACAGCACGTATACTATCTCCATAAAAAAAAATATCTCCTCTCCTCTGACCTTCCATATC